>VZDJ01000084.1:2008810-2254404 GCA_008694505.1 Cyanoderma ruficeps | reverse complement strand
TTTTTTTTGTTTGTTTTTCCGTTTTTATTAGTAATTTCTGTGGTGACTATGTCTGTGGTCAATACAAAATGAAGAAAGTCTGTAGGACCTCTTTCCCTCTATCAACTCAGAAAAAAAATAGGTAATTAAAATTGTTTATAAGTCCTTTCCTAAAAAGACTGAGCTCTATATTTTCCACAGAAAATCATTAAACTTTTCCATGAACAGGGAATTGACGATTCCCAATATCTCTAATGCTGGAATTTGTGTCTGTTGCAAATGGAAGGCAGTGAAGGAAAAACCTCCAGAAACCCGTTCCAGCCAAGGCTTCTCTGAGTCTGTAATTTGGGAAGCACTTCTGTGGATGGAAAGAAGAGAAAAAATGCGCAGTCTCTGAAGCTGCATCTTTCTTTTAAGTTTATTTTCTGCTTTCCAATTCATGTGCAGTTAATCCAAGAAAATTTAGCTACTAAACCTGGTAATTTATCTTTTTAAGTGGCTAATGATTGCTTTCAGGTTTTCCAAATGAGATTGACTTTTCCAAGTGGTGATACTTTTTTTAATTCTAAAAATAAGGTTAAAGCAGTAAATAATTCCTCAATTAAAGTAATATTTAATTTTAGGTCTAACAAAATATTTCTGATTGATCTGATCACTTTAATTCAGGCATCAAACTGAAGAGTCCCTTATTCACCTAACTCAATTTTGAGTAATGAAATTGAATCTCTGATAGATCTCCTTCGGGAGTAAACTCAGAGTTTTATTTATTCTGAATAAATTACATCTCAAAGTAATCCTATTTCTGATTAGTCAGTTATCTAAAATCTGACAGTGAATTTTTTTTCTTATTTTTTTAAGAGCTATATTTGAATTGTAATGGCTTGTCAGGGTAGCCATACGTTAGATTATGCTTTGTCAGTGGAGTAATTTCCCTCATTCAGTGCTTCCCCTTTGCCCACTGTAATATTACTGCAGTTTCCACACAAAAAAATTCCTTCTCTTTCTCCAGTGATCATCTACTGTGCTATAATAATAGTGATACATACTTTCAGATTGCCTGTTGATAAATTTTGCTGTGAAAAACTTGTCCTACTACCAGCTTGGCTGCTCATTTTTTAAAAATATTCTGTTGATCACATAGTTACCAGATGTTTATATAAGAAAAGCATCAGGAAAATGAAGAAAAATTACTTGCTTTATGTCATTAATGAGAAGAATAGGGTAGAAGAGTACATAGAAATTTAAAATAAGGCTTCCAGTGAAAGAAACTGGTAGAGAAATTATGTGATAGAATGAATGTGAACCCTATGAAATCTGAGCCTAAAAGACTCTTTCTCAGGACCTTTGAGTGTCAGAGACTTCGTGGCTTCAGATACCAGTCTTCTCATTGATGTTGGAGCAAAACAGACTCAAATTGAATTTAAACTAAGGAACAGAACACATTTACCCACGTTTTTCTGATTTATATGTGCAGTCGTGAAAAAAAATTATTCTAAGATGTGAGGAGTTACAAAATCATTTTATGATGACTTAAAGCCTAGACACTTACATTGTAGTTACCTTGGGTGACATTCAGCATTTACAATCATTTGCTTTTTGATTAATTGTTATAATGGACAGTGCTTTTCTCTCATGTAATTAAGTGAAAAACTGTTGTATTCATTGTTTTGGTCAATAGTTCTGTCTTCAGAGGATTAATGAAATTTGGGAGTGCTGAAGATGATTTCTTAAATTAACTGAAAGGCTTAATAGGCAAGTCAGTGTTCAAAAGTTTCCAAGCGATTCCCGTTAGCATCCATTGAATGCAGTGGAGAAATTCTGTGGAACTACACTTCTTGCCACCCTGCTTGTTGTTATATATGTGACCAGAGATATCATGAATACGTTTTGCTTGGAATTGCTACAGATGTGTATAGGCTGAATATTGAACGATGGCATTTGTTATTCTTCTGATACAGTTATTGAACCATTTAACAGTTTTCTGTATTGTATTTAAATCCATTGAATAGATTTTAAAAATGCTGCCTTTAATCAACATGGCATGAGTTTTTCTCCCAGATTTCCCTTCTGAGAAAGTAGTGTTGTTGCAATCTCTTTCACATTTTGTCAGCAGTGGAAAAAGCAAACTGACAGATAGTTCGCTTCAGATGGTTGAAAAGAGTTAAATGTTGGAGTGAAAATATTCTCCATTTCTCTGTGCCATACAAGTATGTATGTGAATGCCCCCTTTGCTGTTCTCTCCCTCACAGAAAAGAGACAAGCTCGAGAGAAGCTACACAAATCATCCACTCTGTTGTTTTCCCATAAACACCATGGATTTTATATGCTTCATAGATCACTATTTAGAATTATTTGTTTTTAATGTTATGGGGCAAGACATTGCCAGTGTTTGAATTATCTTTGGGTATTTACCAAGTTCATCCATAGGAACTATAAATACAAATAATGTGGTACGGTTTTGCTAAAAATGAATATTTGGCGTCATACAGTTTTAAGCAGCATTATATATAATATTTTTTACCTCAATTTATTCCTTGTCCAGTTATTTTTCTAAGAAGATTTTCCTCCTTTTCATCCATTCATTTCTAATATCTGCAAAGGATCGGCTGCTTTGCTTTTATAGAAAAGTCAATTCATTATTGTCATTTGGTCATACTGCTGAAGTTGAAACACACAGGAAAAGAATGAGAGGCTTTTATATGCTTTGTTAGAGTCATCTATTGTTGGGAAATAAATATCTGCTGAATGTTTTCTGGAAGCTATTTCAAGCATTTGTTATAAGAAAATACAATAAAAAGAGGTATAGAAAACCTCATTAAGCTTTTCTGTAAAGCAGTAATAATTTTTAGATCCCTTTTCTTCAAAACGCTAATAATTGCCTCAGTTTGGTTGTTAAAATACTGTCTTATATGAACTTTGCTTCTTTCAGAATTAGGGTTTTTTTTAAAAAAAGTTATGTTGTTGACATTTCCCTGTATATCTGATCTTTGGGGTTTCAAAAGACCAGAGAAAAGAAATGTAAAAATGAACTTAGTAAAAATGAACTCTACCATAGATAATAAAGATATGTGGGGATTTTACTACTTGTTTAAAAATTGCATGTTTTGGCAGTGAAAAATCTCATCCTCTGTACTAACAGTATAGATGAAGAAACCCACTGGTAATTCCCAAGTGGAAAGAATTGTTCAGTTTCTCTTGTGGGGTCTGTCATACTTCTACCACATTCTCCTGCCAGGTTTCTGGGAGTGACTCTACACCTAGACTTGCAAACCAGAAAGTAGAAATGCTCCATGACTTGTATTGTGTAAGTTTCCCTCTTTCCCTTCTCTGGCAAAAGGGGGCAGTATTCCATGTTTTTACAGGTAAAAACTGCAAGAAGACTTAACAGAGACCATTATTTGTTAGGGTAGTGAGTATATGCATAAAGTTGGCCTCACGCTAGCTTTTGCTATTTCACTCATCAGATTATCACCATTACCCCTGGGCTGCTTATATTTAGTTTTTATGTGTAGGCTCAGACAATGAAATTTAGGGATCAGGCACTTAAGCTAGCTGAGGCATGACTCCAAACAAGAGCAAAATGCCATCGTGCACGCAAACAGAGGTGTTTGGGAGACAAGCATAGGCAGTGATACAAAGGTGTGATTCACTAGCTAGACACAGTCCAGAAGCACGAATTCATGTCCTTGTGTGTTTCTCCCAGGAAGTCTGAGGCTTGATCAGCCTGCAACAGTCATGGATTTATGTACAGAACACTCCCTACTGTTCCAGTGTCATCGTGTGTCCCTGCCTGCTTCTGGGCTGTCCTTTCAACACAATCAGTTCTTGCTGACTGCATTTTATCTCCTATAACATCAAAAATAGTTCCTGATTTGAAAAGCTTTATTATTCTATTTATTCATAGTGATTTTCTTCAAAAAGAAATAAAAATCTTTGGAGGTTGAGAAAAGAGACAATACTACTGTGGTCTGTACGTGTCACTAGCTACTGTTTTGTAATCCTCGCTTGCAGTTTGTGTCTGAATTTCCATTCTGAGCTACTGTTTTTGCAGATAAAACTTCGACAGAGATGATTATGTGTTGTGATTTTTCTCAGTGGGGCTTGGAGAAAGCTTTTGAAATTTGAATTCGTTTGGGTTTTGGCTATCTTAGCCATGTGCAGTGTATCTGATACTGTCAGTTTTGCCTACTCACCTGGATGAATTATAGTCTGTATAATAGAAACTATTTCTAATATTCATTAGAAAGGATTAAGGAGTCTTCCCATGAAGAACACAGAGGCTGAGGCCAAAGAGGCTTTTTTTTTCTTTCCTTTAATTTTTTTTGCTAGCATCCAGGGCTAGTCTTGATAAGCCAGGGTTCCCAGACGATGAGCTTGCATGGAGAAGATGTCCTGTCACCTCACCTTGTTTGGTAGCCCTCAACTATGGCATATGTGATGGTGTCTGCACATGGATGATGATCTTGCCTACCAGTTTATGACTGTACTTGCAGTCTAGTTGTAATTTTAGCTTCATTGACTATGTGAACCTTTTCTTGGGCAATGACATGTGAGCATACACTGTATTCAGCTAAAGATTTCTGTTGGTCTGTTCCTGTTCCTTGGCTGGGAAATTTTAAAGAATGACATTTATTTGGAACATGCAAAAGATGGTAAAGCTGGGCTGCTGTCACCTAGCTGTAAACCCCTGCAGTTTTGTCTTTCAGCAACAGTGATTGTAAATTGCAATATCTAACCTTATGAAACAAGCTAAGAGTCACTTTTCTGAGCTGTGTTAATTAAAACAAAGCAACTGCTACTCTAGGTTGGGAGCAGTATGGCTGTCTTTAGCATAACATGAAAGACAGTGCACAAACACCTCTCCCTCCCCCTTTCTTCTTTTTGTCTTCTTTTGTCTCATGTGGCAGGAGTCAGTGATGTAGGTGCCGTATCTGGATGACAATAGCAGTCATATGTTTTTTTTCTTCTAGTGCCAGCCCTTGGCTTGACTTCAGGCATCCTGTGACAGTAGGACACTGAGACATGGGAGGTGGGAAGCTCAGCTGGAGGGCTGTGTGTCCCACTTCTCACCTTCTACATACAAGATTTATCTTTTTCCCCCTAATGTGCCTTTCAGCCAGACAGGCAGTTGTACATGCTTAACTTCAGGGGTGTGAATAGGAGAAAATGAGACTGTTCCTATGTAGGAATAAATATTTCTCTGTTCTTGGAGCAGGGCTGGACATGTTTCCACTCCATGGCTGACTTTCTGTTCTTCTGCCTCAGCACTAACGACACAGCAAGAAGATCAGGGCATTTAGGCATATTTCATGTGACAGAGTAAAAGAGTTTTATTAATTTATAAAACACAAAACCTTGGAAGATCTCACAACCAGCTGTGAAACTTGCCAGCGAGTTGCAGATCCAAATGTTCTGTTAGGAACAACGGAGCTGTTGCTTTACTGATAGCTTTGAGGGTGTAATAATTTCATTTATTTCATTTCATTTCAGCTGTCCAGGTCAAGTATGAGCATGGGTCTCAAAATTTGAAAAATTATTTCTCTACTCATCTCCACGAAGTAGAATCTGACTTTAGATACAAAGACAATATCTTTTATTATTTACTCAGTATGATTTTAAATATTATGTTTATGGTACTATAAATAGTTCCAATATTTTTAAATGAACTGTCAAATACAGCCACAGACTAAAATGGGAGTCACATCTGGACATTTTACAGTTCACTTTTACTTCAGTGCTAAAGTTTAAATGCAATTTGTGCAATAAGTCGTGTAGAATAAAACAATAATGTGGAAAATACCCTGCAGTATTAATTTGTCTGCAAATTAATTTGAAGGAAAATTACTGAGTCTGAGTACTTCTGTGTGCCAAACGTGTGTTTCATGGCCGTAAGCACAGGATGCCTCACTCCAGATTCAGCATTTACTTTTACACTGAGCTATTAAGTACAAAAGCAACCACTGCGGGAAGATGTTTTTTTCCTAATGGATTTATAATGACATGGAACAAACATTCCCTAAAAATATCTAACTAAATAATTACAGCATGAGGTGCTATATTCTTACAGTTTTTCAGGTGTACTGTTTAACCAGTTGCCCTGCTTCTGAATTAGGTGGAAAATAAAGCAAGACAAATATGAAGTAATTCTTCATATTGCTTATTTAGTAACCATTTGAAGACTGATTGGGATTTTTTTTCCCTTTGAAAAATAACAGGCAGAAGGCAATTTAAATACTGTAATTTATCTTTGATGGATGATGTGTTTAAAGTAGCTGAAAGCAAATAATTCGAGCATGTAGCAATTAACATTCTGATCCCGCTAAGGGAGCTGCATATGCTGACCCTCACCACCCACATGTGGCTCTTAGCAGGTATGAAGTCTAGTGCTAGTTTCAGCTGCAAAGGGAAGTTATTGCACTTTCCTGTGCTGATTTAAAATGAATTGCCAGATGAATCTACAAAGGTGTTTCTAGTCCATCCAGATTACGGTGGCCAAGTCTTGTGCTGCAAAAAAAAAAATCCACAAGCCTTTGGGAAGGCACGAAAGGAGTCATGACTCAGTGACATGTCAAGCCCTGTCCTTCCTTAGTCCAAATAATAGGAACTGAGTATTATCTAAACCATGATTTATGTAAATCCTTCTCACTGTTGATGTGGAGTCCCAGCACAGGTACCTTGTGTTTTCCCTATTCTGCTGGAGAAGCATCACTGGCAGCAGAGGGACTCTGCTGATTCCTTAAATTATTTCCTTGAGGACAGTACAGCTGTACTACAAATTTGTGGTGCAGAATGGCCTTTTGGCTCCCCTGGAATCAGCCACTGCCAAGGAAACAGTGCAGGTCCTCTCAAGTAAGCAGAATACTTTGCAATCAGACCTCTGAAGTAAAACACAAAATGCATCATGTAGTTTTACACTCCCGGTTGAAATCAGTGATAAGAATGCAAATCTGTAAAACCAGACAGAGTTGTTACAATCCTATTTCCAACACATATTTTGCAAAGGCTTCAGGGTGATTCACATTACAAGATTTTGCATGCTGGTTTCACCTTGAGATCCTGACGTCAAAAGTATTTAATGCTTATTTGTGCTTCAAGCAAACATTAAGAGCTTTCTCTAGACTTAGCTTAAATTTCCCCCCCTTTTTTNTTTTTTTTTTTTTTGCCAGGTGGCCTTGGCGATTTTAATTTTGCTTTGAATTTTGTCTGTTTATTGTAAATTTAATTGTAAACTATAAATTTCTTAGTGAGAAAATTTAATGACTTGTCTTGGTTGCTTTTTCTGGACAGTGTAATGCTGATCCACTGATATCAATGATTTTAGTATTTGGTCCATTGACATTCATGATTTTTGCTCTACCAGCATTTTAAGTTTGGGGGGTTTGTTTATTTTTGCTCTTTTTTGCCAGTTAATTTTTTTTCCTTGGTTGTTTGCATTTGTGGGAATAATTTTGAAATGCTTGGCATTTGTAAATATATATTTCACAGGTTTGAAGTTACCTACCTTCTAAAGAGCAGAAGTTCATAATCAGCAGTATGATTGGACATTATCTTTTAATAATTTGGGAGAGCTTATGATGTTAATTAATTTTTTATGTATAGGATTGCTATTAATATGTATTTTATGTGATGACAGCACTGGGGAAGGACTGTTCTCTACCCAGACCAGTGAATTGCTAAATTGAAGGAGAGATACAGGTGTTCTTGTCCTTCTGATTTAGTTGAAGAGCTTCACCAAATCTTACACAATCAAGTTGTAAATAATTCCTTTGAAGTATGAAGTGTAACATATTTTAAATAATGTAACAGATAAAATTATATTTAAGGCTTAACATCTTCAATATGTGTTATTAGGTTGCACCCAGCCCTAGGTCGGGCCAAAAAGACTATTTGCATGACTTTTCTGGAAAATCTGTTTATATCAGAAATAATTTTGGTAGTTTCCCAATCCCTTATAAATCACTCTATATAATCAGATGCCATTAAGCATACATTAGCCGGTAGTTTTTTAACGGAATGAAAAGGCAGAAAAAAGATGAAACACCATCTTTCATACCCTTGGTGCATATCTGTCTATAAGAGCCCACATACATTTTTTGTATTAGCAGTAGTGGTGTCACATCAGATAAAACAAAATCTTACATTGAGTGTTCCAATTAAACTAATTCTGTAAAGTCGACTTAAGCCTTTGGTGGAAGAAATATTTCTTTTTGTCAGTGAAGCTTAAATAATTGACCTGAGGACTCAGTGTTTTTAGTTTTCTTGGTAATCCTTCATAGCTTTCCAGCCAGACATCATATTCTCATAAAAGTTCTGCTTCTTGCTGTGACTTATTTCAAGACAAGCTTTATGTTGTTCAGAGCAATGTACTAAAGAATGCAGAATGATAATATATATATAAATCAATGGATTACATAAATATTTTTGAAATCTGTATTTACCTATAATTTAAACCTTTTTAACCCTATTACTACCTTTATTGCCACTATTATTATTAGAAAACAGAGCATTGCTTGGAGGACTGCATTCTGAGTTGCAGACACCGGGCAAATATCAAAACCATAAGCAATTATTTATGCTCAACTACTTCTATTTGGACCTGTCTGGATTCCTGTGGGCAGATCTATTCTGGCTCACTGAGACCAGCATTAACTATTTGCTGACTGACTTCAAGTCATCGGGTTAATTCCAACAGTTGCAGGCTGGAGATTACTTGAATATTCATATTTTTGTACCAGAAAAAGAACTACTACAAAACATTTTGCTTCCTTTCTTAAGGCTTTTTTTTAATGTCTGAGCATAAGGCAAATCCAGCAAAATCTGAAATTTTTCTGCTGAGTCACCTCCCAACTTCCATTTGCCTTCCTCTTTCAGGTCTTATCCTCAGTTTCAGGTATGCACTGTTTTTCACCTACTCCCTGAAAAACCCAAGAAAGGGAGTCCATGTATATTTATTCAAATTCATAAACACAGTATTACTTTGAGCATTCATCTATTTTCTTACATTTGCTTTCGTTCATTGTTTTTAATTTTATTTTATTTTATTTATCTGTGGTGTAAACCAGAAACTCCTCAAGGTTCAAGTTCTATGAAAAACTGAAAAATATCTGGGCTATACCACTGTGTTAAATCCATAATGGTTTAGGTTCCATTTATTTATAATAAATAACCAAATCTCTCACAGCATTCCCTTTGAGTGAAGCACACATGAGGTGTATCTCTCAGGAGGTGATCTTGCAATAATTTGCTTATTTAAAAAGAGATGGTTTGCATTCTTTCTCGTAAGAGCTATGATATGAGAAGAATATAGGATAAAAGGAGGGAAAAAATGTTGAAGTAGAGTTGAAGTGGAGTATTTTATTGTTGTTCTAAAGCTGCCTCCTAAGAAATAGCTCTATTTTATATTTAGAAAACCTTGGTGTCTGTGGAACATCATTATATGCGATATATGAACTTTAAGACAAGAAAATTGTGGGTTCAGATATAATACAGTCATTAGGTTATATTCAGATAACGTTGCTTAAGTGCTCAAAGGCTTCAAAGTCAATGCCAATCATTGGATCCTGGAGTGAACTTACTTGATAAACTGCTGTGTTCTTCATCTGTGCCAAGCGATAGAAATTGCTGGCACTATTGATTGTAATGCTGGAAAACAGAAAGATGATCTCTCAGGGGAGTTTGCCCTTCTAAACAGCAACGTGAGCGTTAAAATTACACCTTTATTTAATACTAGTTCTTGGAGGGAGACTTCAGAAGAGAAGTAGCATTTATTCACTGTTTGAATCAAGGTGCCATGTCACACGTGCCATCATATTCAACAACAGTTTTATAAGTCCATGAAAGGCTCCACAGACAGCAAAATTCAGATCAAAACCAACAGCTATGAGTTTTAGATGTGTGTCCATGCATTTATGTGAGTGGAACACTGACTGATGCTTCTGAGGCAGAGAAGGTGTAGTAGCAAGGGGGTGCAGTGAAGTGGTATGTAAGGAGAGAAGAGAGGAGAAAATAATATGTTTCATTCACTATGGAGACAAGAAGCAAATAATTACTTTATAATTGTGTCTTACCATATATAATTGAGATTCTTCTGGGAAAAAAAGTAAATAAGAATATCTGGGGGGTACTTACTCCAGCAATTGATTAAAAGGGTCAACAAACTACACACATGACCGTTTTACACACAGGCAGTATTCATGATGAAGCTATTTCTGAGGCATTGGTTCTCACAGAAGATGGTTCAGATGGTGAGCTTAGTCAGGATAATGAACTGTTTAAATTATAGAAGATATGTCTCTGGGAAGATTTCTTTGAATACTGATCATCTTCTGGTGCTAGGTGTACCTGCTTAGTGACTTTTGGTACAGGTGCTACAGTAGGATAGTAAGTGACATCCAGAATGTACAATCACCAAGTCTATTACAGTAAATTTCTGTGTGTTATTCAGGTAGTTCTTTAAAAGTGTGACTTGTTTCACTATGGAGGAAGGTAGCAATTTCAGGAACAGAAGTACTTAATATTACATGTTTATTTGCATAAGAGTACCTAATTTGCAGGTTTTAGATTGAGCTATATGGTGGAAAAAAAATAAATGGCACATGAAGTTTCATATATTTTTTACCACCACCAAATTTTAGTTTGTACAGCTGGGGGTTAAATATGGATTTTAATTTCCATTTTGTTGTAGCTTTTATCAGTGCTCAGCTGGTGAATGCAAGTGCTCTTAATTGGAAAAGGATGTTTTGTTCTAGGCTGATCAGGATAACGTGATTTGTACTTCTCTCCTTTCACAGAGGAATTCCTGTGAAGGATTAAGCATCTCTACCGAGTTGTTAAGCCTGAAGAGTTCAGGATATTCTTTACCCCTCAGTATTAATCCAATTAGTTTATCTGTAGCAGAGAGAGACATGAATAACTGTGTGCCCTGCTCCTGCTGTGCTGTAGGATGCAATTCTGCTGTTTCATATGTAGGCAGTGTATGTGTCTGTAAAGCATCCCTAATTTTGTTTCCTTTGTTTCATGGTTTTCCTAACTCCATTATGAAAACTTGTCATCTTAGAGACTAGAATTCGAGGAGAAAGTTATTCCTAGACAGGCTATAGCCTCATCATTTGATTCCACCTGGTGAATAAAGCAAAACACATGAGGAGCATGAGGGATAAGGTACTGTGGGAGCCAGCAGCTCAGTCAGTTCTTGTGCAGAGATAATACAACTCAACAACTTGTTCAACTGAGCATTAAAGTGTTAAGTCAAGGTGGCAGGCACCTGAACATGCACGGTGCCAGACACTGCCTGAACGTGAAGGAGGATGACAGGAGGAGCAAAGGGCATAGTCAGAGCCCAGAGCTGAGCTGGCTCACTTTGAGGCTCTGTCTTCATGAGTGTGCAGCATTGTGTCTGACTCACAAAGGAGTCAGTCCAGCCCTGTACAATTATAAAGCAATGATAGTTTTGTAGTCTCTAACTTTCAGAATTTTGTGGCCTTTTGGAGGAAGCTTTTCATTATATTCCAGCAAATTTACTATAGGTGGTGGTAGTGTTAAGAGATTAAAAGCGTTTGACTACAAAAACGAAATGCAAAATTTGGGGATGAGATGCTGCATTATAATGAACAATGAGAAACAAACTTCTCAGCTGTCTTTTAAGTTAATTTAAACTGTAGTACCTTATCAAACAAAAGATGCTGAAATATTTTTATTAAAAAATTAAAGGCCTCTTAAACTTTTACATTGACTGGAGGGTGCCAGGACCATGTTTCTCAGAGTTAGCACAAAGAAAAAAGAAGTTAACATTTGCTGAAGTCAGTCCTGAGGGGCAGTCAAGGCAGAGGAAAGGCCAGGGAGGTGAGCTGATGGACTGCCTGATGCCAGGAGAGGGACATGAGCTGGTTTCTGCTCCCCACACAGTGCTCTCAGAGATGGAAACGGAGCCTGTGCTTGTGTCTCCTGGCACAAGTTGGTTTCAAGCCCTCACTGCTTCTTCTGGGGAGGACTACCATTTCTTTCACTTCATGGTCATCAGACACTGAGTCTTTCTTGTTTTTTCTCTGCACAAGTGGAGCTGTGTGTCTGGAAACACCTGGTGTGTTTGAGACTCAAAAAAAATCACTTCTGAATGTAGTGGTTTAGTTCTTCATAAGAACACAGCTGGGAAATTTTGCCTTCTGTTATTTGCGATGCGATTAATTAATCCCTAGGAATAATTTCATGATTTTTGGTCCAACTCTTCATAAATCCATTAATTTATTTGTTTGAAGTAAGAGCACGGGCATGGAAGTACCTGATAGTATCTCTCCATAACAAAAAAAAAAAATAAACTGCCGGCTCCCTAATCAAATTCTGAATATGAATATGAACTAAATACTAATATGCAGTATGTATTTCAATTTTGCAACCTGAATATTCAAACCATGTAGAAATACTAGCAGCTTAGCTTTTTAGCCTTGAAGTTGAGAACTTTCCAGGTAAAGATTCAATTTCAAAGCCACATAATAGCTTCATCATAAATGCAAAAAGTAATGTGATAAAGTAATGGTTATATTTACAAACCAATATTTTTTAGTGACAGCATATCTTTGATTTGTTAAAAACTCCATTATTTTCAGGATGGGGATAATAGATTTCTTATAAAATATTGAAAATACTAATTAATTACTGTAATAAATTACTATCAAACTTACTGATAGAAGCGGTTATTGTAATTGGTTTTGCATCTTGAACTAGAAATAATCCTTCCATACAGAATGAAAAAGGCCCACAAAGATAACCTTTCTGATTGAATAGCCTTAAAAGAAGCTTATAGATCTATGTTCTCATACGAAGAAGTCAGGAGCAAAAAAACATTCTGTACGAGATCTCTGTGTTTGTTCATGGCATGGCTACTTTTTGTGAGGGACTTAGTGACCTTCGTTATTTGGATCCCTGCAGTTCTATCACACTCGGGTTTTTTCTTCTTCTTCCTGTTTTTGTGTGAGTAATTGTAGGCTCTTTAAAAGCCATCAGCTGAAGTAATCTAAGTTGCACCCACAATATCCAAATTACTGAATAGCATTTTGTTTCCGTGCTTGCCCAGCATGTGCATTGACTGCCAACACACTGCACCTCTCTGAGAGGCAGATCACCCCAGTCAGTTCCTGCCCCTAGTCACTAAGTGTCTGTGCTATAGATTGCAGATAATCAAACTTATCATTGCTGTCTCTTAATGCCAACACACTGCAATTCCACTCCTGTCTAGAACAACAACATGGGAGAGCATAAAGCAGACGATGCTACACTCTATGCTACATTGACCAGATTTGAATAACCCACTGCTGAAAAGTTTGACAGATCTGTATTATCCCGGACACACAATGGAGTGTGTTTTCCAAGGATGTGTCTGTTCAACAGGGTTATTAATTTCCCCCCATCACTTTTGAAAACCAGCTCGGGTAACCACAGGACAGAGAAGGAGGATTGGTCATAGTTGTTCTCACACATATTATCAGTGTGTGGCTGATTCGTTATGGATCAGCAAAAATCCTGACCTGGATCTGGTGTAGTTCCCTTAGATGCAGAAATGAGCATTTTTGTTTTTTCTTATCTCTGGTGCCACACAGCATTTTGATATTTTGAATACACCTGAGGAAAGGAAAGTATTAGTAATTACAGTTCTGAGCACCTATCATGTAAGTGAAATACAAGGGAAGATAGAGACAGTAAGTCCAGAAGCTTACTCTTTGGAGGCTTTTTCTCATGCAACTTGTAAAATATGACAGTTATTTCAGGCTTCAACAGTTCCATCCTTACCTTTACTAGCAGTGGAAAATAGTTTAAAAATTAGAGTTTGGACTTTAAATATTAAGACACTTAAACACTTTTCAAGTATGTTTAGCATTTAGTTTCGAATCCAGAACTTCCCTGCTGTTTTGGTAATTGAATTTGGCCTTTATAAGCATTTGAGACCTAATGAAAAACTCCTTGTATATAAATAATATATTGTTTGTGCCGTTCACTTTTCACTATTTTAAATAGGAGAGGCAGCAATATGTCAGTGAGTTTGGTTAAAAGAGAAACAAAAACAAACAGATCAATGGTTTGCTTAAAATGGAAACTACCAGTGCAGAGAGTTTAGGGCAGCTTGCAGAGACACATCCAAAGTTTACCTGCCAATTGTCCTGCTGAATCATTGCTCTTACTGTGCAAGTATTCATAGTAGCTTGATATGCTGAAACCTGATTTCATTTCACTGATGTATCAATGATCAAGGACTCCTTAAGTCCCTCTGATCCACCTGATTGCTTCTTTCTATCCTGCCAGCTCCTTTACAGTATTATGAGACCTAACCACTTCAGAGAAGGTTTTTCAGATGTTCTGTAGGTCGTGACACAGTGAAGCCATGACTTTACTCACAAATATTTTGTATATGCTACATTTCTGTGTCTTTGAGAGGAAAGTGAAAGCTTATCCAAGCTATTGACAGGGCCATGATGGGCCTGTCTAGACATTTTCTCAGGCCCTAAGAGTATTTCCTAGCAATGTGAATGAGAATAGATGAAGTCTAAGCAGTATAGCATTAAAAAAAAAAAACAAGAAGTGAGGCTATAGGGATGTGTTCATGAACTACGGCTACTTTTGGTTTACAGTACACTTGGAAGACAGAGCTCATTTTCTGAGGAATAAACCATACCTCAAGTGTATTTAAAACTGAGCTTACTTGGATGCACTACCACATTAACTCTGAGGTGCTGGGCTGGGCCATGCTGCTTGACCTCCTGCTAAAATGTAAAGTTGTGTTATAACAACAAAGCACCAAAACCAGCCCACAGAAATTCATGATGCTTTAGATATATTGTCCAGCTTTTTGTTCAGTTAATTTTCTGTGCCACTTCTTATCTTACCTTTTTAAATATGGGGCCGGTGAAGACAGTCTCCAAGGTTGCTTTCAGTGTAGTTAGCATTCTCCAGAAAAGCGCAGATTAAGCCATGTGGCGCAGCCCTCTAGTGTGATATCTCAAATCAGACACGTGGTCTCACCCATTTTTTGTACTGAGCATTGCTTACTTGCATTGCCAGCATTCTCTATGGTTAATGCATGAGCCAATTCACAGATCTTTCTTCTTTTATTACTTTTTCTGTGCTAGGAATAATGTGCCCACACGTCCTTAGTGTTTTGCACTGTTATGTTTCTCTTGCGATCCTAGGCAAGAAAAATAGGCTGAAATCACAATTAAATATTAATAGCTTAGAATACTGAGGGTTTGAAAATTACCCATTACTTTTATCTTGGAAAATAGAGATGTTTATTCATTAGTCACAGCTTTATGAATCAGTTGTTTAGTAGAACATTAATCTTTTTTTTTCCCCTGTTTGCAAGCATAATAGTTCAGCTTTTCTTTTGCTTCTGGTGAAGTTTTCTTTGTGTGTTTCTTTGTGTTAGCCATGCTAACATGGCTCTAAAACATCTCACTGAAGTTATTCTTGGCCTAATTTGCTGCCTTTTTAGAGGAAGAGATTTGCAGCAGGTTTAAAATGGTATTTGTGGCTGTGGGCTGCAGAACTAAATATCGTGATCCCGGAATCCACACTCTTTCTAAGAAAAGAGGCTCCAACTACAGCTGCTTTCTTTGGATTTTTTCCTTAGACAGTGATACTCTTGATAGGTCAGTGATGCTCATACTTGCACTGGCTTTCAGGTGTGATGAGGGATATTAGTGTCTCTCTCATAAAGGAGGGACATGAGGAGAAGCCTATTTTATCCTTCTACCTAAAAAAAAACCCTTTAAATACCTATCCAGTCTGGCTGTTTCCATAGGAAATTCAAAACTTCTTGTTCTTATGACTTCTTAAAGGTAAGCAGACGTGCCTGGGGCTATCTGATATACGATATAACTAGCAATGGAAGAAAAAAAAAAAACCCAAACTGTAATATAAAAAATTACCTCTAAACCTTGCAAAGACAGTTGATATATTTTGTCCACAAGTGAAAAACCAGTTCAAAAAAAGAAGTCTGCTTGGGTTAGAAAAACTGGAAAATTCTCAAAATTAATTGTTCCTTCTCAGCAAATAGATGTTCTCATGACAGAATTGTCATTTCAAATGGATAGAATGCTTCTCATCTGGATTTTTGGTTGGTAGAGAGGCACAATTTTATTTTTCTCACCAGGAGATAGAAAGATTTTTGTTTGATGTATAATTGGGTATATATAAAAAACTTGTTTTAAAGATGGCATGAGTTTAAAAGAAAAAAACCCGAAAATGTATGTGAAAGATGCTAACTAGAGATCCTACCATAATGTTCTCTCAATTACAGAAGTTCATCTTTTATTCATTTGTCACCCTTGGCACTCGATTACATCAAATTCTCACTGGAAATACAAAGAGTGGATTCCCACTCACTTTCTTTTTTTGCTGGCTTTATTGTGGATGCACTTGAAGAAAGACAATTGTGTGCAAGTTGGTCTGAAGGTGGTGAACTTCAGAGCTCTCCAGACATGTTCTGCAAATTAGTCACATTATGCCAAGTGAAGTGACCCATCCTCTGTGTTGGGGGCAGTGTTCCTCTGTGCTTTTCTCTTGTTAACGATGAGCACTCAGGAAACGAAAAACATATCCAGTAATTGTCTCAGTCTCATAAAGATCTTACAAGTTTCAGATTTAGATGTAGATGTGGAGCTGGAATACATAAGGAACTTTAATAGATGGAAGAATGTTACGGATTTGGACAGTTGATTTTCCTGGGTGATACTCTGCCTGCTTGGACAAAGGGATCAGCTGTATGGCAGGGTTGCTGTGGCTTCTGTAATGTGAGATCCTGCTGGGGCTGTACATCTGTCATGGTTTTAAAATAACACTGCTGAGCATGCTCTAAGTGTACAATATATTCTCTGTGTGCCACAGCTCATAAAACTGACAGCATCATCGAGGATGGAAATGACATTTAGTTCAAACTCTTGGACATTGCCAATTTCTGAAACTTTCATGTTGAAAACTCTTCTGCCTAGCCATGAGGCTGAACAGAAGAATTAGCAAGATGGTACAAATCACAGTATACATGTTGCCATAATTCTTGGATGATTTTCAGTAGGAAAACTAGAAGTAAAAACTTGACTATCTTTCAAAGTGTTTGCACATGCAATTTTGCAAGTATGTGCCACCTATTATTCAGTAAGTGAGGTCCTAATTAGCCCTCAAAAGGTTTTGCAAATCCAGATAACCTTTTTTGAAGCTCAGATGTGGAAGATAAAGTCTAAGAATGTGTATGTGGATATATCTCAGTTAAAAAAAAAAAAATTAAGGCGCCCAATATGACTCTCTAGGTCAGTGAAATAAGTGAGCTAATACCAGGCCATGCTATTGTGCATAAGACCACGCAGTTTGACAGATTTAACTGGTTGTCTTGTTCTGACCTCCTCTGAGGAGGACATGGGGTGTGTGCAGGTAAATTGAAATGTCATAGCAATTATGGAATTATTTAAAATATATATGCATGACCCTTCTATCTTGCAATTGAATAATAGCATTTAGTCTTATGCTGCTTTATGATCTTCTGGAAGATATCTGCAAACAGAAATCTTTCTGCTTTTGCCAGTAAACCACTCTTGCTTTTCTTTCTGATATTACTGTTCTTTTCTTTATATACAGTTATAGAACTATATAAGTTATGCATAACCATCCTTATTCTACATCATTCATGTAAGATCAATGACCAGTACAATATCAAAAAATCCTGACCAATTTTCACAACTTAAAAATCATAAGTAGGACTTTAATGTATAGCTAAAGATGAATAAGTCTGGGAAGGGGAAAGCTTTCCAGAAGGAATTACATAAATTAAGCTAAATGTTCTGAGCAAGATTTTTTTTCTTCTTTTTTTTTTCTGTCTGCTTGGTACCCTCAGAGAGAAACATGAGACACATTTTATTTCTAGGCAATATCTTTTTATTTACATCCACTCAACTCATTAGCACTGAAAAAAAAAAAGGAAAAAACTTGTACTACAGCTGATGAAATAATTGCTGCAAGCTGCATGTTTAGACACATTGTACAAGTTAAATGTACAAAATTCACCCATTAGAATCTCTCGTGGCCCCAGTTTGTCATTCACTCCCAATTAGAATTTTTCTGTAGAGCAAACAAACAAAAATGCCTCAAGGACAAATTCTTGAAGGCCTTGAGTGTACAGAGAGGGCAAATGTCCCTTACTTGTACTGAGGTCATCTCTCAGAAGTTCACACATTTGTTCAGGCTGATGTCCTGGAGTATCCTATACCCACTATAATCATTGAGGAGTTTTGATATTTTTCCACTCTCCTCATTCTCACCACCACCATTCTATTTTTTTTAAATGTGTTTCCATTACATGAGACCGTTTTTCTAAGGCACAGAGTTGGTTTCTTTTCTTATATATTTACCCATGGTCAACTAATGGTCTACAAGCTGTGATGGACTTTTGCAGCCTATTGAAAAAGTTCAGGTTTCTCATTAGTGGATCTGCAGTAGGTCCACACCAGTGTGGAAGCTGGAAGAGCTCTGTTGTCCTCCAGCTTCCCCTTTCCCTCCTGAGTAGCTTAGTATAAGACACAAGTATATTAACTTTATAACTGCTGCTCTAGTTTAGGGTGTTGAGGGTACCTGACTGCATCTTTAATGATTTTCCACATGTTTTTATTGCTGAAAATTGTAAAGAATTTGCTTTAAGTAACACTGATGAGTGTCTAGCCACACTGTAAAATTCTGAGCTTCTGCAGGAAATGATATTCGAATCCTTTCAATATATGGAGGTTTTGGCATATGCTGTGCTCCATATGGAATCATAATGGCAATTTTCTTAGTCCTCTTTTCTTCAGTCAGTCTTATTTTTGATGGTATAAAAGCTTTTTTTTTTTTTAATTATAACAGAAACAGTTTGGAGTGGGCCAGTGATAGATATGATTTTACATGTCTGTCCTCTAGGTTGGTGGAACATGAAATATTAGATACCATTTTGCAATTATCCTGCTGTCAAGTTTAGGTTTTATATAGTGAGAAATGATACAATATTTCAATTGAAAAGTATGTACTATTGCTAAGTGGGTGCAGGGGATAATCCTGATGAAATGAAATCCCTATAAAAGTCTGTTTAAAACTAATTCATCCTTGTGAGTAGCTGCAGCCATGTACCAATGAATTTGGGTAGCAGCCTTGATGTTTCAAGAGGAAATGAAAGAAGTTTGCTCTTTTCCCACAAAAACACCAGAGTAACATTGATAAAGCAGTTAAGCAAACTAAGTTTCAGATACAGTTGTAGCACATCAATGTCAGAAAACTCTGTGGCTTCCAAAAAGGCCTTGCAGAAGATGTGAGATCTGTGCACTGGCCAGAATAGTGTGTAGAGGACAATATTTGTATTCTTCTCTTGCTATTTATTGACAGTACCTGGCACCCAACTCTTGTTTTGCAGGAGAGTTGGTTTGCTGTTGTGTTTTCCCAAGGACAGGACTGTGCATAGCTGAAGGGTATCATGAATCTCAATGGCCCAAAGTGCTCCTACTTCTATGAAAAAAAAGCAAATTAAAGTAGGAAGTCAGTGAATTTGTAAAGGAGGATTTTTTTTCTAGTCAGTAAAATGACTAGAAATAAATGGATTGATTAATTAAAATCAGTATGTCTTATGGAGTGAGGTACTTGGGCATGATTTATGTGAGGAGTTATTGCACTGGACTCTTTGATCCCTTGCTTTGAGAATTAAATGTAAAAGTCTCATTCTCAGTTTCAAGGTTGAATACAAATGCTTGTGAGCTGGCCTCTGTTAAATTGTGTCTTGTCACTCTCGAGCATTCAAAGCTTCCATCGAGGCCAAACTCACAAATCCCTTCCTTAACCTCCAGTTTCTTTGCTGTTGCTGCATGTGGAGTTAACCCCCATGAAAATTTACTAAAGTGAGGTTTTTTTCCAGTCTTCCTATAAATCTCTCTCTCTCTCTAACAATGCTGTATAAAATTTGTTGATGAAAGATTAAATGTGCAGTACGTGCATGCTGGTTAACCATCATAGGAATAATTAATTGTAACTATTCCCTTTCATGCCAAAAGACTTACTAGACATGCTCCACTGGAGAGATAATAGAAAATGTTTTACCCAATGTTAGATATTTACTTAGGGCTATGTCTTCAATTTGGAGTTTTATTATAAAGTGTCAGGAAATCTATTTGTATCAAGGAAGTATTTATAAACATTCATTTTGCAATAATTCTTATGGAAAGTTTCCAAGTGGTTATTGGATGGTTCCAGACAGAAACATTTTTCTTCCCCAGTAAAGAGGCACAGATAAGACAATTGTGAACCCTTCAAATAAAGAGATACCAAGAAATGTAATACTGATGATATTCATGAAGGAAATTGCATGAAAAGATACAAAAAAGATCAAATTTTCTTTCTAAAATAGGAAACAAAACTTTTGAGGCACCCAGATTTTGTTTTCTGCTGGGAATAGTTCACAGTGTGAGAAAGTAGTAACAAGGATTCTGAATAAAGTCCATAGGCAAACCCATGGGAATCAATGCAAGGGAAGGGGAAATAACATTCGGAAGAACAGAGTTTACCCAGAAGAAATAAATTAAAGAAGTTGCCACTTGATGCACTGAATGAGCTGAAAGGACGTCACAAAAAAACAAAAACAAACAAAAAATCCAAGCAAACAACCAAAACCTAAAAACCAACCCTCAGAGAAATCAGTCTCCTACTGTTTTCAGTCCCTGTTGGCCAGTTGCATGGGGAAATGTCCCACAGTTGCACCTGGAGTTGATCCTGCTGCTGGGTAGCTCTACCCTGATCCTCTGGGTATTGGTGTTTTTGGTTCTTTTTAGGTTGGTTGGTTGGTTGGTTTGGTTTATTTTTTATCTTAGTTATAGGGGGTTTTCTACCTTAGGATTTTGTACCTTTTCATATCAGTGTTTGCCTTTAAATCTTAGAGCTGCTAACTCTGTCCACATCAGGAGTGAGAACAAGTGTCTCAAGACTGCCTTAGACTGTGAGGAAAGAGGAAAAAATGCCTTCCAGGTCTTCTTCTGGACTACCACACTCAGTGATAAGTGGCACAACATCTCTTTGAGTGAATTTCATTGGCAGACAAAACCCACCCCCTCTAAAGTACTGATATATCCATGTGGGAAGATGAGATAGATCTCCATGCAAAGGATGGAGGAGCGAGGGAATTAGTGGGCATTTCTCTATATTATACCCCAGTCTAATCTTTTTATTGAATTGCATTAAAATGTAAGATGGAAACAAAAGCCTAGGAATGGGAGAAGTATTTAAATGACAGTGGGTTTGCGTGTGGAATTCCTGGGATGAAGCCCAGTGGTTGAGGTAGCTGAGTGAGCTGTGGCAGAGCCTTGGGTGGTTTCACTAGGACCACTTGCATTCAGCAGTTTAAATTGAAACTTTGATTCTAGTAATCTTTTGCATTTAGGATTGTTTTTATTCATGGCATGGGATCACCTCCATTATCAGTCCTCAGCAGATTCCTTGACATTAATTTTTAGTTTCAGTTACAGGCAACTTGGTTAAACACCATTTGTTTTGGGTCTTCCTTCAGATCTTAGTGGTATCCAATTAGTAGTAGTAGATGTTTAACCTCTGTCAGTTAACCATGGCTTTGCTGACCTACCATTGAAATTTTTGCAAAGTTTCTGTTTGAAACTACTGAAAAGTTTCCCAATTTTAATGAAAATATTAGGAAGAGGTGAGATAACATAGTGACTTTGCTGCCTGCATCAGCGGATTCAACTGCTATTTCATCCTGATGCCTTGAACTTCATATGTTATTACAATGGCTTTCACTTCTTTGATTTATATGTGACTTTAGAACATAACTTTTTGTGTTTTAGTTCTGTGGTTTATTTTTAGATGTATTTTCTCAGTAATTGAAAGCTGTGATGGTGCACTAAGGAGAATGGTAGCATAAAAGAATCAGCCTGCCGTGATTCCAACATTTCACTTTGAACCATCAGTTGGCTGCATGATATGTAGCAATTTTGCTTTTGAAACATGGGATTTCAGTCTATAATCTAATTACTGCTGATTTATAAGGTAATTTAAATTAATTTAAATATAGTATTAATGATTTCTCAGGTAAATCAACTGAATAACAGGAAAAATTCATGCTATTTTTCATCATTATATGGTTGCTTTAATTGTTTGTATTTGATTTCTCAGTTTTATTCATTTGTCATGCTTTTCAAATTACATTTAGTAAAAATGTACATTAGTCAAATATATAAACCAAAACCCCTAAGACCACTTAACCTGACATTTCCAAGAAAAAGAAAAAAAGAATGCATAGGGTGAATGCAAACTCAGTTCTTAGTAAACAGAATTATTGTTTATAATTAATTAATTGTTCTTCCGCTTGTCATCTTAGAAGACTCATGTCTTAGGTTTTGCGTTTATTCACAAATATTCATGGTTAGGTAGTGTTCAAAAAATGAACATGATCTGTGCACACACAAAATATATAGCATATACAATGTGTTTAGTGTACACATACAATAATGTATATTAGCAGAGGATATACAGATAATATTGGTAAAAAAGAAGTGTCAATTCAATAAATTTTCATTTTTTGTACATCTACTGGTAAATTCTTATTTAATATAGGTACCATTTTCCTCTAATAAATTGATATTGTTAGAATGAGAGATTATTCAAAAGATTCAAAGTTTCAGCTATCCAAGTAATACAAAGATATTTAATTTCACATGAAACCTGTATCCTAATTGAAAAAAAAAAAATCCCATAAAGTTAGCCCAGTTTTAAAGCTGTATTTCTAATTTCTCATGGTGAATCCAGACATGCAGTCCCTCAGCTCCTTCCATACTGAGCACTGTCTATGCATAAAGGCATTGCAGATAAATCTGCAACCCTTTCCTTCTCCCACAGTCAGTAATCTGGCTATTTACTGTAACAGAAAGAAAAACCCCAAACAATACAAAAAGTAACAACAGCAGTTTCTTCTATAGTAATTTCTTTTGTATCTCTTTCTGTGAATGGCTTTCGGCAGTGATTACATCTTGCAACAGAATCTATTCCATTAGTGGACCAACGTAGGAGAAAATTTGTAATTCTGATTTTAGTGTAACAAGGTAATTAAGACATTAGATATAAATGACAGGCGAGTCTAAGGTTATCTGTAGTTTTATTTTTCTGATCGTGTATCACTTGAAAGGCTGAATGTAGGGGTTGTGAGCAGTCTTGATGCTGCTTAATGTTGCCTTGCTTTGTTGCCAACAGAGGTTAAAGAGGTCCCCTCCCTTTGCTGCCACCCATCCACGCTCCCTCAAACCACAGCACGTCCCTTCCCTTCTGATACGTGATGGCCTTGCTCAGGAGAGGGGAGCCTAAGCACATCAGTGAAGGAACAAACAACAGCAACCTCCTAAGTGGTGTTTCAGCACCTAAAAAATTATGGGCAACCGAATCCACAAAAAGTCAAATAATGCCTGGACTGGGCTTTCTGAAAGCAGGTGGATCACACCACGCTGTTTAGCCCCCTTGGGTACCCTGCTGAACCAGACAGTCAGAGCTTGGTGTAATCTGTACTTCTCTAACATTCCATTTGTATCTTCTTCTGGATATATAAAAAACAGAAGATACAGTCACAGGGTGAAGTTTTAGTGGGGTGGTTGTTGCATATTTTGTATATGCATATATGTATATTTTATAATCTTCTTTATAATCATCTAACCCTCTTTGGAATATATGAAGATAAATTTTTAATGCTTCTTCTTTTGTTAATTTAACCAAGATTTTTCCCCTGTGGTTGAAAAGATGTTAAACACCTCACTCCATGTGTTCATAACCTAATGTAACATGTAAGGTCGAGGTGCTCAACAACAAAATCCCAGTTGCACTCTGGTGACAGTGGTGGGACTTGTTTCC
This sequence comes from Cyanoderma ruficeps, assembly GCA_008694505.1. NCBI lineage: Eukaryota > Metazoa > Chordata > Aves > Passeriformes > Timaliidae > Cyanoderma > Cyanoderma ruficeps. The sequence goes on along the minus strand of VZDJ01000084.1, from coordinate 2,230,533 downwards.
AGTCTGTAGTACTCTAATAGTGGAGGAGATGTTACACTCAGAGAGGATCAGTCTCTCTTCGCTGCAGCTGCAAGAAGAAAGTAACAAAAATCAAGGTAAGGTCTGTAAAGATGATCAGTTTAATTTAGAGATGTGAAGTGAGTTGAAGGGGGTACTTCACTGTGTCCATGAACTTTTCTAGTTGTTCATTTTTGGTATATGTCTTTGAATATCATTCTCATTCCTTGTCTTTTTTTTCTTTCTTTCTTTTACCTTCCGTCCATCCTTTGTCACGCATTCCATTCTTGATTACAGTGTGTGTAATCGTTACCACCGTGTGAAGGCAATTTCCCACGTCACCAGGTACAGTGTCACACATCAAAAAACATGTTTGTGTGTTCTCAAACCTGTTCAGTGTTGTGCATAGCAAATTTCTCCTATGTTAACCTCCTTTCTTCCTCTCTTCCTTTCCCATTTGATATGAAACAGCATTGCTGCCGGAAAGTGATTTTTAAAATTAATGTATTTTTTTAAAAGAGCTTAATTTTCTGGATTAAAGAGATCTGTCTTTCTTAAGGGCTAAAAAGCAGTATTATACAGGGTTTTAGTTGTCCACAGGTTATGGCCTGGAACCTGTAATCTTTTTAATGGATTAATATCTGCAGTGAAGTTCCATTTTTGTAAAATCCCTGAGCTGCATTGTTCAGTTACGTTTTTATTCTGGTCGTGATTGGTTTATGTTAAAAGCCTGATATTCAGCTGTAGTTTTCACCTCAGTAATGATAAACACCAATGGATAAACCAGCGCTTTTATCAATCCTTATTGTTCTAGTTTTGTATCTAAACTGTCATTCTTCAGTGTTTATGTGCCCTTAAGAAATGTGTTATTTGCAGATTGCTACGTGGCTAGCTGATTTTTTTTTTTTGAGAAAATAGTAAAATCCTGAAGATGCTCATTTACATGCAAATTTTCATAACTTTTTAATGATGTTTCTGAACATCAGTGGATTGTAGCTTGATTACTTTTGCACTTGGCAGAAGAAAATTTCATTAAAGAGCTGTTGCATGAAACTGGTTTTAGCAATATTGGAAAAACATGTTTTACGACCTGTTTTTCAGGGATTAAAATTAATGTAATTATTGTGAGTTCATGAGTTTATGCACATTTATTATACCTGTGTACATGTGGAACATGAATCATGTCTTTCTAAGCATTCTTCTTACAAGAAATAAAAAGGAACAAGTGTTCTTTCTAAATGCAAATTACCAAATCCAGAAAAAATGAATGGAACCCAATTGCTTCTGATGGTGACACCATACACCATTTCCGATGTCAGTCCTTTCAATTTAATATTTATTTGGGATCAACTTATAGTCCTTATGGCTCTCTAGGTTGCAATGTAGCTAGAGGTATAACTCTTTCTGAATGAGGAAAAAAAAAGTTTTGAAAATTATGCAGTGACTATTTTTAGACCTTTTAGTTATATCTCAGGTTTTTCATTCTGATATCCAGTGTCACTACAACTTCAACAGCATAATCATTTGCCAATGTAAATATACTTACCTTACTGTATCAGTCCCTCTTTCGGTAGGACACTAGTTGTTTCATCTGTCCCTTCAACTTCAGACTGTAAAATGGTAATAAATTAGGTAAATGGTAATAAATTAGGAAAAGGGAAGTGGCAAGTACTTCTTTTTAAAGTAATATGCTGAAATAGTTGGATTCAGATGTAGAACTTTTTCTTGTATTGAGTGAAAACAGCATTTAACTCTAACATCCATCTCAGTACCTCATTCACAAGCTGGAGGCATTCAGGATGTTTATTGGCATAAATAGGACGCAGTTCTAAGGAGCTGCAAGCTGCAGCTTTGTAGCGTGCAAACTGCAAGGTGCATTGTTGCAAGGTCAAATCTAAATGAACTGTCGTTGCTCCCTTGTTGTGTTTCAATGTTGCATAATTACATGAATAGATTTTCCTTACTTATTAGTAAGGCAAAGTATGTGGGATGTAACATTATCTGTTAATTGGCACAATTAAGCCAACGGATAAGGATCATGGTTCAGTGGTTGTAATCACATGAGGTAATGGCTTTGTTATGGTACCTGCTGTAGAATCACTATTTGCAAAAGCACAAATTTAACTTAAAATAATTAAAAATTGATCTGTTTCGAACAGTAAGCTTCCTAGAGAAGGAATAGCTGGAAACATTGAGATAACTAGACATATGTGATGGATGGATGAATAGTTGTATAACTGAGTCTAAATCCCATTGGTGAGCTCTGTCATTTTGTAGCAGTTTTGGACTCAGATTAGTAGAGACAATTCCACATTATAAACAGTACTTCTGGGTCACAGAAGCACACAGTATCATGCTTAAAATAAGACTTAAATCTGTTTGCAAATTTAAATATTTCACTTCTTCTAAGGTTTTACAATCTCAAGATCACTCCTGAAGTTCAAACATCTCTTTTGGTATTTGAGGACCATATAATTCCATCAACTCTTTTGTTACATTTTTTTAGTGTAACCTTAGTCTGGTGGTCAAAGTTCAGTAAACTGTAGTCATTGAAAATTATTTTTAAAGTGAATGTCTATGATAAGGGAGGAGAACAGGATCTGAATAAAATACACAAGTCTGTACTTTGCTTCTGGGAACAGTCTGAGAACAAGTGGGAAAGCCTCATTTTGTAGCACTGCCTCACAAGTGCTGATAAAATCTACCAAATAATTCTGCCTATTTTCTACATTGTATGTTGCTGGTGAGAAGGTAGGGCAATTCACGCAAAAGTGTTATTATAGCATATAGATCATGAATTTGCAGTAAGTTGAGAAAAAGAAATGATGTATTTAGCTTCTGTTATTTAGATTGAAGTCCTGGTAATCTAAGTCTTCTGTGCTTACATTGTTTGTATTATATTATTAATCACAAATATCCCTTAAATGATTGCACAGGTTGGGCTAGCACTTCTTAGATGTAATCAGTAGTAAATGAAGCTAAGCAAGGAGTACTGCTTGTATCTGGCCTGTGCTACTGAACTTTCTGTTCTGTGTATTTTCACTTGTAAAACCTTTTTTTTTTTTNTAAAACCTTTTTTTTTTTTTTTGGTCACGTCTTGGCAATTTGAACTACCTCAATGAGATTGTATGCCTATGGATATTGGCATTCAAATACTTTTTTCTTTCATTTTTAATTTAGTTTCTAAGACATATAATAAATGTAATATAGAGTTGCCATGTAATTGTTACTGTGCTTTTACATTGGACAATGAATAATTGATATTTCATGTTACATCCAGGTGCTATTCTGAGATGAAATTGTGAGATTTCAAAGTATTCTTTCACCCAGATTATTAAAAATCTGCTGGAGGATTTTCTTCTGAGTCTGTTTTGGTTTTATGCAGAACATATTAAATGCTGAAAAAAGCTCCAAGCCCCCAAAGTCTCGAGTTAAAGGAAATCTCTGTAGTTCCACTTACGAAGCGGCTGAAATTCTACACTGTTATAATTCTGTGGAAAAGTAAGAAATCAAATCTATCTGTAATTTTATTTTATACAGAAAATGCTATTACGGTTTCTCTGAAAATGTGCTTGTGGCTATATTTGAAATGCACTGGGAATATGAATGCTTGATGGAATTAAGTGCAGACAATGAATCATGGTGATCAGACATTCTCTATTAACAAATATTATCTTTTAAAAAGACTGATTTTTTTTTAACTCAAAACATCAGTCCCTTTTGTTTCAGATTTTAATGAAACAATTCACTTTTGGCACGCAACTGTAATGGACAAATTCCAGAGGATGGAAGCAAAGGGCAGTGTGTTTCAGTAAATCTAAATAGATTAATGATATTCAAACTCAATTCAAATAGCATTCTTCTTGTTTTCAAGTCTGGCCAGAGTCCTTTAGAGATGTTAGTTGGTGGTTTTTTATGCACAGACTGGGAAGATGAGTGTGTCCCAGTTTTCTTGGTACCTGCTGCTGTCCTGTGCCACTGCAGTTAGGTCAGCTGAACTTCACACAGCTTTTGACTCTCCTGCTGTTTTTCAGTGCTAATTTTAAGCAGTTTATTAAGTGGGGGTGAATTTCTCATGGCTCAATGTATTCCTGTGAGCCTTTGATAATTGGAATAATCACTTTATTTCCACTTCCACTCATCTAAGCTACTTAAGTAGATAGTACAGTAGGCTGAGGCAATGAATTATTTCTTCTTTCCAGCCGTATGTCGGTCATGCAATGTAACTCCAAATCAGAGCTAGACAGCGTGCCAATTACTACTTCCAAAATGTGTCTCTCCCACAGAAGTTATTTATGCACACTGCTAATTAGCCACTGAGATTTTTGTTCACTGGAGGAGAACGGATCCACATGCATGGCACCGCAGGAAGCCTTAAAGTATGGGCAAGGGTATCTGTGTCCAAGGCCCCAGGCCTCCTGCTTCTCAGCAGGACGTTCTGACTTTCAGTAGTAATTTACATTTTAAGATAAAATACTGCCACAGGTGTTTGTGGCTTGTAATTTCAGACCTTACCTGAAGAAGGGCACGAGGGAGTTTAGGCAGGACCAATACGAATAACAGTCTGTTCTAGGAAAATGAACTGCCTTCTCCCGTTTTCATCACTCAGAGTTTTCTCACAGTGCTGAGGAACCTTTGAAACTGCCTATATGGAGGGCTTTCTAAAGTAACAATTCACTCTTCTTTCTTTTTTCCATTTCTTAAGCACAATTGATTTATTTTTTTGTTTCAGATACTTCACCCAGGAAAACATGTACTTCTGCTATCTTGTCTAACCAAGCCTTCTCATTTTCACCACTTTCACATAAGCACCCCACATAGAAATAATGTAATGGAGACATATCTCTGCTCAGAGATATAGCACTTGTTTCAAATAAATAGCAAGTTGGTGAGAAATGGATGAGAGATGTAACAGTACAATGCAGCCAACCATAAATGGGGAAAAATACTGAGGAATAAGAGAGCAACCATGATGGAGAGGTTTTTGTAATAAAGCTGACCTGTTTAGGATGCAAGGAAATTGAAAGCATGAGGAGCAAAAGGAAAGTTGCCATTGAATCAGTTATAGGTAATTTAATGAGTATTTTAGGTAGAATCAAGATTTCAACCTGTTATTGAACTTTTGCTCCCTCTCCCCTTCCAGTTCTTCTCTCCTTGTTTGCATGTAGCTCTGGTGGGAGCCTCACCTTAAATGTGGTTTCTTGTTTTAGTCAGTTGCTCTTCTTTCTGATGTCAGTTTAGGAGTAATGTCTATAAAGTGCCTTTACTGCAGAAATCCTCAGTTGTGTTCTATACCACTTGTGTTCTTTCTGAGCCCATAAACCTCCCCTTTTACAGTGGCACGGCATCATTAGGATGAGCAGTGAGCTCTCTGCTCTCCATGATCCTCTGCCACTACGGGGGCCTCTTAGAAGGAGCTTAGAGGTAAATGACTTTGACCATGCAGCTGAGAAGGGCATGAAAACGATATTGTTTAAAAAATTAGCCCCTAAGTGCCTGCCTTCCCCTTCTGCTCCTGTCTTCCACCAACAGTGAGGGGCTTCTGCCTTTGTCTCTGAGATCTGGTGGCCCTCCTTGCCAGGGAGGATGCCATGCCCTGGAGTGCCCTCATAGGTGCAAATGTTGCAGTCCTGAGTCAGCAGCATAAAGATAATATTGTATTTATATACTAATTTAGGAAGCCCCAGCTTTATGGAAACGTTATAGCATGTTTAAGGGGCGATGTTTTATTAGCCACTGTCAGGAAGATCTCTATAAGCAGGAAGGAAAAATTGCAGAAGTTGTGAAGTAGATGAGACAATAGAGGAGAAAAAGCACTCAGTTTCACAAGTGCATATTTTATTCCAAATGTTGGAGGCACAAAACTATAGTCAGGGTAAATTAAAGCATTCACGTAACAGAGTGAAACTCGGAATGTAATCTAAACTTGTGATAATAGTATCATCTATCATAATGGTATGCTTTCAGGTAGTTTTTTTGTATTTCCACTGTAGAATGAACAAAACCAATAAATTCACATTTCTGCTCCTAGGAAAAGGAGAAGTATGGCGTTTAAATAGCTGTACGAGTTAGCTTTGGAACGCCTACCGCTGAATATCTAATTGTTGGCAGTAATGCTACTCTGCATCCTCTGACCAATGTGGGAAATTTTATATATGAGTTATTATCTGTATGAAACCTTTCAAGGGAAGATGTAAGTAGGGGTAATTGATAGTCCCTTATTTATCGTTGGCCATAGTAGAAAGTGGCAGCCAGAAGCTTGTTCATTTTGATCTTAAGAAAATGCTGTCACACTGTCAAACATGCCAAAGCAATACTTTCTGGATCATTTTTCGTATCTGTTTTTCATTTCACAGAAAGAGCACAGATTGAATGGGTTAACTTCTAAATAAATTTCAAGTTTATTTTTAATCCATAGCAAATTAGGGATTTAGTTTACTGAGCAGCTGTGCCATAAATTCATAACAGGACAGCTCAGGTAGAGAGCGATTTTGACACTCCTGAGGGCAGGAATGAGCAGTGAAGGGACAGAGAGATGGAAAACTCATTTAAGCAGCTACATTGTCAGTCACAAAACCAATGTGATTTCACATATTCTGAGTGGGGAAAAAAAAGCATTCCTTTAGTATGTTTATACCAACTTAGAATAAGATTGTGCAAAGGACCGTGGAGGTAGGTGATTTAGGTCTAAATGAGAGTTCAGCCAAGGTGCCAAGATTAAAACATGCTAAATAAGATGGAAATAAGATTGTCATGACAGCACTGCAGGTGCCAGTGCTACCACCCTGTGCAAATCTGTCTTGCTGGGCTTGGTAGTCAAGACCAGTTATGGCTTTGTTTCCTCTTATCAGAGTTGTAATGCAGTTTTTGGGGAGAAGCAGAAAAGAGGGGCAAACATAATGGTATAAAGATTCATGGAACTGCAATTTTATGATAAAAGCTGTAGATTTACAGGATAGTCAGCATTACAGAGTGCAATGGAAAAGGCTAGCTGTTTCAAATAGTCAACATTTTTTAGACTGTTCAGTCAACCAAGTTCTTAAGAAAAATCTACTGAGCTCTTAAAAGAGCAGTGACAATATTATTTTTATGTGAAGCAAAGTATGCTGAGATACAAACAAAAATGTAATACATAATAACTACAATAGGCTATTTATTAGAAAAATGGTTAAGACTCACCTTTGCTGTGAAGGAAATACACAGCAGTGGTGCTGAAGCTGTACACTTCTCAAATTAGGTTTGCACTTTTGGGTTAGAAAAACAACGTGAAAATGTGTTGGGAAATTTGAAGTCTTCCTTGGGAGCTTAATGGCTTATTTGCATAAACCACAAAATAATCAAACAAACCTGAGGCTGGCTTTTAAAGTACACACCAAGGAAATAATATACTCTATTCTTGTGTTAATTTAACAAAAACTTTAATTGACCTCAGGGTGTGGTGGTGAAAAAATGTGTGTGATATAGTTAGGTAATAAGATTGGCTGTTTAATAAGACATTAAGATATAAATAGCAGATGTGGTAATAAACAGAATCAGTCTAAAACAGGTGAAGAAGTGTCCTTAATGACTGATGCACTACAGCATGTCATTTTATACTTAAATTAATGATGCAATTTAGGAAAAATGCTAAGATACCAGTAGAAGTCGTATCAATTGCATTACTAAATTAAAATTTTATTAAAACATATGCGAATAATAAAACATTTTATTATTAAAATCTGTTTTTTGTGTTTCTGGGGGCTGTTTGGATTCACAGAGCTTGATGGCACACTAATCCTCTATGAATTCTGATCCAAATGAACTTGTGCTTGTCTGTGTTGTTGTTTAGATATTTCATGAAGTCAGATAACCTAAAGCTGAAGGCAAAGATTTCATAACATAGTTCAAAAATCAATCCATTGGAAACAACCATCTACCTTTTTCCCTATCCTTAGTTAAAGACACATTTTTCATGCCCTGCTCTCTCTTTTTACTTGTTTCTTTCCCACTTTTAAATCACCTGGAAGGAAGAGTCATAATTTTGCATGGTTCAAACTATACTTTGCCCGTTTGGTGTGTTGTAAAAGGGATGGAGGTCATGTGTAGTTGCAAAAGAGCTCAGAAGGGTTTCTTACCCTCACAGGAATAAATAATTTTATAAATAATTATTTAATCTATGCTGTGTTTCTGAATGCACTGAGTAAGAAGTAACACACTGAACACACACACTATATTTTCTACCGCTTCACTACTGAGTTACACTGAATTGTTTTTTTCTTGTCTTGAGCTAACATTTATGTGTTCACAAAACTGCCATATCTTTTGAAGCGATTTTCAGCTTCAATTGCAAGTAAGGTCTGAGAGGAAAAATAAACTAATAAATGATTTCCAGAAGCAAGAGACAAGGCTTTGTGTTGCAAAGAGACCTGGGAAAGTTTTGTCCAGATTTTAAACAGTGTTAATGCCAAAATGTCCAACAAGAAAACTTTATGTGAAATACAGTGCACAAGTTAAGCACCTATTCAAAATTTGTCTTGATGGTAACACTGTGAAGACCCAGGGGAGTAATTCTGTAGCCATATAAAGTTTTTTATGGGTCTGTAATTAAACAGTAATCAGTCAGTGCTTGACATTTTAGCACTTCAGCTGTCTGCCATGCAAAAGTACCAACTTCAACTACAAATCCCTCATTAAACTTCCAGTAAAACAGGATTACTGACTGCTATGACTGTCAACATGCATTTTATTTTAAATAGTAATCAGAGAAATTATTGTAGTTCATTCTATAAATATGCATATTTTCTCTATCCATTTTTTTAAAGTTTTTAGCTGTGACAAATTAAGTAGGATGAGGTCATTGAGCATTTCCCTTAGAAGTAGTGCACAGTTCTGTGCCAGTTTAAATCTTTAGTTTCAATTATAAAGAAAAATTAAGATGTGCTGTGGAGTGAAACTACAATGGTGAAAGATTAATTAGCTAATATTTGTGAAGCTCTGAAGATAAATCAGGCTATGCAGATAAATCAGGCTATGTAGTGTGTGTGTGTGTGTGTGTGTGTGTGTGTGTGTGTGTGTTTGCCAAGTACTGCTGTAACAGGGTTGCTAAATGCGCAGTTGAGAGTTAGTTAGAGGGATGAATTTTTTCCCAATTCACTCACTTGTCCTCAGATCTTCCATATTGTGAGGACTTGTAGGCGCTCATGATAATCTCACTGGCACTGGTGGATCAATAGTACTCAATTAGTTCAGCCCACACTTCTTTCACAGTCTATTAGTGCCTCTACATGTCTCATCACACTAAGTCCATTGGGAGGAACTGAATGATGAATCATTCCTCATTTGCAGTTCCTTGTCTATAGAAGACAATTTAGCAAATTGGTTGTTTTGGGGGCAGCAGTGACCAGTGAAGAAAAAATTCCTTTTGTAAAGTAAATGATGCCTGGACCTAAATGTTCCTGCCCAAGCAGAACCCAAACTGTGGACTTCTCGACAGAAGAGCTGTAACTGTGTGTGCAGACCTCTTAGTATGCAAATCAGGAATGTCACAGTCATGTCAAATGAAGTGCCAGTCCAGTATAAACTCAGTCTTTGGCTCAAATAATCTCGACAGGTCAGTTTTGTCTGGAAGGACTTACGTGGGTTAAGGCATAGCCTGGCCTTAAATGCCATAAAGCCAGCATAAAGACATTTCTTTCATTCAGATAGGAGGTGTTGCCTCTTCTGCTACCATTGGATAATCTGTAAGAGCAGGGTTTGATTTAATAGTAATAACAGTGGTAATATTACTAATGATAATAATAACTGGATGTAGGATCTGTCCTCCCACCTAAGAAATAGTGATCTGAACCACCACTCAAAGAAGCTGTAAAAGAAAGATGCGGTTCTCAGTATTAACCCAGAGATAGTTTCTTTTCTTAAAACCCAGTAATGTTGTATTTTCGGTATTTTAATGTAATTTTGTCATTACATTTGACATGTTGTTCACAACTTTTTAAGGAGTCTTTCCCATAAATCTGAAGAATATGTTCTCTGAATTTTTCACTTAATTATATCAAAGTAGCAGTCTATTTTGACTTTGATAACATCATTTTTTCATACTGATTTCTCTAGTGCATCTTGTAGCCATTTACTAGACCATGCAACATTGTCCTGGTAGGCACATTTGTAGCCTTAACTTTATTGTCTTCAAGCTTCTATATTTACTTTTTATCTCAGTATCAGGGTCTCTTTCCTGTTTAGCAGAATTCTCTTTTTCATCTCTCACACAGAAGCTGCGAAGGTTAGTTGGTTTTCTGCTCTATGCAGAAGTAGGAAAAAAATGATAGTGCTTCCTGGTTTTGCTTAGCCCAGTGGTGGTGTCATGCTGCTGGTGAAACCAGAGGAACTGGAAAACAGCTGGGCTGTGGTGCCTTTGTGAAGAACACCCTGGTTCTGCTCCTGCCTTGCTCCTCTCTGAGGAAACCACCTGAGACTTCTATGTAAAACCAGCAGAGCTTGGCTGCAGTTGTAGTTATTCACTACAATTGTAGTGAATGTTGGAAAACTAGGACACTTGTGAATATTTTAGTTACTTTTCTGTAGACGTCAGAGGGAAGTTCCAGGTTGCTGCATGATAAATAATAGAGACTGTGATTTATTTACTATTTATACACTCTGCGTTTGTCAAAAGTAAGAGCGCAAGTGAAAAGTCCTGTGTCACCAAAAATTTTCCTTACCTCATCACGGTTAAGCTGTAGCTGCAGCATAGCTTTTTGCTCAAGAAGGGTTTGCAGAATTTTAGTCTCTAGTTCGCTTAACCTCTGTAGAGCTGTGCAGAGCTGTCACACTTAAAAATGTGGGAGATATCAAGCTCCTTATGTGAAACAGCTTGGAGAGTTGTGTTTTTAGCTCTCCTGTGAGGCCTGGAAGTGCCTTGTGAATTACTATGCCCAGTATGAGTTACATTCTTTGATTTTTACATTTTTAAGAACTCTGGTTCTGATGTGCAGTTAAAAAAAAAAAGGAATCATTTATCTGCTCTTTAATTATTGGTGAGATGGATGGTGTAGTCTGATGTTATGGGGGATGGGTTCATTTTTCTGCTGGCAGAAAGGCAGTGGGATAGTTGAAGGATAAATGTTCAATCAGGGACATTTTGGTTTTGTTACTGCATAAAGGGAGTGGGCTTCTTTTCTGCTGAAAGAAAGTCTATGTCTTCCTGGAGCTGTGTCATTTCACTTAAGCTCCTGAAACTCTTAAATTTTAAATATGGTCTATACCATCCATCTGTTAGTGACCATAACAGGCAAATTTGGGTGTGATTACAGGTTTTCTAATTTTAAAACATTGTGTGTTGATTTACTGCACATTTATTCCCATTGCTGGAACCCCAAAGAAGGTGTCTTTTTGAAACTCATAAATACTAGGAAAAGTTACCTGAATTTTTTTTCTAAGTAAATAAGTTAATTCCAAATCAACATTTCTGTAGATTCCAGTTGCATATTGGTAAAGATAGTATTTGCTGTATCCCTCTGGAATTTAATAATAATTTTGCTGTTCATTAGTGAGAATGTTTCTTTTCCCCTTCCTTGATATTCCCGTGGTTTTGCAACTACTTTGAGGGAGTAATGTATGGCCACAGTGGAGACCAGCAGGTTCTCTTATCTATTGGCTTGAATGTTTCATTTCTATTTATAGATTTGTCGTTGTTGTTGAGAGATGTAACAATGTAGGAGTGTGCTTTTTTTAATCTGCGATTATTTGGATTTTCTAATTTCTGTATTTTGTAACAAATGTTCTCATGAACAACTTTGTTCATCATTGGGCACTTGCATTCTAGCAGAATGAAAAGCTTGGTATATTTTTTGCCTCAGTTTGTATCGTGCCACTTAGTCTTCAGGTTAGGCAATTTTCTGATAGGAAATAACAGCCATAACAGCAATCATGCTTCACCTGGGTATCTTGGGACTGGATCTGAGCTCGTGAAATTTTTTGCTTATTTTTGCCTCATTAAAGTTCTTGCTCTAAAGATATTTTGCTGCTGTTGCCTGGTCTGCAGTCTGTGATAGAATAGGCAACTTACAATTGCCTGGACCATCGTTGTCACATCTTTGCAACACTTCTCAAGTGTGCATCCATTATTGTTGTCACAATTACTACATGCTGGTGTTTCTTCTGTATTAAATGAAGCTGTATCTTACATTGATCTAATGCTACAGTGCATGTACTGTCATTCTGCAAAGTAATGACTTTGTAAAGTGTTTTCTAATGCAGTTACTTGAACTACACCTTTCTTTCCCAACAGATTTAGAAGTGCATTTAGATTTACTACCTTATCTGTTTGCGCAGCCCAGGGCCCACCACGCAGCAGTGATGGGGGGCTGGAGTTGAAACAGGGTCACTTGAGAAGTAGCAAGGCTTGTGTGACATTCAGGGAGGTGTTTGACTCACACCAGTCGCACCCACTGGTGGCGGATGAGGAGGGGCCACCAAAGCCAGCATGAAACCTCTCTGAGGAGGATGGCTGGCCTTGTCTTCACCCCTTACCATCAGCCCATGAGAATGTTGTTTTCTCCACATTAAATATTCTCTTTATTTCTAATGTAATTCTGTTGCTGTTGAATTTCCCACCTAAATCACACTTGCTGTATTCCCTTTGTCCCTAAGTCTGCATGACATTATACCATAAATGCTTCAGCCTCTGTTAAATCTTAATGAGAAGAAAACTGCCTTGAATTAACCAGGTCTGGCTGTATCAATATTTTAGCAATGTAATTTAAGACTATATGTAAAACGTGACTTGTAATTCAGAGGATTATCTACTGTTGTATAATGAGGGAAGGGAAAAAAAGATAACATTTTAATGCTTTTTAAGGCTTTTTGAAATTAAGTTCTCCCTTGGTTGTACTTGCAATCAAAAGGATTTTTATATTTTTATTTTATTTCTGTTTCATCTCCAAGCTTTATAGAAAAGCCCTCCAGACCAGTGGAATTAAACTAGGATAAAATAGTGGGTTATTGCTGAAATTAAGGACCAAATTGTCATGCTTCCTCTAGAAGGAACTGTCTGTTAAGGCTCCCTTGTTCCCTGAGATTTACATTTAATGGTGGAACTGCTTCTGTTTCTTTTCTTATTGATAAGTTTTTGTAGCTTACTAAGAGTGATGTAATCACTTCAGTAGTCTCATTCCTGGGAGGGTGATGGCTTAACTGTTTTGAGCCACATTTTTTTATCTCCCCTCAACCCTTTGCTCAGGCATTGCGACAAAAAACCCCAACCCAGTGATCACGAAAAAAAATTGTGTTTATGTGACAGCTGCTGTCATGTATAATCTACCTTTTAAATAAATTGTCTATCACAAGCATAATACTTACCTGACATCAACTGCGACATACTTAAGGGTACCTGTAGCTTTTCTTTAATTTTTATTTGCCTAGAACTGGTTTGGAAATACTTTCTCACCCTAATGTAATCTCTCCAGAATTCTCCCGAGCGTTATTGAAAAATATTTTTAATGAAAATGCCAAAAGGCACATCTACACACAGCCTTTGTCATCTGATATCTACCAAGTAAGTCTAGGCTTGATTGCAGCCATCTTACGAAAATCTGATGAGCTACCAAAGAGGGAAAACAAAGTCTCTCTATTTTCTTCTCAGAAAATGTCAGCTACACGCACTGTCCAGAGCACACTAGTTGAATTTCCAGGCTACCTAGAAAAAAAAAGTACTTAATTCAAATGTTGGAAAAAATTGATCCCTTTCTCGATTGTTTTCATCCAGTTATTCCCCAATATTAAACAGGTTTTTAGAAGAGATCTGTTCCACCCGTGTTAACTCTTAAGTGGCTTCTGAAAGCACATGTAAACCAGTATTCCATTAGTAGTGTACCAGCGTTTCCAAGCCATGAACAAGGAAATTGTTACTGCTTATGACAATTGTGAGGTCTTGTCACCTTCTTTTGGCTTTCACTGTTGTCGTGGCTGAGGTACGATGCCTTTGACTGTTTGAGTCTTGGTCAAAGCACAGAAGTCCTGGCAAAGCAGAAATGTTGCTCCCAAAAAAATAGAAGTCTCTTTTTCAAACTGGACCTAGGCAGAAGTTTGGAAGTGTCTACAGCAGTGGTTTTCCAGAGTTTGTAAGTGTCCCATTTGGCACTTGGCAGGGAACTGGGCCAAGGGTGTGAAAAGCTTTTTGAAAGGCCAATTTCCTCACTGACCTTCACGGTCTATAACTGATACAATGGACCAAGTTCATCAAGCATCATCTGCAATCCTATTAAGAATGAGAGGCATCCTTATTTTTGCATGCAGTTTAAAAAATTATATAAATTACTATTGCTTTGAATTTTTTTTTCTAAGTATTGCAATTTCCATCAGCTGTTTACAAAGGAGGGGTGTGATCTGAGCTCAACAAGGAAGATCCAATCCTGTCTGTGAGCCTTTTCCTCCAGATTAAATAAAAAGAATTTATATTAATAGATTTTTCAGGAGGTCTGTGGAACTTTGTCTCTTTCTGTCTCTTTGGAAGTCATTTGTTTTCATGCAGTAAGTGTGAGTCAGTAAACAGGCCTACACATTGACATAAAAAATAGAAATTCTGGTTTCTCTGGTTGCAGAGATTCAGTCATTCATTTGTTGTCTTTAGTTCACAATATATTGTTTCTCCTGCCTTATTTCCTTCTTAAATTCCAACTTAAAGCATCACAGACTTTGGCTGAATACATGAGCTCTATTAGCCAGAATCATTACTTTTCCTAACTACTTCTGAGGGCTTGTAAAAATCTCTTCTTGGTCCAGCTCCCTTTTCCCACTTCTCTGTTCATTAGTAAAGACCAATGTGTTTGTGCGCTCTTTATCTTTCTTAACTGGTAACATGTCAGCTAAGCAAAACTATTAAAAATGTTGTCTTTTTTTTCTACCCGAGGCAAAACCAGAAATATTTCACATTATCATGCTGCAGTTGAAATTACTATTTTGGGAGTTGATGTTGTTTCAATGTCTACCAAATGAAGCTGCATTATTTTCCTTTATGATTTTAACTTTCTTGAGTTTCTGAACACCCACTTGTTGTTTATTGACCTATTCATTATGTACAACCATTGTTACTTTATAAAATTACCAAAAAAATTCTGTTCCATGAGTATTAAGAGTGTTACAAATTAATATCTGTTTATCGACTGAAAATCTACTGTGTTGCCAGTTAGTATGTTAGAGAAATTTATAGTACAATTGACCATCTGCTAGTTATATTCTATGATATTGGTTGGCTGTATCAATAGAGGTAAATATTGCCTTAAATTGAAAAGGCTGTTGTTCATAGTATTATTAAATTTTTGTTGTTTGTGCTCTCTGTACAGCCCCACAGCTTCATTTATAACTTCTATTAAGAAAATAAGATCAATTACTTGGTGTAAGTGCTCTTATTTTTATTAAGAGAATGTGAATCTATGAATCCTATATGCTGACAGCTCTACTTTAGTATCCTACCTCTCTAGTTGTTTAATTAATAAACATACATTTGCTCATTTTGTTGGAGCAACTTTATTGGTATGCTATAATAATGTTTTACTGGTGAATAAAACTCTCCAAATCTTCAGCTTGATTAATTTCTTACTATGAAAATGCAGTGTATTTCTTAAAAAGGTTATTCCAACATGAATTTAATACAGCTGCTTTTTTTTTCCCATTAGTACATTTCCATAGAATTGTTTTCCTTTGTTTTGTCTCTCAATTAGCCCTTTGGAATATTGCAGTTAGAAACTTTTTTACCTTTTTAAAATGAGATGATCACATTCTCTATTTCCTGTTTTATGTGACTTGATTCCATTCTGTTCCTAGACACACTGAAATATTGCCCAGAATTGTAGATACCCAGTTGAGTTACCTTTACACCAAAATAGCCACTGCAGGTAACTTTTAAATGTTGATAAAAGAAGCTTCAGAATATTATTTAGAAATACTGTATTTTGTCCTTTGGGTGATACATCCTATTTTCCCAGGTTAGATTAAATCCTTTAACACAGAGCTAAAACAGAAGTGGGCCAAAAATGTTTCATGAGTCTCACTTTATATAGGTAAACTATGAATACATGTACTTTCTAGTCTAAACATATATTGAATTACATTAAATTCTAATTCATATTATTGTTATTCTTCTGCATGTCATTTTCTCTCTCTGATTTCCAATCCATTTGCTCTTTAGATGCCTAAAGAAGCTAGAGAACTCTAATTTTTTTTTTTCAGAACCCTAAAGGGGAGTTTGCTTTTGTTACTCATTTCTGGGAACACCTGTGCCCTGTTGAGTTTAATTGGGCTACAGCTGGTGCCACTGATGTGTGGAGCGAGCAGGGCTTTGCAGCCCGACTGGAAATCTTGACATTGTGTGTCATTGTCTGGTTCCTAAGCTATTACTGTGCTCAGGTAAAATAGAAGATGTTCTAATTTGTAGGGAATTGCACTCTCTGTGGGCTGGTGCAGCGGGTTTAGGAAGATGAATGCTGTGAATTTTCAGTGCATTGCACACTAGGGCAGAACAAGTCTGCTGGACACCCACAGGGTTGGATTGCTGTTTGTAGAATTTAGGTGGTCATCTTACATCTTTAAAGTGCTGAGGAGAGTTCTATTAAAAAAAAAAAAGAGCAGCTGCACATTTTATGGCTTTAAAAATGTGATGGAAATCAAGCTACCTATGTCCTGTCCCAAGGAGATTCTACAGAACTGGTACAGTGCAAGAAAGGAGGAAATTAGATGGAACTAATGCACCAAAAATGCTGATCAGAAATAAGAGAAATTTGAAAACAAAATCTTTTTATGTTTAGTTTTTATTTATGGAATACCTTAAGTTTAGAAATGGTAATAAAACAAGTAATATTGAACCTAAATTATAAGAATTCCTCTGCTAAAGGGCTGAATAAAACCATGAAGTAAGAAAATCAGGGTGTTGCTCCCTGCGTGTGAGAGATGACCTAGTGTTCATTTTCTTACACACCTTATTTGCATAGGTTTGGTGGCTGTTTTACATAGGCAGTAGCACATCACTGCATGAAGAAGTTGCAGGCAGTGGCTTGACTAATAAGTTCACCAACTTTTGTGGCTATGTTAAAATTGGTTCAAAGCACACAGTGCCCCATGTGCCCCCTCACAGAGAAGAGGTGGAGGGGGTATATGATAGAGCAGTGGGTCTGGCTTACAGAGAAGAGGTGGAGGGGGTATATGATAGAGCAGTGGGTCTGGCTGTGGTCTGCTGAAAAGCAAAAGCTTGGCTTGTACAGCTGAAATAATTTCAGCATAAAATTCCTGTGGTGGCCTTGAATTACCACAGACAGACTTAGCCATTGGCACTTCTTGAGGACGTGCTGCCAAAGGACCAGCTGCTTCCTGTAGGAGACCTGCCATCTGGAGCTTAGAGACTGATCCCTTTGATAGACATCTCTGGCAGTGGATGGTTTGCCGCATGCAATTTTTCCTCTTTTTCTTTTTTTTTTTTTTCCCCCTGAAGTTTTGGAGGATTTCATGCAGTAAACTTTGTGGAGAGATGTTAAAACATTTCTCTTCTCTCTGGGTTGGCAGTGGGGAAAGTTAACTGAATAATTGGTTGGGATTCAACCTCAAATAACTACAGTGCAAGGTTAGAAAGTGTGACCGAGGACTGAGGGTCGTGTCAGAGAGTAGCAGCCAGAAAGTATGTGAGGGGATGCAGTTTTACACCAGGGGGGTGAAATGATTGTGTTACTGACAGGAATCTCTTAAGTAGCATTTTGTTTGGTGTGTGATTAAAGATTTAAGAGAGAGAACTTGAAACATGATGAAATCCTCTGTTGAGCTGGAACTGCTGAAGAAGGCAATGAAGTAGGGAGTGATTTAGACAAGCTTGGCTTCAAGTTGGATAGATAGATTTCCAGTTACACGCAGAGAAATATAGAATAACAATAACATGGGTTAAAGGACATAAAACGGAACATGCACTTGCTAGCCAGAAGTTAATAAATATTGTACGGGATGTCTGTCTGGAGACAGGACTAGGTGGAATTGTAAAATCCCTGTGATAGAGAGCAAAGAGTAATGAGGCTGCAGTCTTCTTGTGGGGTCTAACTGCTGACTCAAAAGGTGTAAAGATAAAAGATATAAAAACAAATCTGATGCAGATTGTGGATCCACTTCTTCCTAGCAGAGCAGACCTGTGCTTGATAGATTTTTGGCCTTTGACCTTTTCCTACAGTTTAGTTCCAGCTCACTTTATTCTGGAAGTGTTCCTGAGGCAAAGCAGCGTCCACATGGTGACCACGAGCTGTGTGCTCTGGTGGTAGTTCACTCACACTTCTGCAAAAGCAGAGTTGGTCCCTGGGAGTTTCTGCTCCAGTTCTCTTAGTTATAATAAACCTTCTTAGGTTTATTATAACAATAATTAAGACAATACAATCCCGAACCATCTTTTTGAGCAGGAGGCAAAGGTCTAGAGTGAGCTGGTCCTTTTAAAAGCAGCTCTGGGCTTATGGGTGAGGACTAGAAGCAGGAGGGCAGCACATCCACCAATCCAGTGGATTCAATGGCAAATCAACTGTTTGTGGATGTTTTACCTGATTTGCTTTATGACTTTGCTTTACACTTTTGTACCTCTATCACCATGGCTACCAAAGTGGAAGTTTTTCAGATAGTAATGGTCCCTCCCATGACTTACACAAGACCTGCAATAACAGGAACCTGCTCTTGCTCAAGATGTCTATGTACTACTCACATTTACAGAATCATTCAGCTGTTTGTTTTCACAGTGGTATCCAGGAGTTCACCAAACTTGTGCCAAAGGTGTAACATTGAATTAAATGAAGAGCTTTGTTTTATTTTTATTTCATTTCATACATAGCTCTCATTCTTTATAGTACAGCAAAATAAGCAATAGTTGCTGCAGATAATTAAAAGTGGAAGTGCAATTTAATTATTCCATTTTCTGGAAACACTATTTATTTTTTTGTGCTGACTTCAAGACAAAAGAGAGAATTTCTTTTGCATAAAGGTTATATTGTTAGGAAATAAGAGTAGAATTCATCACAATCTAGTTTTACTCTTTGACAGCTTCAAACTCTATAAACTCTTACTTTATGGTGGTATGTGGGCCTGGCGTAGGCGAGGCACATGTGGATGTTAGCAAATAATAAATCACTAAGGAAATTATTTTTGTCACCTGAGGGAGGCTGTGCCATGCTGGAATACAGGTGATGAGTTTGGAAATGTTTTCTATGAAGTGATGCAATAGTCTTACTGCCATGCCAAATGTCACCATTATTCTTTCTGCTGTGATTGCTGCAGCTATGAGAGATTACCAGCACATGTTGCCCACCCTCTGTGGAAGGATTAGTAAAGCCACAGCAGGAGCAGTGAATAGAAATGTGCCGGTTCTGTACTCTCAACACTGAGCTGCATTCTCTGGGCCTGGGACACGCTTTTTTTTCTGCTGCAGGTGCATTGGTTTGCAGCAGCAGCAGCAGGCAGAGCCAGTGTGCTCAAGCATCTTTGTGGTATTTTGATGTGGTCTGCAGGGGAGAAAATTCCTGTGCCTTGCTGTCTTGCTTTTGTTAAGAGCAGCAGTTCCTAACTCATTCATATATGACATTCTTGAAGAATCAAAAAGAAAAGCCAGGGTAGAAATCTGTGTGCTCCCTTCTGAAGGCTGGTGGAGCAAATTTGGGAATTATGAATGTGTGATTTCCCGGAGTCTTTAACCCTGCCCTGGGCGTCAGTTCTTGGCTGCAGTCAGAGGTAGGATGCTGTGTTCCCACAATTTTACCTATTTCCTTCTGTGTTCTCTGTTTCATAAGCAGCAGGCAGGAGGCTTGGAAACTTTATGTGGAAGCAAATAACAATCACAATTAAAAGGACAAGATTTTAACTCACTGAGGTAGAAAATTATAATAGAATGGATTTTACAAATTTGTTTCCTTTTTTTCCCCAATGATACCACAAGTGATCCTTTAGAAGATGGAGCAGGGATCTGGTAGGATTAAGCCTGCAGCAGATGAAATAAAAAAAAATCAGAGCATCAGAAGCATGAACACTGAAAGCTAGTTGAAGATGAGAAATGTTAATGGATCTGTCAAAATTACCAGATGGTAAAACTGCAACATAAATACCTTTGGTCAAAAGTTAATTCAATCTGAAAACAATATTGCGTCTTTTTGTGTTGAGATCCCCTTTCCATTTGCATTGTTATGAGGTTTTGCAGCCACCTGACTTTATCAACAGAGTTCAGATTTATCAATTAGTTGAATGACTGTCCCCATAAAATGGGTCTGTCTACAGATGTGAGCATAGAGAAAAAGCTTCTTTTGTAATTTAAATACCTGAAAAATAAGAAAACAATAATTTTTTAGCTCAAAGATGATTTTTGAGTGAAAGGATTTGTTTGGGAATGTTATCAGAGAAGTGGAGTTTGGTATGGAAGCTGGAACCTAAAAGTAACAATTTGCTTGTGTTACAGTATGTGTTATTGTTACATATGTAGTTTGTTAGGTGGTGTTCACACATTTTCATTTCTTATACTAAGTTTAGGCTAATAACAGCTGGTTTATGCCAACACTGTAATTGCTTGATTAGAAAGGCTTTTCCTTCTATCAATTTTCATCAGTTTTTCTTTTCCCTTGAAGCTGATACAGTAGGTACAGTATTCAACATGTTACTCTAAGTAAATTTTTTTTAAAAAAAATCATGCTATGTACCTCCTGTAAATATCTTGGTAGTCCTATTTCCTCTCCAAATCACTAATAAGAAAAAGATTCAATGGTTGAATTCTGAAAGGACAGGTTTTGTAACATCCATTTTCTTTTCTTTTTTTACGTCACACCTACTATTGCAAAACAGGCATTCTTCACTCTGTTACTTGTTGATGCTTAAAGGTTCAATGAGTAATTCAGCCCCCCTTACCCTTCTTGCTTTGCTGCACACCTATTGAGCTCCCAGAGCAGAGTTGTATCAATAAATTCTGACTTACTGTACAGCTCCAATTTCATGCCTGGCATTTCCTGAGATAAATACAATCAAAAATAAACAACTGAAAGAAAGAAAATATCTCTACAAATTGTTTTATGAAATCTCATGTGCATGCAATCAGCCTATCCGTCCTGAATTGACACGGATTGTTGAAAGGAGTTTGCAATCCTTTGGTCAGGCAAACACTGTTGTGTTACAACACTGTCCACCAGTGTGAGGGTAAGAGTTTAGAAATACAATCAAGTTGCAGAGCCCTGCGAGTGCAGACTTCAAAGGCCATGAGCACATCAGTGTGTATGTGCATAATTAAAGGGTGGGAAATGAAACCACTCAATCCTGCATTTAGGAAGCTTCATGTCTGCAGGGGTGCACTTCATCTGCATGTGCTTCTGACTTTTCCATTGTGACACAATACAGACAAACTTACCCTACCTTAGCTTTAATTGTCAGCAGTTTTTTCAACTTCTCCATTCACAAATTCTTTGTGTGAAAGGAAAAGCTAATTATGTGCTGAAGGGTCAGCAGGGGAAACAATGGGTTTTAACCTTCGTTGTAGAGATACTGTCTATATTAGAAAAGTGAGGATTTCTTCAATAACCATAATGTGAAAAGTGATCCATTCCTTAGTGTAGTCAAGATAATCAGAGCCTGTCTTACAAGAGAAGGCTGAGGTTTCTCCTCACATGCCAGGAACATTTCCTGAGAACCTGAGTACCCTTGCAGTCAGTGGGATTTAGGGATCCATTATGACCCCACATTGAGTTTTTCTAGAAAGGTGAATGGTAGGATTAACCACAGTCATTTGAAACAAATCCCAATGGAGGGTTTTGTTGTCTTCAACAACTCAAAGGTGTTTATCATCATGCTACTTAAACTTGCCTGAATTATGAGTGTTTATGAGGAGTTAATGCCTACAACGATTAAATAAAAAAAGAATGTACTCCTATGCTGGAAGAGATTATTTAAAACTTATTTCGTGGGAGCTTCCTTCCTATGTGTTTGTTTCAGTGGAATAATCATCTGGACTCTTCTGAAAATGAAAATCTGTTGGCATTTAAATTAGAATTTCTGCTGTTTCTCAATCACCAACGTGTGAGACAAATATCGTAAGAGTTTGAATTGTTCAGGGGAAGAAGAGAATGTCTCTTTCAAAAGGGCTGATTATCTGTGAAAAATAACTGAAGAGAAAATACGATATAAAGTACTCAATGTATAATTTAAAGTTATATTTTTCTCTGTGATGAAGCAAAGGGATTTGATTCTCCTAAAGAAACAAAACCTCTGGCTGCAGATGAGTTGTCCATAATGTCTGCAGATTTGTGAGAAGTTCTGTTTTTTCTGAGTAAAAAGTACCTTGGCTGCGGAATTATTTGCTAGATCCCAAGGCATGTTTAAATGTAATTTCGTTTCTCCTCTTCCACATGGAAAAAAATATTTGTTTACACAAAGTTTCTTGGAAAAATCTTCTCCAAAGAATATTTATAGTTTAAACACTAGCTGTGCAACTTCTCCCAATATGCCTCAAGGGACTAGTCTTTAGGAATTTCCTAAATGGAAAGACTCACGCAGGGTAAGATAAAGGGAGAAGCTCATTTATTTAGTGTATTTTTTCACAAAGTTTAGATGTGCTCATTTGGGAGTAAAGTGTGTTTAATATTTCCGAAAATGACGGAATGCTTTGGTTTGCCAGTTGTTATTTTCATTGAGATCTTTATTTGACAGCAGTGTCTCTACTGGCTTTTACAAAGGATAATTGAATTGTTATTTAGATTTAAAAAGAAACACAGTTACACGAAAAATAGATGGTTCCATCAGGTATCACATAAACACTTCAAAAAGTTTTAATTGTTGCTCAGATACTTCAGGCTAAAAATGAGAACAGCTGTATTTTCATCTTGTATCTTTTTCCCCAGACTCTTAGTATCATTGTCTAAATATTATCTATTATTAAACTTGCTAGCTGCATGTCTTAGTAATGTACTCATTTGTGGATGGCAATGCTCAGATATTAGTCCTCTAGTGCTCTCCAAAGAGGAAAAATGTTCCAGATAGTGGTCCAAAATGTTTTAAGTCTTCTCATTATCTGGGTATACCTAGCACATACTGTCAGGTTGGCATATTAGTATTCTTTTTTAAAGAGTATTTTAGTGGAAAGTGACCATACATCACTCACTTTACCTAATTATTTTCTGCTGTTCATATCTCATCAAGCATGCAAGTTGTTGGGACAGCAGTTCCAAGTTATAGCAGATGGAAGTCACTATTTTTATAACTATAAATAGTTAATTTACTGTCATTCTTTATTCCTCCAGAGGTAGAGGAAAAAAAGGAAGTCAGTTGATGGAGTAATAAAAAGACATTTGCAAGGTTTTTACGCTGGCTTTTACTACTGGCTTTGTGTGATTGGTCTTTTTAGATGTTTTGTTGTTTAATGACGGTAGTGGAAGAATAATGCAATTTCTGTTGTAAGAGCTGTTTAAAATTGTTATCCTCCAAATAATACAGTCTTTTTGGAGAGTGACATTATCACAATGATCACCTGGCCTCTCACAGTTTGTGTCATGTTACAGACCTTAGTGCCTGCCCTGCGTGTGGGTCAGTGGGAAACACGTGCCTGCAATGAAAAATGCAAACACATGGATGTGGCAGCAGTCAAATTGAGTCACTGCAGTGAGTGCTTGAACTCCATTTGTGCTCATGCCTTTAACCTTCTCTGAGATTTTTTTCTCTCCAAAACTTTGCATGCATCTCTTAGGTGTAACTTTCAGCAGAGTTTCACTCCTGCTCTCTGCAAAACACTGCTGTGGGGAGATGTGGCATCCCTGCAGCAGTGAGCACACATCCACAAATTACCAAATGTATTGTTGCATCCTCTGCACTGTCATGCAAAGATCACAGAGGTGTAGTAGCCAGGAAGCCGGTGGCATGATCACTGCTGAAAGCAAGAATTGCTTTTCATATGTTTTCAGTTGGTTTTCATATGTAAAAACCCCCTTGATTTTATTCTTTTATTCCAAATTTAATATGAAATACTCTCTCAGCTATAGGAACAAGGCAGTAACCAGTATGTACTTTTTTTTTAACCTAGAAATATTGCAATTACTTTTCTTTTTCATAGCTTTTCCGAATTTCTTGGTTCTCTTAGTTACAGGAAGGGACGTCTCTAGCCTGAACAAGTGGTCATTTTGCTTGGCAACAATAATTTTCGTGCAAAGATACTTGGAAGGATTGCATTTAGACTCAGTCAAAGGGATCAACTTTTGTTCCTCATTGCCTGCTCTGGGATACAGGATATCTGATAGCTGCTCCAGCTGTACCAGGTTCTTATACCTGACATCACATGATGTGAAGGATTTTGCTGCACACCAGTCAGGTGTACAGATTTGATCCGTGGTGTGTGTATCAGTTTCCTGATGGCATCTGCCTGTAACAAGCTGGGATTTCCACACTCTACAGATTTTTCTGTATCTTTCCTTCTAGAAGAACTTGTTTAATATAAAGCAAAGCACAAATAAATGGTCCAATGGTAGAGTCCTACTTGGCTCCTGTACCCTGAGAAAAAGATTTCTCGTTAATTTATCAGACTTACATTCTCCATCCCACTCACAAGCTGCTCGCCTGTTGCAATAAGTCATTGAAGAAGTCCAAAATTTATTGCATCTGTTTTCCTGTGTAAACTGTGCAAGTCTAAAGACAATCTCCTCAGTTAAAAAAATTCTGATGAGTATTCGCAAATTTGCTGCAGATTGAATAAGAGGAGATTTGCTGTCTCAGTTGATGCCTTTACTTAACTAAGTACACCGAAATCTGTGGCCAACTACTGCAGCAACAGAAAGTTGAAATTAAGAAAAACTCTCATGATATGTTGAACTCTCCATGTAAGAGAACCTCAGCATATAAAATCAGACAAGATTTTTTTTCTTGTTTTCTCACAACTACCAATTTTAATTTAAGTGATTAAAACACTTGTGATATTTAGCTCCTTGGGTTAACAATGAACAGAGTAATTTAAGCTGCACTGAAGGGCAGATTGTAAAGGTTAACATCTTCTGCATGCTGTTTTGATGAAAGCTTTGATGAAGATACAGTATTCAAAGAAATGAATGTTTATTAATTAGGAAGAGTCGTTGGCAGGTGTAATGGGGTTAAAAAAAAGGGATAATTTTTTTCTTGCTTTTTCTTGACTGTTACAATTTGTACTAAATCATCTGATGATGAATAATTGAGGTCAGATTTCCAAATTTCAGCATTGACCTAAATCTGCTCCTGCTGAAATCACTAGGAATTCTAACCATGTTTTGAGACAAAGGTGGCTCTTTTCATTTTTGCATGTATAGTTTGGGGTGGAAGCGGAGGGGTGTGTCAGTGAATGAACTGAGTGATCTTTATCTTTTTTTTTAGTTCCTCAAGTTAATTTAAACCATTGAAAAATCTTCAGAATATAATTTTAAGGAGACAAAAGACAAATTCCAGTTAGAAAGAAGTGTGCATTCTTAGCAGCATCTGTGGATAAATCCTCCCATATCAACAGCTTTAAAGCAGTAAGAGTTGGTTGTTTGCAACTGCATTAATTGTCAGAGATCATCGCTTATGATGGAAACATTTCACTTACAAATACAGGTGATGCTTTAAAAGTAAGTGTTGGAGATATTAAATCCCACTTACCTGAGGCAAATATTCATGTGTTTCACTGTCTGCCCTCTGAGTTACACAGTATGACCTAATTTCCTTCTGGAAAAATTATATGCATTCAGAATAATTAATATTCCCTGTTGAGACCTCTACTAAGTTAGTATACTAGATGAAACAAAATTATTTATTTATTTCCCCCCGAGTGCCTAGCCTGATCTCTAACTGCAAATAGCAGTTGACTCAACTTTTGTTTTTCCATGTGATAGTGATCTGCACTGCTGTCAGCTCTTGAGGGAAATTCGTTTAATGGGTCACTGAAGTGCACTAGAAAAAAATCTTTTGTGTCTTCTGACACTCAGTTTCGATTTTCTGACAGGGTTTTTGAAGGATGCCATGGAAGTTTGGTATAGTTGCTGTTCATTTCATTGAGATTAGGATGTGTTGGTCACCAGGCTGCTTTGAAAATTTAGCCTTTAGAAAGGATTTACAAAAGCAATTAAGTGACGTGGAAGCAGTACTTCTGTAATTCAGGGACAACAGAATACAAGTGAAAGGGGGAAAAAATGGGGGAGGAAAGATAAGCATTTAGACATGTGAGTGACTTTGAAAATTCCCATATATTTAGGATCAAAGATTAGACTGATCTCATAGTTCTTCTGGGTTTCTTCTCCTTTCTTTGAATTGCTTTGGAGTGTTCAAACAAATCGTGGGGATTTCTACTGCTCCTTGTTGCTTGTGAGTGTGTGCTAGTTAAGATGGAATGGAATGAGTAATTCTTCATGAAGTTTAATGTTTTGTATTATGTCTTTATTTACTGTGTATATTATCTTTCTTGAAAATAATGCTAATAAATTCAGTAGAAATCAACCTGAGAAATAGTCTGCTCTAACTCCACTAAGAATTTCTGATTTGAGTCTGATACAGGGCTATAGGAGCTTTATACATTGTAAAAGCATTCAAAAGCTGTTCAAGCCAAGGAGTCAAAATAGGAAATGGCGTTTGATTGCCTAGTTCTCCACAGGTCTCCAGAAAAGGCTGTTATTTTAAAAAAAAACTATATTTGTTTTTCTTTCTGTTTTGTATGAAAAGAAGGATGTTTGCCTTTGATTTCAGATTATGTAATCTACATTGTGATTTCCAACAAGATTCCCATCACATGTGCATTGAGGCTGGCAGTCTCCTCTTGGGTTGAGCAGGCTTTTTCATTCACATGCTGAGCTCTCAAGCTTGCGGGTTGTTTCTGAAACATGGAAATAGGTGAAAATACAGCAGCAGTCGGTATTCTAAAGGAAAGGTTATTTGGGTGTTGGATGTAATTATGCATTTTACTGGAGCATCTCTAGTTCAACCTTTGTGAATGTGAAGCTGCAGCTGGAATGCTGAACTGCAAGTCTAAACATGGCTGGGCAAAAAATATCTCCATATTCATGACAGAGAACAAAATTGTGCTACCTCATTAAAAAAAAATTGAGGTGAACATTGAAAGCACATAATGTTTTCAGAAGAAATCACTTTATTTCAGTCTTTTAAGAAAAACTCAAAGGAAATACTTTTCTTTTTAAAAAGATAGGCCTAAGTTTTCCTTTAAAAAAATCTTCCAAAATATTCATTTGTCTTCATTTTTATGTATCCATTCCCATTGACAGTGCCTTAAGATACTCACTTAATTTTGTCTTTTTCCCTCTTCTTTAAAGGCAGAGTAATGAGGTTTAATTGCATTAAAGTATTGTGAAGAATCAAAAAACAGCTGAAAGGAAGGATCTTAAAAAGTAGTAAATACTATAACTTGGTTTCAAATGTCTTCATGAAGTGAAAAGCTCAAGTCTCAAAATGACGTTAGTTGTTTAATTTTTTTCTTTTTCTGAAGGCATAGGCTCAGATAAATCATGTACCAAAGAAAGCAGTGTAGGAATGGTATGGAAATAAAAAAAATCATTCAAATAATAAGGCACATGAGCAGAGTGAACGCATAGAGGGAGAAATTAATGAATGCCTTCCAGTGGCACAGCCTGAAACTGTGTCATGGCATTGGGCTCTATTAATGTAAATGGCATGACAGCATGATTCTAGCAGTTGTAGTTCTGCTAATTGTTTGTGTTCATGGCTTAATGATGCTCAAAAGAAATGGTGCATTTCTCAGTAAAATACCTCTCACTGACACTTAAGCCAGCATTATGTTCAGCATTGAACCAATGTGAGCTGTGTGTAGCTTCTTTGCAAGTGTTTGAAGCAATGGTAACCTTTGAGATTCCCTGAGGGAAAGAGAATGTTATTCTCTTGATTTAAAATGTATTACAGCTGTTCACATGCTAAGCAACATATGCATTAGAGAAATTGCTGTAGGCTTGCAGGAAAGTTTGCATCTCTTACATGAAAATATTGCCTGTGCATTCTGTCCTCCTTGCAGGACTTCTTGTCTAACTGGGCTTGGCTTAATAGGAAGAGGAAAGCTTTAAAGATTAAATTTGCTAATGTGGATAAGGATTTCTATTTCAAATGTCCCTTTTAAAAAAGAAAATAAACATTCAGCAGCATATGATTACCTTATGTGGGAACATAGGACAGAAAAATTGGTGTGTCTGTAATTGAACGTAGTGCCATGGAAAAAGGCTGGTGATACGCCCAATGCAGGACAGGTGCAGCTGTGTCTGGCAGTCTCAAAACCTGTTGGACAAGGCTCCAGGCAGAACCTTTAACATGGCCCTAGGTGAGAGAACAGCAATGCTGCTGATGTCCTAGGTCTCTGCAACATTGATATCAACATTAATTAAAACCCTCTTTTATAACCCCACAGCACATACCAAAGCCCCAGTGATGTTAATGACCTAATGGGAGCACAGGAGTCCCTGCTGTGCCCAAAACATTGGTCTGCTCAAGTGTGTGAGCTGATACATGCCAACTGCCTCAGAAATGTTGGTACCACTAACTTATGCTAGTTTTACCGTGCTTTACATCCTGCTTGCAATTGTAGCAGTTGCACAGTTGCAGCACTATCAGCACATACAACATGACAGAAGTTATCTCCCTGATTTTCCAACACCAAGATACTGTGTGCAGACAAGAGATGAAGAGCACTTTTTTCCCTCCATTTGTTTTTGTTCTTTCTTTTAGATTTTTAAGGTGGAGGCAGCGTTTATTGTGTGCACTGTGACAGACTTTTGAAATCTTTTCCCACTTAATACCCATGACAAGGGAACCAAGGATGAGTTTCTTAAGATTTAAATTCTCACTGAGTCACATGGAAAGATTTCAGGACAGGAATTGTTGCTGATACTGGCTCACCTTGTCTTGCGTAGAATTTTTAGCTGCATGTGTGGTTTTGACAGTCGTTTTGAAGGGTGAGAAATGGCTCCATATTTGCATTTTTAACATTCATTATGGAGAAGCTAGAAGCCTGTGGTTTTCAATTGCCTTTCTAACAGTGGTCAGATGATGAAGACAATCTGTTTAACAAACTGGCATATAAGATAGCTCCCTCCATATGTCACACATTTGCCATTCCATCTGCTGGGTAATAAAGCCAGCAAAAACCCAGCCTGACCAGCCCCTTAGGTGATCTTCTTATTGTCTTCCAGAAAACACCAGAAAAAGTGACAAACTCATTTCAACTTTAAGATATTTTATTTCATTTAGTGCTTCCTGTTGTTCTTGATACTAAATAATGTAGTAAGCACATAATAAGTATAAATCAAGCATTTGAAGTATGCAGTACTTTTTGACCTTAAGGAAATATGGGGGCTTGTGAGAATATGGCGCTCCTCACCAATGATTTATAATAGGAACAATAAGGTAGTGCTTTTTAATTTTTTAGGTCAATTAGTGTTAGTGAAGAACAGTCAGACTCACAGTGTTGGAAGAGGATGACCATGGTAGGTCATAGCATAAGCAGGAACAGGGCCAGGCAAAGGGACAGTTGTTTGTGTGACAAAGAGAAATTAAGCAAAACACCAGTTTGCCAAACCACATTTTTAATATGCGCTTTGCATGTAATGGAAAACAGAGAACTTTTTCGAGAATTGGTTGGAACCAAGTGTCTCAGCTACAGTCCAGCTGCAAAGATGGACAAGCACAGCAATTAAGGGAAAATTTAGTTTATAGCATTATTATGAAGTAAATACTGTCAGAATGCACCACGGAAACTTGAGCTTTAAGGAAAAGTATTTTAGTTAGGCAGAAGTCTGCCAGAAAACCCCTTCAATTTTTGAGAATTATTTGGGAAGTTAGAGCTGATAGTAGCAGAATTTGATGATTTATTAGATGTTAGACTATAAGATGTCCTCAAGTCAAAGATGTGATCACTTGCTGCAAAATCGTTACTCACATCCTTAATGGAGTTGGTCTTCTCTAACATTTCAGTTTTATGATACGATTAGAAGGAGTGTACAAACACAACACAGATTTGCTTTGAATTTGTTCAGTTAGCTCTTGTGGAAGTCTTCAAGTATTGTGCACACAATTGTACATCATTGCAGTCTGTGGGATGCAGCCAAAGCTCTTCTCTCAAGTGACAAGCAAGCAGGTACTGAGAAGTCCTTGGTGGATGCTTTGTCCTTTGAAGGGACATCTGTGTGTGGCATTGCTCCCATGCCCTGATCTAATGTCAGAAATCCAGGTACATGCTGGGGAAGTTCACTTTTCTGCTTGGTGGAGCTCCTCTTCCTGCAGACACTGAGTGGGACGGCCATTTATTCTCAGTTCACGGCTCCATAAAAGGATGCTGTTTCCATAGCCCCTTTTTTTAAATAATGAGAATAAATACATTATTATTGAGCCAAAATTTATCCTTTGACAGGCACAGTTGTGCAGCATATGTTAGCCACTCAAATCATAGTGCCATGAAGACCACATAAGGGCTTCAAGAAAAAAAGGCGCTGCCAGAAAATGAAGTATTGCAGTTCCCTTCTGTTGAAGCAGAGGAACTTCCCATGCCTACATCCCTGCACTGAAACCCTGAAACTGAACTTCAGTTTCATTGCTGTTTCTAGTTTCTATCAGTGCTTGCAGAAATATTCTAGTAGTAGGAGCTTCTCTTCTGTCCCTGACTAAACTACTTGAAACCTAGCTCTTATGAAGCACTGGAAGAGAGTAGAGAGATGGCATCTATTTTTTTTTCCCTGAAAAGCAGGTGTTGCTGAAACAGAATGTAAATATGGATGGATACTGCTGATGAGAGCTTTATAAAAGTACGTATGACACAATGAAGGGCTACTCCTGCAGGGAAGACGGGAATATGTTGTTTAAAACCTGGTAAAAAGGGAGAGTTCAGCTTTTGATTACCTTTTTGTTACTGCAGCATAAATCTACATGGCAGGCTGTTCTAGGAGTGATTATTATCTATTGATTGTATTATACAAAGTATTATATATGTTATCAGTGATTATATTATCTTGAGTATTACCCCAGAGGAGAGAATTTTCATTCCCTCCCTGCAGATCCGTAAGTGACTGAACTCTTTTAAAGGAGCATACCTTAGCACTTTTCTAGTCCTCATTAAAAATAAATAAATAGCAGATTGTTTGAAGATAATTTTAAGGTTTTGGGAGTAAGAGTCTATGCACCAAAGAGTCCACTGTGTGTCACAATTCAAGTTCCATTTAAGCTGTAGAAACAAGTTGGATAAATAATATTCTGAGATTGAAGTTTGTGTGGGAGAGATTGGTGGTTTAGGACTTGAAAGTTAAATACTACATTGTTCACTCCTTTACAAAATAGAGATTGCATTTTTTAACTTTGCTGTATTTTTTCTTACTCTCTAGGTTTACTTAAAATCTCATATTTCTCTATGTGTTTTTGCATGCGCAATTGTTGTTTTGTCCAATACATCTCTGTAGTGATCTGTCTTTTTATGTTGTAAAAGCATCTCCTGGCAGTAACTTCAGAAATTGTTCCAATGCCTTCTCTGTTGCCTTTGTAGCCTAATGTGTGCTCTTTTTTCCTCCTTTGGGAAAAAACCTGGGTTGAATTTTTTTGCCTTGATTGAAGAATTTGAAATCCCAGTTTCCATCTCCTGTCCTAGACATAGGGTTATCATATATTAAGAGATGACGTACTATCAGGCTTTCCTGTTGATTCTTTTCTGTGTTTTGTTTCAAACATGTTATGGGCTTTTTTTGTAGTGGAGGAATTAAAAAGGTGGCTGTGAACATTTGGGATGGTAATGCCTGTATTTTTTAGTCCCTATTTCAGTACATTTTCATGCTCTTCATAAAGAAATATGAACAGGAAAAGTGATGGGTCTTATCTCAGAATGTTGTGTAGCCCTGTGGTTATGACCCTTGCTCAGATAAGGGACTTCACATTCATTCTTTTTAGCATAAAGATTCAAATCTTTTTTGTCTTCAGCTGGAGATATTTGATGCTCTCCACCATTCTCCAAACGAATACTTTGTGCTGAACAAAGGGAAGTATGTGAAAGTTACCTTCTCCTAAAGGGGATACGAAGGGTTGTTTTATTTGGTTATAACTTTAAACCACTTTTCCCCCTTTCTCCAAGGCTGAAGGATGAGTATTGTCTCTGATAGGGATCTTCATGGGTGCAGTTTCTCAGATAAAAAAGGCTATCATAAAAATACATACATTATAGAGTGTTGAACATTTTAAGTGGTGTGTTTGTCTCTCTTCACCAGTTTATGGCTAAATTTTTTGTGTGTTTTAAAATTCTAATGGAGAATCGGAGAAGTTAACAGTTCCTAATATAAGTTTAACTAGGTAGGAAAAATTAAATCAAAGTGAAGGGTGGGTGACAAAGTTTCGACAGATTCTGTGGTGCATTCTTTGGTAATAAATATTTGAAGCATTTCCTTTCAGAAGATCGTTAGGTTATTAGTGAATGTTTCATTTTCTGAAGCCTTAGTATTTCTTCTGCTTATTACAGTTATTTGATTTTTGTGCAGTGTTTTTTTTCATAGCTAGTGCAAAACAAATTATTCCACTATACTGGATCTTCTGCTTCCTGGAAGAAAGGAAGCTTGGCTTTTTGCATTGATCCATCCATACATAATGTGCTTGTGTACATTTGTAGTGCTCTGCTGCAAGTTCAAATGCCTAAAGCTACATACAGGAATAGATTATGTGTAATATATTGTGTACCATAATACAATAAAATATAAGCTTAAGCACCTTTCATGCCAGAAAATGTATTTTTAGCTATTGCAGGGATTCTTTTGTCATTTCCATCTCTTCACCAGTGGCTCAAAATTGATTCTAGCATGTACGCAAATTCCATATTCAGTACTTTCTCTGCGATCATAACTTGTGACCTTAGGCTTTAATCTTCATATGCAATCCTAGCATGCTTAGTGTTCACATTACTCATGTCTACCATCATTGCAAAGTCATCCAAATTGTATTTATGGAATTTATATGTGCCATGGTGTACTGACAGTTTTATGGGGGAAATTAATCAGAGAATCTAGAGATAAGTTTGTTACTTGCCACTTTCTTCTCATCTCTCTGCCTCATCATAATTAATCAGCTTTTTTCTTCTTTTTTATAGCAGGCTGACATAATTTTAATGATGTTGCTTCTGTGCAAGCTTTAATTATATTTTATAATCTATGCTACATTATACTTTCTCCTTCCTTGTGCTAACAGGGTGATAATCTGTAAAATGATGCTTGTCTTCAGGCTTGTGCAGACAAGGAGTGATGAACAATATAGACACAAGCTGTTTTTCTCTTAAAAGGAATGTCAACCATCAGTGTAGATTTACTTGCTCTCAAGTTGATGATATTCTTGATGAAACTGAATTCTTCTTTTCAAGTAACATGGCCAGAAGTGAAAGGGAAATGGTATAAAAGGCTTATTGTATTTACTTATTGCAACTATGCCGCATGAAGTAGAAGACACTAGAGCATTCCTGGTTTGTTTGTCATGCTGCATGTTTTCAGGAGTAGGATTTTAGCACTCATGTTGCCTGGAACTTCAACTGTTTTCCAGCATGATGACATGAGAAGGCACCTCCGTTGATTCAGTGTTAAAATGGATTCACAAAAGCCAGTGATGTAGGTTCACTGCTGAATATAGTAGGCGTAGATTTATTTTAATTCTAGACAGCTTGAGTGTGTTTAGTCAAAGCTCACAGGTATAAATGTCATTTTTATACAAGTGTAAGACCAGACTTTGCTAAATCAATGGTCTCACCATCACTGCAGTATTCACAAGAATTTGAGGTTAATACCCTTTCTCAGTCTCACCGGGTTTTGGAAAGCAAGATTTTGGCATTGATGTACAGCAGCATCAATACTTAACAATCTGTGGTGGCTCAAATAGTTGGATACCGTGATTTACAAGCCAAAGTTACCTGTTATCTAGTGCTCAGCTGAACACTCCAGGTGCATAATGCCTTTTATTTGCTAAATGAGAAGTAGACTACACTTAAGGGAGGGTCAGCTTGTTTTTGCCTTCTAAAGGAACACAGCTGAAACAGAAATCCTACTCAAAAGTAGCTACTTAATGTAAAAGTGCTGCAAGGATTTTATTTCTTTTCAGAAAATAGGCACTTTGTGAGCATTACATCTGAGTTCTGCATTGTCTTTTGCCTTGAGAGATTTGCAGAAATGTGGTCAAATCAGACCACTTCTACTTATTTATCTATTTAAAATCAGCACGTTTGTGTTCACTGCCGTTGTGAGAGCAAAAATATATCCAACTTCACATACAGGTTTTAAAATAAAGGTGGGGCAATAATCCAGAGAAATGTAGTTTAACTTTCTATTCATAAATGCAAAGGTAAATTTCTACAATTCTGCACTGAGATTTCATTAAGGTAATCTCATTACATAACCTGGCATTTAAAATTCTTGTCTTATTTAGGCTAACATAAATAAAGAGAAGCAAAAGTGGTTTGCATCTGTATCACAAAAAGCAGGTGCAGAGTTTCTGATAAATTAGGCCTCAGATTTTTAATGAGTGATGAAGATAGGAATGTTTTTTGTCATTGCTAGCTATATCCATTTTTTAACTTGTTTTTCTCTCACCTCACATATGAGTGATCTTACCCTGCCCTTTCTTTTTCCCTTTCCCCTTTCCCCTTTATTTCTTCCATACAGATACCTGGCTTCAGTTCACCCTTTGTAATTTATTTGCACTCACTCCTCTTGCCTGTACTTTTTACTTTTCTTCCACCCATTCATGTGACCATTTTCATTCTTTGCAAGGAAGAAGTGGTGCTTTCTATGTGCCTGGAATATCAAACACAGAAAACTTTACTTTCCATTCCAAACTTGATGAATAAGATTAAATTTTCTGCAGAATAAAACTACATATCTTAATATAAAGCAAAAATGTTAAAATTTTATGGGTTTGTGTTTTTAGCAAAAATGTTTGAAGACTTTTTTCACATTTATATTACGCTAAAATCAATATAGTGTTATATGTAAATTCCCTTTTTTGATAGCTGTAAAGATATCTGAATGATAATTTAAATTATCGGATGTCAGGGCGACATCGCTTCTTTTACTACTTTATCTGAGGATTTTTGCTGTTTTTAAGATTGATCTTACTTTCCTACAGCAATCAGCAAGAGTTAGTTGCAAACAGTCTAGCCAGTCTTTCCTTAAACTCTCCACAGAACATTAAAGGATGATGAGTGAAAATCACGAACCTTCTGCAGCTGATATTTTCTCTTGGTTTTTTTTTCTTTTGTTGCTTTATAAGGTTATTTTCTTCTCCTGTCTATAAAGCACTGAAAATTTTGCTGTGCTTGAAACGAAGTTGAATTACAGTGTGATTTAAAACTTGTGGACAAGTTTTAAATCACACTGTATATTAAATCACAAAAATAGACTGGAGAGTCTCAGTAGCCCTTGGCTGTGCATGTCTGCGAGATATGAACACAGCTTTAATTGCCATGTTCAGAACCGTGATACGGATCACTGGGATGGGAGCAGCTCAAATTGTGATTCAGGAATAGTGGCTAGGCAGCTACTGTTACTCATTCCAATTAAAGGTACATTGAATATATTAAAGCAACCGACACTCAGCACAATGTTTCAGTTGACCATTCCATAGGAATTCCATAGGAAGGAGCATACTCTGTAATACTTGAGTCAATCAGAAGTATTTATCAGAGTGTGAAAGTTGGAGGGGTTATGTGTGTGTGGTTCTTTGCTGGTTAATAAATGGCAGAAATAAGATAATCTCATTTGTGGTACCTGTTAGGTTTTCTGTTGAAGAGGACTTTCATTGTTTCTCCATAAGTCACTTTGTCATGGATGAGGTGACATGCTTCACTCTTATGAGAGAAGTAGCAATATGTTTATTGATGTAAAACAATGATTAAACATGGTTTGATAGTAAAATGTGGGTGTGATTCAACAAGATTAAATAGCTTCATGGAGGACAGTGACACAAGATTAAATAGCTTAATGGAGGACAGAGTGACAGGGAGACCCTCCTGTTGGATCATGGAGGTTCAGAAAAGAGCCCCTTGCATTCTTCCTTCTTTTCTGGGGAAATTTTAGGTGTGTCTGGATCCACATTTGGTCAGTGGTTTATGTCTAAAGGATTATATGTGCACAGTCAGTCCTTCATCTCACTTAGCTGAGATTTCCAAGTCTCAGCAAACTTATTCCCAATTCCTTTACCAAGTACCTGGCACGAATAAGGATTCTCTCAGTCTCAAGAACCAACCAGGAAGGGTGTCTGTCCTCCAGGGGAGATCCTTGTGTGCAGCCCACTGGCATGCAGGAGAGTCCAGCAAGCGGTGGGCCACCCACTGTTCATGGAGCAAGATGATTGAATTATATTTGCATACCAGTTGTAGTTTGGCTGGTGCATGGTCAAACAACTTTAGCAGTTAAGGAATATTTACAGCTCTCAGTTTAAGCCAGATGGGACCATCCTGACTGCCAGAGGTGACTGTTGCTGAAGCAGAACGGGGTGGGGGAACACATGGCCACACTCTTTTCTTACCGTAGTTACAATTTTCACTTTACTGCACACTTTCTTGTGAGACCTATCACCTGCATATTAGGATAGTTAAGAAGAGACTTTCAGTTCACCTCTTAACCATGCCTTGCTGATGAAGATAGTTCATCCCCATCTTGGAAGTATTTCCTCTGTTCCATTGTACTTAGAAAATATTCATGGCCCTGGATAGTCATACATAAAGAATAAAAACCCGAGCCCAAGACTAAGCTTTGTGGCACAGGTAAGTTCACCTTTTATCTTCCTCCATTTTTAATAATTAATTCTGGGTAAGACCTTTTCTTTTGTCTGTAAGTGGGCTTTAATTCATTTTAGTAATTTTTTTCTCCTTTGGCACTCTGACACAAGCAATCAAGCCTCACTGCAGACATGAATCTTACACTGTGGGACAGTTTCTCACTTCAGACAAATCATATCCATTACTTCACAATTTTGCTTCCCAGTTCAGTAGTGTGCTTGGAGGATCTCAGGCATGTCTGACAGGTGCAATCCTCTTTTCATAGATGTGGGCTGGCTGGCCCTTTTCTGCATATGATCTTTCTCTCTTATTAATGCATCTTCACAGCTGAAGACAGAACCATTTCTTCATCTTGTCGGGTTTTTACCTATGGGGATATCACCACACACTGGATATCTCCTGGAGTTTATTCAGGATGGTGTATATGACAAATCTACTTGCCAAAGGTTTACCTCTTCTCCTCATTAATTTCTGGACCTGTGACCTTCTAATTGTTTCAGTGCATCTTTCAGGTCTTGACTACCAGCACAATGAACTCTCTAATTGATTCCAGGATATTAAATATTTAGTCTGTGCCTAAAGTCATGCTCCATTATCAAGTGTTCTTTTACCTTGTGGTAATCAAAATAGTAAGTAAAGCACTTCTCCATCAGAAAGATATCTCTCTCAGGGGATCACCTTCAGCTTTCACTGTTTAAAAAATTGGCAGAGACTTCAACCTCTCTGCAACTTGATTTCATCTGTCACCACAATGTCACTCTTCTCCCTTAATGGTCCTACTGTCTCTTCATCATGCTGCTCATATCCTGGATTTTTAAAGACTTGCTTGCAATTCATCTTTATTTGCTGTGCTATTTTTATTTCACTGGCTGCTTTTATATCTGCTCATCCATGCTGAGATTCTAATTTAATTATTGTTTGTATGCCTTTCACTAAGCCTCCTTCGCTAATATTCATACATTCCAGTAAGGTATTTTCTCGGTCCTTTTGTCAATCTGCCTTTCCAGGCAAATGTCACAGAGCTGTGGCATTGCAGCAATGTATTATTTACTTTCTAACTCCTATAGTCAATGTCAATACTGTCTTGTGTATTCAGTTAATCTTTCTCAATTCCTCTCTTTTCACTTATTCTTACTTTTGTGCTTCAATCTATTTTCTTCCACATGGTTTTTAGCTGTAGCCAGCCTTGACAGTATATGTCTTCTTCCTGTCCTAACTATTGCTTCAATAAAATTCATGTTGCTGATATTCCTCTCTGCCTTAAAACACACTGTCATTTTCATTCTATTCCTTTGAAATTTCATGTACATGTTGAATTTAGTCACTTTCCAGCTATTTTAGCTATTCTGCCCACTGGTCTTACTACCTCAAATAGATGCTGTCTCGTCTCTGTGTCTGGTTAATTCAAATTTTACACTGCTATCATTTCAGCCTTTTAAAATGCTATTTTTTTTATCATTTTGTAGGCCAGTTGTTCTTCCTTCTGAGAACAAGGCCAACAGTCTATCCCTGTAACTAACCATATGAAGCTTTTTCAGTCACCGTCTGTCCATACTAGTTCTTTTTTGTCCACATTTTTCTCCTGATCAGTTCTTAAGGAATTCTAAGTCCTCCTCGATAAATCAGACTCTGTTTTTTTCTTTGTTGTTAGCAATGTAGCATATATCCATATTCGCATTTTCTGGAATATAATACTGAATATCTTCCAGACAGTTTTTGTCATCACATGATAAAGAGAACTCCTTGCCGTTTTTCATTGAGAAATTAACAGGTGTAGGAATTCAAGTATCAGCTGTTCTTCAGAAGACCTAGACTAACGGTGATGAGTGGAATGAGTGGAAACACAGATCATCTTGCATTCTGTGGTGTACTAGAGTAACCCTCAAGTCACTGTCCAACAGCTTATTTTCTCATAGAAAATATAATGAAGAACAGAGTCACCCATTCAGGTGTTTCCATCTGTGATACTCATTTTGGACACCTTCCAGGCACCTCAGTGTTGGGACTTCATTGAGCCTTCAGCTGTCCCAGGCGTGTCCCCTCCCAGCTCCTTGTGCACCCCCAGCCCACTCGCTGTTGGGGTGCTGTGAGGAGCAGAAAAGGCCTTGATGCTGTGCAAGCACTGCACAGCAAGAGTTTAAACTTCCCCCTTGAGTCTTAATGGCACTGCTTTGGTCACAAATACAAAGCTCAGCACAATACAAGCTACTGTGAAGAAGTTAAACTCTGTCTTAGCCAAAACCAGTAGAACTGGGGTAAATATTTGCAGTGCTTTAATAAGGTCCTGGCTCCAGAGCTGTGGCCCAACCATTATGTACATTAATTGCAGGCTGTAGTCTCCAAAGGCACAATGGAAATAAAAGAGACAAATTGAGTACATAGATTTCTGGAGCTCAGGGACAAGCATCTTCTGTAGCAAAGCCGTAGCATCTGATGCTTCCATTAAAGAATAAATATAATTATATACTGTCAAGTTTGAAATGACTTTTGATTGATTTACTTATAAAGCCTAATTTTAAGTAGAATTGACACTTGATATTTACTGTGTATTAACACTTACTCTAAGTATGGTTGCACCAGCAGGCGTAATGTGAAGCCCTATGAGGAAAATTTGTGCTTGACAAGACTCAGAATGGGCTTATTGTTAGTAAGGCTGTATTTCATAAATGTTTCATGCTGACCCAAGGATATGCTTGTGTACAAACAGAATGCAAGCACTTCTGTCTAAATAGGTTTCCTTGTGATTTTATAATAGCCTTTTCTTTCATATAACCCAGATGGGAGTTTTAGAGAACCGAACGTGCCATGTTTTGGGGTGGGTTTTTAATTTTTTTTTATTATTGATTTTGTTTACACATTTGCTACATTCTGTCTGTTCCTCTGCAACCACACACAATACTTGACTTGTGCTGCATTTACCTGTGTTTGTTTCCCTGCTGTTAGTGCTGAAGATGGAGTGTGTGTGTTTAGCATTATCAGGCAGATAATCAGGGTCTACCCTTAGTTTGGTGGCAGCAAGGCTGTAAGTGGTGTAACTCTTGGAAACAGTGATTGGATTTATTTCTAGAGTCAGAAATGGTTTATAATGTTTCCAGTTTGGTGTATCTGCAATGCAGTGTCACCCCTACTCCCTTCTTACTTTCACCTCTCTCTTCAAGTTGCAATTTCTATTTTTTCTGGGAAGATAAGTGCGATGTTTTAGTATAGTTGTTTTGTTTAATAAAGCTCAGCACATAGATATTCTTTATTCATTTTTTAACACAAATTGAAAACGTGTCCATTTTCCATCCGGTTGGTGGGACTCATTAGTCTTGGAGATAGGAAAAAAAACATGGAACAGTTTTATCATAATGATTCTAAATTTTTTGTATCAAAATTACTCTTTGAGTTGCAAAAACATAGCTCTCTAATTGTTTGCCTATTCTGTCCTTCCATGGAAGTGCTGTGGAAGTTGCATGTAGGCTCCTAGGAGGTTTTTTTCATTTTGTTGCAGGGAACATGGACTAAAATAAACCCAGTACTGACGCACACAACTACTTTTTGCATGAGCAGCATTAAGTTTATCTATTGGATAGATTAATCTGAGTCCAAATCAATCTGCCCAACCTCAACATACCTTTTTTTTTTCCCGAGGATATTAGACTAGAGAGAAAAAGGCAGAAAAGTTCTGTTTTAATGGATCACACTAGCACAGTGCATTGAAGACAAACCTTTTTTGGGATAGAGGGGCAATTCTAAGGTTGGTGTTGTGGTAGCATGAGAAGTAGATGCCATCTTCTCTCTGTAGAGTGAAAGTAGTGCTGCATATGTAAATAAAATGTTCAGCTTACTTTGTAGCAAAGAAGTAAAGCACATTGAAATTCAATATATGTTTAAGATGAAGTGTTATTGCATGTGGGCCATTGCACAGCATGCCTTTGAGAGATGGCTGAGAGTAAAAAAGGATACTGCCTAAATGACAGGTCAGAAGAATTGTCAGGTTGCAGCAAGTCATCATTTAGAATAAATGAATTTGGCATGTATTTTTTATATAGCTTTAAAGCAGTAGTGGAAGGAAATTATGTTCCATATACAAGATTTCCCAGTCAGCTTAAATAGCCCTACCTTTGTTATAGGCATAATAAATTTGCTGAATTGCAATTAATTTTAACTTTCCACAGAAGGAAATTGTTCATCTGAGCTATTCTTTGTACTTAACACTTACCTGCCTCATTTTTTATAACAAAAAAACCTGACTCAGTGGGAATTTACTTGCAGCTCAATGGCAAAATTGAACATTTGCTTATGTCTCACATCTGGTTTGGTAAAATAAAAGCTTAAGGAAGCTCTTACTGAGAAAATGAATTTTTTTTTGAATGTTTTAACCAATACTGGTGTCGCGGGGCGAAGCTGGGTGTGTCCCAGTTACGGGACACCGAGAGAGCAACTCCAGCCATCAAGTTGTTCAAAGCTGTTTAATTATTTTTATTTTGATTCTAAATATTTATAGATATGTACAGAGGTCAAGGGATTGGCTACACAGGTCACCACTCCTTCGACCTGGATGGTGGATACCACCATCAATCATGTCTTCTCTCACAGGAGACGTATGTAAACATTTTAAGAATAGATTTTATTTATATTGGCTGCGTGTGAACGTTCTACAGAAAGAGAAAGAACAGAAAAACTCAGGCAACATACTAGTAGGAATAAAGACGAGTGAGTGTGTGTGTCAGATAGCATCTGGAATAAAAATGGTTAAGGATCGCATTCTGGTGTGTCTGATGAAGAGTGGTAGCTGTGTCATTGGTTCCACAAGATCAGGTAAAGCATCTGAAGGTTTTTTCCTGATTTGCTTCATCATACAAATTACTAAACATTTTATAGATTATTCATTCAGAGAAAGCTGCCTGCAAGAAAGCGCATTTTTAAGAAAACCTGTCCGCTCAGAGTTAATTTTACACACACTTCACATCAGCATTATTAAAATAGACTAGCTTTCTGCATGTGAGTGTATTACTATTCTGACTGGATTTAATATGCATTTCTTTTGTTTTTGCAAGTCCCTTGCAAGAAACAGAATTATGATATTCAAGCATCAATTCTTGTTTATCAACAGCTTCATTTTCTAATTGTCCATGTGGTAGTATTGGATTTGAGATAAGGAATAGGATTTTTTTTTTGTTATTTGACAAGCCTAACACTAAAAAAGGTATTATGTAGAATTGTTTTTAAAAATGCTGTTTCTGTACAACTTAAACAATTTCTTCCGTAATTTGTGGCCAAAGGGCAAAGCTTACTTGTGACCAATAAGACTGCAGAAAAATAATTTTAAAATAGTATTATAATTTAAAAACAGTATTTATGATTGCCATATTTGGGAACAATCTTTGCACATCAAAATATACAAAGCATTCAATTATTTTTAAAATAAAGAAATGATTGCTAATTAGATAAATTATTTAATGGGTTGTTGACAATTCTTTTTCCTTTGAAACCCTTATTGAAAACATAATAAAATATTTCTGAGTCATAGATTATTAAAAAAACCTATTTTTCATATTATCTCTAATTTTGTAAAATTTTAATTCAGGTTTACCTTTGAAAGCATGTCAGATATACATCTACAAATCAACATAAAAGCACTTACTACTAATACTTGCAAGTAATTAGAGAAATTACGTTTTTTAGCAGCAAGACTCATTAACTTTAAAAGTCTTTGGCATGTTATCAGCATTGAGAGAATTTGCATTCAACTGGCATGAATACAGAAGCAACTGCAGAAATAGCTGTATATAGCTAAAAAAAGACCATGACTTCAGAAAGGTGTTGGTGCAAACGTGCTTTTCTCAGCCTTGTAAGTATCTGTGTAGAAAATCTTGCCTTTCTATACTCTGCAGCACTCCTTATCTTGCAGCAACCTTTCACCTTTCTGGAAAAAACCTCTCAACACCACCGTGGAGGCCTTTTTTGAAAGTTGGCTGAGGTCTTTTCTTCAACTTAGAGTGTCTTTAGACAAGATACAGATTTCTCTTTTCCTGAATCAGCATTGGATAAATTGTTTTTTCTCTACCCCTCCTCACACTCCCACCCACCACCGTTCAGCTCTGCAGATCATTTTGTGGTGCAGAAGTAATTCTCTATCTTATGAGCTTTGTGAAAAAAAGATCGTTTACATGGATAGGAAGACTTTCCCAATGCACCTGAAACATAACATTGTGGCACTTCATCCAGCTGGATTCTGCCTTGCGTTCCCAGAAAATAAAAATCTGTAGTCAGTTACTGTAATCATCATTATTCCTGTAAGCACTTCCCCAAGAAATTACCCATATACTGACCTTCCACTGGCAAGTAGATAATTTTTTTCCTCAGTGTTCAGGGAAATAAAAGAACAGGCATAGTAAAGTGGTGGGGATGTCTCATAGGGGCTGGCATGCACTGTGAGGGGATGTGAGGTCACTTACCCGGGATTTTTACATTATTTTCAAGGGAGAAGAAAGCTCCCAAATTTCAAGTGGTTTGATTTAGTGGTGGAAATTCTGGGATAGATAGCAGGGCATTTTTATTTACATGCTGTCCTTCATAAAGTAATGCAGAAGTATTTTTTTTTTCTTTGAGGGGTTTGTTTTCCTGGTGTATCTCTTTTTCACTGGTACTACAGATGCTGCATTTCTCTTAGTTGGGGTTTAAATGTATACAGCATGATTGGTTTGGGGTTTTGTATCAGATTTTTGTCCCTGAAACACAGAAGGCATGCTCTGGCTTAGTGAGGAATAATGTTTTGTAAGGTTGGAGGTAAAATGAGTGAAAGCTGATCTGCTATCCACTGACAAAAAAGATGGAAGTAATGTCCTGAATCCACCCGAAAATAGGTGAAGAACAGTGGAGGTACCTGTGATGCTAGACTAGCATCTTGGTGGAGCAAGGTGATGTGATAAATATGTTCAGAGATTCTCTGGCAAGTTTCCTGCCTTGCTCACATAACAGCATCAAGCCTAAGAGAGCATCTCCATGTTAGAAAATAACATTTTTTACTAAAGGACATGAGGCATTTAGATTGGTTCAGGGAATAAAAATTTTCTCTGCTCTCCTATCTCTAATTTCATAATGGCTTTCACTTGTGCCCTGTACCAAACTTGTCACAATAATGCATGCACTGGAAGAATGGAACCACATGTCAATCATTGCCCTAAATCCAACCCTCGGTCCCTGGGCTGGTCCTGCAAATCCCTATTCCAGACTGAGTTTAGCAGGTGAAGTGCTGCAGTGTCAAACACACCACCAAAACACTCAGCACGTGTCTGTGGCAGGAGGCTTCCCAAAGGCCTGGTGTGCTGGGCAGCCAAAGCATCCCCCATGCATCCAGCACAAACCTGCCCAGAGCAGCAGCTCGGGGTGCTCAGG
This sequence comes from Cyanoderma ruficeps, assembly GCA_008694505.1. Classification (NCBI taxonomy): domain Eukaryota; kingdom Metazoa; phylum Chordata; class Aves; order Passeriformes; family Timaliidae; genus Cyanoderma; species Cyanoderma ruficeps. Next base: position 2,186,417 of record VZDJ01000084.1, on the reverse strand, counting down.
GAGGCAGGAAACTCTCATGGATCTGCTGCCACCTCTTAGAAAACAGGCACTGTGAGGGAAGCCTCAAAAAGGAGACATTTAAAGTGTGTTAAAATACACCAGGAAGCTCCAGGCCTAAAAGCTAACATGGATAAAGAGTATTTTAAAAGAGAGGGAACTTGCCTGAAGGAGGGAGCCATCATTGTGTTGGAGATGGAAAGAATACAGAAGCTCCTGGAAGGCTGCTCATCTCTTTGGTGGAGACGAGCCCGTAAGATAATGGAATGATTTGAGGGAATAAGTAATGCACACAGAAGCAACATTTATTTTCACTTCTGAGGAAGGAAATTCTTGGAGATAGGAGTATTTTATATATAGTCTGCTTAGCATAAAAGCAGTTCAAACAGCAATAATGGTAATTATTGTGCCATGGTTTAATACCAAGTAATAAAAGACTGGCATATTTTATAAACATCTTCACACAAATACTTTTTCAGGATTTACAGTAAAGTCTCTATGTATTTAGGAATTCTGCATTTTAAGAAGCTGTATTTATTCACTTAGCTAATGTTCATAATATTTTGACAACTTTTGTCTTTACCAACTTGTGTATTTTTAACCTCAGGGTTTCTCACAGTCTATCTTGAGGCAAATTGTTAATTTTGACTTATTGTTGGGCTATGTTGCCACAGGTTTTCAAAGATAAAGTGAAATCTCTGCTAAAGGATTGACAGAGAAGAAAAAATCCTCTCCCCATCCCCCCAGTCCCTTGGAAGTTAAATGTTTAATCCAGATACACTGACAATGTGTTCAAGAGAAAACATTGGTAAGTCAGTATAAGCATCCAACGTTGGCTTCATGAAGAGATAAATGGATGCCAAATTTTTGATGGAAAGTTTCTCATGTCTGTAGTGACCCAGCTTTTGAGGGTTACCTGACCCACAGGTATGTAAAGAATGTGAGGGTGGAGGTCCCAGGATTTTGTAATACACAAAGACAAGGGGATCCGGGTTTGTAGTAATTATTACCAATTACTACAAACTACCATCAGTAGAGATACAAACACACTAATATTTCCAAACACCCTACAGACCACTACAAAATTACCTCTAGAGAGGCAAATACACATACTAAAACACAATACAGAATTCCAACTAGTGGAACAAGTATATCTATATCATTACAAACCTTTACGTGTGTGCGCCTGTAAATGTATTATGTGAGGTGTTACCACTGTGAGACTCAGCAAACCACTCCCAGCAGTGGGGCAAATCAGTGGCAGAAAAGTCTCGCTTCAAAGCTGACCCATGGAGTCCAGAGTCAGTCTGGTGTCCCTAGCCAGGATCCCAAACTGCCCAGGAGATTTTGTGCAGGGAAGTTCATTTCAGGTGCCTAGCAGTTCACTTTTTTAGTTTACTTTTGGTGTAACTGAACGTCAGACATCAGTTCCCAGGATTTCTGTTGCTGCTTTGTGTTTCCAAGGACCTTATCAGTTTCTTTGTCCTGTACCCTTCAAGGTTTTTGTCCTACACCCATCAGGTTTTCTTTCTTTGTCCTGCACCCATCAAGATCTCTGCCTTACACTTATCAAGGTTTCTTTGTCCTGCAACTGCTCCCCATCAGGGTTTCAGCAGAGCTTATCAGGGATGTCTCGATAAGGGGATGTCCTTTGTCAGTTTGTTTACAAGTCTTTGTGGCAGCTGAAGGTATTATACTTTGAAATAGAAGTTAAATTTGCGGTTCAAAAATAAAACATAGCTTCTGTTTTTAAAAAATATTTTACTTAGTTAAAATGTTTATTTTTAATGTTAAGTGCTGGTCTTTCTGATCTGTAAATTTACCTGTAAGTAAGAAAACCTACCCTAGGCCTTCTGAAGCACCCGTTCCTCCAGAGTCCAATGTACTTGAGAAAGATGCTAATTGAATATCTGCAAAACAAGCTCAGTACAGGGCCCTCTCTATACGAATTAACCTTTTACTTGCAATACTTTGTGCGGTTTTGTTGTTTTTTTGTTTTTTTTTTTGGAGGGGGAGAATTGTTTTGTTTTTTGTTGTTGTTTTTGGGGTTTTGGTTTTGTTTGTGAGTTTTTTGGTTTTGGGGCATTTTTTTTGCGTTGGTTTGGTTTGGTTTTTTTGCTTCTTCCTGGCTTTTTTTTTTTTCAATAATTTAGATTAATGCATTCACCTTTCCTGTGGAAGCATAGTTATTCAACATTTCAGCTACCATATAAAGCCTTTTCTGCAGGAGTTAATAGAAGCACTTCAGAATGAGTAGTGCTGAGTAATACTGGCTGGAGGTGGGTATGGAGAACGCTGCTTGCTCCCTTGGCAGTTGTAGTGGTTTGAAAACAAACCAAGTGAGAGGCTCCAAGTCAGAAAAAATATAATTTAATAAGAAGAAAGAAAAAAAAGGTAGAATAAAAATAAAACAAATAATACAAAGGACCACTGACAGAGTCAGAATACAACCTGATCCAGGTGATGGAAGCAGTCCAGATGAGGTGGTCTTCCTGAAGCAGTGATCCCATAGAAAGGTCTGGTAGCTTCGGTCCTCTGGGAAATCCCAGATTATATCCAGGTGGGAATGCCTGGCTCCTCCCCCCTGGGTGCAGCATCTCACAATGGGATGATGAGTCATACAGAAGAGTCTTTGATGGCCCATTAGCGAGAGATCGCTCCCGGAGGCAGTTATCTGTGAGTCATACAGCAAGGCACCTGATGGGCCATTAACAGAAGATAGTCCAGGGGGAGGGGTCTGGGAGACACTGCTCCAACAATTGGATTCAACAGTTCATGAAGATGGTGATAGAACACTTTTGCATATTCTGTACTACAACCCAGGGCAGCAGTAAACTCAGTCATCTCAGACTCCAGAACAGTGACTCATTTGCTGTGATCATTGGTGAAAAGGCACGTGTGTGACAAGGAGTTTGAATGCCCTTTTGTTCCACCAGCCATTCCCATCTTAACTTCTGGTACTCCAGCTTCAGAAAGTCTGGGTACTGAGCCACTGTCCACTTTGTAGAGCATTCAGTTGGCAAGGTCACACAGCAAACAGCAATTTGACGAAGAATTCGATTTTCTTTTATTTTCAGCTTCTTTCTCTGCTCTCTGAACAGGAATGATAGATCTACCCTTTTCATGATGCTTTCCCTTCTTCAAATATTTTTGACTAGCTGGGTATGGGTTGTCGGAAAATTATGTTATTGGATTATAATTTACTTGTACTCTTATACCTCCTTAGTCTCTGTGCTGTGGCAGGTTTTATTTTTATTTTATTGAAGTGCTGTTAAAATGGGTTGGATTGTCTAGAGATAAATTTTGAGGTCTTAATCCAGTGTCTGATGTTGTCAATGAATGCTGTAAAGAATTAAAATTTAAAAGGCTACAAATACTTCCAGAACAGCTCTGCTTTGATTCTAGTCATTTTTCATAAAGTAGTTGCAAGACTATTAACTCTTTTGTCTTTTTTTTTCCTGTCTTTTTTGTTTTGTGGGTTTGTTTTGGTTTTTTTGCCGCAAAGTAATATGTCTGGCAGTGCATCTGTGAATTTTATTTTGCACAGTTATAGGCATCACACCACTTGTCATTTATATGTCTCAATCTATTAGACAGAGAGAAAGAAGGAAAAAGAACAATTCTCATTCAGAGTCATTTTGCTTGGTTGGAGGATGTAAAGTAGGTGGAAAACATCAAGAATTATTGGAGGATCTTTCAGTCATTAGAACAGTAGTCCAATTCACTCAAAGAACAGCACAATTCTCAGAAAGCAAAATTCTCTGTATATTGATTATGAAATGTGGAACACTAAAAACTGCTGAAAAATTGTGTGGATGCAGGAGGAGGTAAGAAGGGACTTTCAGAGAAGTGAAGTATAACACAAAAACGGGAAGATTTTTGCATTTTCATGGATGTGTAAAGGCCAAGGTAAAAAGTCATTTAGGGTTTCACGCATGCTTGTATGTTTGCATCGTCTTTCATGTTTTGTATGAAAAGGGGAGTAGAGCTAAAAGGGGTGGGGGTTTTACTGACACACAGACTGACGTTTTGAGAAAGAGAGTATGCTCTAGTATTTGTCAAGAGAAGAGTCTTCGGGGAAAAGTTATCAGCATTGATTCCTTTATTAGAAAAAAGGAAACCTGCATGTTGGAAATCTAAAGTAAGAATTTCGAAAAGGCTGAAATGAGATGGCAGGACACAGTGCACACAGGAATGGAATACTGCCTCCATTTTTTGCAAGGCTGGAGTATATGTTGAAAGCTATTTGCCGTTGTGACTATTCAGTGCTCAATCAGATGGACACATCCTAATGGTTCACCTTTGAGAGGGGAAGCATGTGTTACTTTACTGGCTTTGTTCTACTAAGAAAGAAGTAGAACATCTGCTGTCATTTCCTAAGTGCAAAATTGATCAAAATTGCATTATAAAATTGTACAGCATTTTGGAAATGGAGAAGTTGCTAGAGTGGATAGCTACAATGTCTCTGAGAGGTATTAAATATGAAGCAGATTTAATATCCTGACTTATGTTTAGCTTTATCTTATTCTGCTGAAGTTAATAGTGATACAGAAACAAGAGTTGATGGTGTCAAAGAGAAAAATACTGTATTCTTTTCTAATGGAGGTCTTGATCTGCCTCCACAGAAGGCAAGACATGGAGTCCTAACTGCCCTGAATTCATAACTGACATCCCATTGCATAAACAGAGATCTCGTTCTAATTAGGGTTCTTGCTATCANAACACTTTTTTTTTCCTTTTTTTTTTTTTTCTGTTTCAACTCCAGAACTGGACTAGAGGCTGATAGAAATGGATGTGTTGTCATTAGCAAGCACAGGTACACACTGGCCGAGAGGACCGTGGAGTCAGGCTGCTCATGAGAAACATTGTCTTCTGATGAGGGACAGTGCCAAGGAGCAGGAGGGTTCACTTAGCCTGAGCTTGAGTGCCTTCGCCCAGATGGAGCAAGGGGAAGATTTGATTGTCTCCTCCTGCATATGCACTCATTAATCAAATGCTTTGAAAGTAGAGGTAACAAGTGCATTATGTAGTAGACTGGAAACAACGGGGAGTTGGGATTAATTTGTTCTCTTTCTAGTTGATGTAGAGACTTGCAGGCTACTCTGAGTTGGATTCTCCTTCTGTCTGCATTTCCCTGATGAAGAGTAACAATGTTTACCCAATTATTAAAAGCATGGTAAGATATGCTCTCTAATTCTTTTTGCTGGGTTTTAACTTTACTTTAAAACTTAGATTATAGCCTACTATACCTAATTGACTGTGAACAAAATGAAACCTAAGCTTCGTAGGAAAAAAAAAGGAACATTTGTACATATGAAGCTAAACAGTCTTAAGGCAGAAATCAATTGTAGTTGGCTTGCATATTTATTTATCTGTTTTAAGGATACTTGTCAAAGGTATGCAGATAAGGAGTTGAAGAAAGAGACAAGAACTTTCAGTTTTCACTGGGTACATAGAAGGATTTTGAAGGAAAAGCTAGTTAGTGGAAAGTATTCTGGACTCAGGCATAAAAAGGGACCTGGAGAGGGAGGTGCCTTGTTCCCATCTGTTCCATTCCATTCAAATGAAGTTGCAGCATTAAGAGGGTCTCTTCCTTGACAACCAAGATAACCAACATGTGCATGTTAAATAGCAGAAACAGCTATAAATCTCTTGCTCATAAATATAATATTAGCAGCACAATGTTTTCCCTGATATAATGCAGACATGAGTGTACTCTTGTAAGGACAAGAAACCACAGTTCATGTTAGCATCATTTTTCTTCAATCACCAGGTGGCTCAGATTCACAGGGAAGGCTAAAAGAACCAGTTAATGCAGTGCAGGCAGAGGATTTTTTTAATATATATTCCAGTTTTATAAAAATAGGGGAGGAGAATAGGAAATGATAGCAACCCAATAATCAGTTTATCAGCTCTACTGTAATCACTAAATGTCATTGTCATCAGGAGATATTGTTACGGAATACTTCAGAGGACAAAAGGATGATGTGACAAGCTAAGAAGAGCTATGGATTGTGGAGGAAATGGGAGAATATTAGAAGGAGTCAATTTACATACCTGAATCATGACAGGTTTATAGTTTAAATATTTCTGCATAGCAACTAAAAAAATGTGTCCCTTTTCTGTTTGCTTCTGAGGATAGGGAAAAGTGAAACTTTATTTTCATGAAGTCATGGGCAACTCTAACAAATCCATTTTTAATGCATGAAGGAGGAGATAATACAGTACACTAAGCAGAATGGTGTACTATGCTGTGTTACTCTACAGCGACTCTTTAGCAGTGCAGTAACAAGTAGGATCTTGGCCTTTTCTTTGGTGTTTTGGAAGCAGTTTTGTTTGCCACAATGGTTGCCATCAGTGAAACCATTAAACTCCGATATATATATAGCAATTAATACATTAAATAATTTTATTTCACTGCAAATACACGTTCTGTCTTTTCCCAAATATCATTCACTGAGAAGTTAATTTTTATGTTCTTCTACTGTTCTAATATTTATTTCTTTATTATTATTTATTTATGTGGCTCCTCTTTAAATAATGGTGAGGATTCTGTTTAACAAAGAGACAAGGAAGACTGGCAAGAGCTTTGTAATATATAAATGTGTAAGCTGTAGTCCAGATGGTAGTGGGGATAGCGAACAAAATGTTAGATATGGCATTTCATGTGTGATTATGAGGTTTTCAATTGCAGAGAAAAGTTTTCAGTTCCCCTGTCTGTTTTAAACAGGTGGCTTAGCTTTCTGCTTGAGAGGGGGCTCCTAGATTTTGAAAGGGTAAAAGGATCACCAGGGAAGGAACTTTATTCCAAGATTCTTGTGTCTCTCTGCAAGAGCACTAGATTAATGGAATTTGCTATGCCATTTGGAGCTATTCTGCTCTAAAATGTTGTAGCATAAATGAATGCTGTGCCACTGAAGTTGGAACAAGTCACAGCTGTATTCAAAGGAGAGCACAACAGACAGTTTTTAATTAAACTCCATTAGAAATAACTCTTTGAGCAAGAGACCCTATTGTTTTTGCAGACTTCCACTATCTTTGCTCTGGAAATTATTTGGCTATTAATGGGGCTTGTATTCTCATAGTTCCCTGTTTTCCTTTGAGATTTCTTCCACTTTGTAGCAGCATTAAAAAAACTCTACCTTTTCAGTAATGCATTAGAGAGTTTTGCTTGCTAGCAACAGCAGCTTTTAAAAATGCCAGAGGGAGGTTGTGGTACCAAGGGCATAATAATGGTACAGCTACTGCAATCATTAGATACCAAAATTGCTACAGGATATTCTTCTCTGGTGAATAGGACAGGAAAATGCTCCTGTGAAATGTACATGCAGACCAATAAATATACAGGCAATGGTAAAAGCCACAGGTGCACTGTTCTGGCATGGTAAGTAAGTGGTTTATCATACAAGTAAATGCTAACAAAGAGTTTTAGTCCTTTTGATTAATGTCTGTTTTTCAACTGACTTTTCTGGTGTGGAATTCAGTTGATTTATACAAACAACTTAAAGAATTAGCAATACAAAGGACAGGATATTGCAGGTTTCTTTTCCTGTATTACAGAGGAATCAAAGGATTTTGCCTTCTTTATGAGCTGTCACTGACAGAAGTTTAATTTAGGAAGAGCTGAACTCTACTGTGGGGCAATAACAGTGGTTTAGCACAGGGATAACTCCTAGGCAAGCCGTAGGTTTTCTCTGTCCATTTCTGTCTTTTTTTTCTCCGTCAATTAGAAGCAATAACAGGAGTTTCCAATTTTGAAATGAGTTTTAGGAAGAAAATACATTTTTATTGTGTTTTCTGTGAAGAAAAGAATTCCCAAAAGTTGTAGTTTGTCCATTCTTTATACCACTGTAATACTGAGCACATAAGTGGTCTGGCTGAAGTCAATGACAGTTGCTAAAAGGCTTCAATTTCAGACTGTTGTTTAAGTGCTTTTCTAGATGAGAACAAGTCATTACTAAATTGTATCACGTTATAGCCATCAAACAAACAGTAAATCTTCGTAGTTTTTATGCCATGGGACACCTGAAATAAACTACTCTTGTTGATCAGTAAAAAGTTGGTAACTGCCATACTTTTGTATACTTCTAGAAGCTGGAGATGGGGTGGCAACAATATTCAACCTTTATTTCAATTGCCTTTAGTGAAAAGCACCTCATTTGCAGTATTAAGTACTTGTGGACAAATAGTTGTATACATATTTAATTTTAATAATTAGTCCTATATTGGGAAGGAACTGGTTAAACAAATGTGTTTTCAGAAGAATGGAACCGAAAGAGGCTACAAGAAGCATGCTACTTTCTCAGCAAATGATTCAACTAAATATAAAAGCTCTATAAGAAGTAGAACTTAACAAAATGTCAGTATACAAGTTCAGCAAATGTTCAGTTCATGAAGTTAGATCAAATTCAATGAATACAGTAAGGTCAAGGATGAAAACCACCATGACATGCAAATAACATTATGCTACTTGATATTTTATTTAAAAATTAAATCTCAGGCAATTTTTTTTTATTATTTAAACAAAAAAAAACAAAAACCCTAGGTTTACAATTTTCTTCTGTCTTTTACTGCCCTCTGCACATGAGAAATAAATGGTTTAGGACAGATCTAATGAATGTGTTGTAAAAGACAGTAATAAAACATAAATTAAAGGGAAACACAAAGCCTTTTTTCTCAGAGATTTAGAAATATTTTCTGAAGCAGATTATCTAACAGTTAAATCTCAGATGTTGAAAACCAGAGTAAAATTATATCACACTTGTAACTCCATCCTGCTCTTGCCAGTCCCCCTTCTCTTTGTAAGAACATGTGATGCCACAGTAGGTTGAAGCACAGAACTGTACATACTGCACATGTGTGTATGCTGTGCCTGTGAAACCCTGGCCTTGCTATGCCCATCATAATGCTCACATTGTCCTGCATGCTCAGTATTTTGCCTTTTTGTTGTTGCTATTGTCCCTCTCTTTTTTTGGGGGGGGGAAGGGTTGGGGGTTTTGACTTTTTAAAAGGTTTTTTTCCTTTTTTTTCATCCTAACTAAGGAGGTGGATTCTATTTATAAGTGTTGTGGCCTTCTCTATTAAGTAGGGTGCAGATCTGTTTTTTTTCCTCTGCTTTCCAAATGCTGCCTTTAGTTCCAGAATTGGATGATCATAGAATCATTTATAAATCCACTCAGATAAACCAGTGTCTATATTTAGTTACTTAATGACCTGTTTATTTCTTACAAGAAAATGGATCTCTTTTCCACGTTTTCAGTGTTCATTACCTTTGAGAAGATAATTATTTAGCAGATGCCTGAGATAACTGTAAATATGAATGTTACAGTTATGTATATGGATATCTCCATAAAATCTGTGGAATTCATTGGCTTCATTCTATCTTGTTATAAATTTTGCTTATTTGCACACCTTGCAGATTTAGATTTGCTGCCAGGAGCTTGCCAGCTCTTTCACCTTGCTCGTAATGTTTTTTGTTCCAAATGGTGAAAGACTCCATTTAGTTTTCCCATTAAGCAGATGGTTTATTATGTCGTGTTATTTTTCTTCAGCAATAGTCTGTAGATTCTCTAGCATTATGAGGTTAGCTGATGCTGTCACACCTACTGTGTGTCTAAGTTGTCTGTTTTTTTCTCTCCCCTACCTGTTTATCTTTGTCCAACAACACGTCCCTAGCACAGCGTTTGCTATATGACTCTCAGAAGCTGCAGTGACCTGGTGTTTTGAAATCATAAATGTGTGTTTTCCTTTTTCTGTGTCAGCTCTATTTTTGCTAACTTCTGACGGGAAAAGTGTGTTAGCAAAGGTGGCAAGCAGATAGTGATTTGGCTTGAAATTTTTCCTCTGCACCAAAGGCTCCCACCTTTCTAGACAATGGTCAGTCTTCAGTTTTCCCCAAGCCACTTTTGGCTTTGGTTTCTAGTGCTCCAGAAATGGCTTCCTCTTAATTTGCAGACTAAATCAGATTTGAAAATCAAACACTTTGCTTGACCACCAGCTCAGGGGACGTTTACTTCCAAATGCCAGTCTAAGCCTCTTGGTCTTGTTTTTCTAGTCATTTTACCTCTGTTATTTGGAAGCAAGACTGAGTTGGTTGGAAGAACCTGTTAGAAGAATCAGTTAGACGATACCAATTCTCTGAGAACACTGCTAACAAGAGAGCCCCTCTTCCTCTGTCTTCGCCCTTTTTTCCTCTAGATTACTCTGTCAGCTCTTCAGGCATTTGCTTAATTTCTGGATTGATACATTTCTGCCCATACATAAAGCTACATGGAATTGAGAACAGCGTGTAACTTTAATCTATTATAATGAAACAAGGTAAAGGAAAACAGTGTTTTGTACAATTACATTTACATAGACAAAGTAACAGGCAAATTTTCATCCTGTTAGTTTTGAGTGAGGCTGGAACCTGGGCAGGGTACTAATAAGAATCACTCCGACAGACACTCAGACAGCAATTGATTATTGCTCTTGATCTCGTGGCTAATCAAGCTGCCAAGGCAGAGTGTTAGGCCTTTGTTACAGTCCACTGCTTTTCTTCTGAAAACCCATTCTCCAACAGTCATGCCCCTGCAACAAAATACTGCCTTTGAACTGATGAATCCAGCTGCTGTCTTTTAACACAACCTGTTTGCAGAGCAAAACTACACTGGAGTTGAAGTTTAGAGCTCAGTTTTTGAGATGAGGATTTAAATGTAAAACCTCTAACACAGAATGCAATTTTCACTAAAAGTCTCTTATTAACTCAGTCTCATCTTTAATCCCAGTTGCACTGCAAATTCGAGGTTACCACTCTAAAAAAGTTTGAGGGTTTTTTTCCTGCACTCACTTCCTTCATTTTAACATCCTTTTAGTAACTCATTTACCTAGCATTCTGCTGGGGGCTTCTCTGAGTCACGGAGCCCTTTTAAAATAAGCAACATCTGGTAATAATGCAGATTAGCTGTACAAGGAGGCACAGCATCTGTTGATGTTTGCCCCAAGTTTACACATTTTAAAGGACAGTCCAAGAAAAAAACCTATCCGTGGATTTCTAAGCAGCACTTTGCAACAGCAGTGCTCATTTTCCAGGGTATGTTAAGAACAAAATGCAGCTTTTGCTGAGTGAAGAACACAGTATCTGTACTGTACAATTCGATGTACCATGCAGTGTATCTGGGGACAACTTGCTGTCACACTGATCTTCACAGAGAAACTCTCTATTCCAGACTCTGTGTGAAGAGCTTGAAGGACAATGGATTGAACTGTGCTGTCTGCATAGTTGCACCTTCTGGCACACAATGCAGATGCAATCCTTTTCTTACAGTACAAAAGATTTTATTTAATCTAAAATCACATCCAGTCCCTGAACAGCTTATCTGCACCAATGCATTATTCCTAGTACTTGATTCTAGCTAGGTAGTACCAGGGGAATGATGTGATTTTCAAGTTTCCCCCAAAATGAACTTTTATGATTGTAAAAACTCAGCTCTGTATCTTGAAGCTGTGATTGTCTTGTCTTGCTCTTGTTCCTGTTTCCGATTCATGCACTTTTTCCTGATTGGCAAAACAAGATCACCTTCTCCTGACTTAAATCCATTATGATGTCCCCAAGTGTTTCTTCGTGAGTTGTCCTTGTCTTACCCTCCATGAGTGCTGCCTTAGCAGTACTCACACACCTTACTACATGAAATATCCACGATGCAAATGCCAATCTAAAACACCCGCTGGTTTTTCACTCTCCTGACCAATCCCTTACTTTCTGCATCTCATCTTCTTAATTACATTCCTGTTGCTTTTAATTTGCACTCGTCGCATACTATGTATGAAATCACATCCTCACTTGAGTCTTCCCATTTTTGCCAGCCTTTTGAAAATGAATTCAAAATTAAGCTATCTTGTCTCCTAGTTTGGCTTTTGTGATGTATATAATGGGAGAAGCTACTATTTTAAGTTTGTACAAGGTGGTTATCCAAATGTGCATCATCCACTCTTGGAGGAGGTGAAAGTGAAAAAAAAACCCCACAAACAGCTTTAGCATCCAACTGCCTGTGAGTAGTGTGCTGGAGCTTGCAGTGGGGCAGAGCCTGGTCATGGCAGTGTCACTGAAGCTGCTTGGTGGTCAGAGGTCACAGATCTCAATTGCCAGAAGTCTCTTGTTGCTGAGTGTTCTTATGGAAATGCCTACAGTAAGGATTTTTATCAAAGGTTTCTGGCACAGGAAGCTCAGATGTGCCTGTAGATATGAGGGAGTCTTGTGCAGTTTGCCTGGTAGGATTTTTTAAGTCAAAATTTTCTTTATAAGAATAAACAGGAAGAAGTCTAGCACTTTTCTCAGCAAGTACTGTAACATCATACAATGATTATTTCCAGATCTGTGATAATTACTGTGAAAGCATATACAATAAGGTCCCTTTCATGTGTAGATACATATATACATGCACACATGCATAAAATGTAAAAATAACATTTTGAGCAGCATATTTGTGTTCCTATGTGTAGGACTCCTGCAGTTTGTCAGCTTGTTCTCATGCTTGCATCTGAAATGTGCTGTTTCAATGCCACCCTACTGGGATAATTCCCTATTTGCAGTACTTAGCATCAAAGATTATATTTCTTTTTCAGTTGGCACTCTTTTTTGAGTTTGTTGAGTAATAATAATAAATAAACAACTGAACATAGAATAGTAGGGGGAGAGAAAGTGCTGGTTGTTACTGGAACAAAGAAGTTATCTGAGAATTGTTAATGATCTTACCCTCAGGAGTACAAAACTGTTTACAACATTTGAAGAACTGATGTAACTTTAGCAGCCTGACTATATCATTGTCAGTGTTCATCCCATGAAATGTGTCAGATCTTAGGTGGCCTCCCCATCTGTAGAGCCTTTTTGTGTGATGAATCTTCTTTGTGTCTTTGTCAGCTGCTGGTATGGTTGTCTGCCTCCCTGTATATTACAGGAGTGCCCACGCATTCCTCTGTGTGAACATTCACCTTGGAACTTTAAAACAAAACTAAAACAGAAAAAGAAAAAAAAATAAGGAGGAAACCATCATTTATATAATGCAGTACCAATCACCATGTCAGTGACTGACTTGTTTGTTGATAGTATTAGGTAGGATATTAAAGGAAAAACAATTTAATACAAATCAAGAGCACTACAGCAACATTTAGAATAATAGATTCAGTGAGTGGAAGTAATTCATATGGTGATCTGTATGGAGAGTGCTAGTGGGGAGTATTAATGGCTTCTATCATCACATTTCTCATTTTAGTTGTTCAGGTGCCATATTTAGTTGTAGCTGTACAGATGGCTGGATATGAAGTATGGGGTAGCAATTCAAGGGGTTTTCCATAGATACAAAAGGGACAAGTATTGATAGAGACTCATGTTTCAATTGTCAGATTGGAGTGGCTTTCTAGGTCTTTCTCACCTCTTTCTACTGGTTAGTATGTGTTTTTGTGGGGTCACATGTCCTGCATTCGTTCTGTGTACCTGAAAGGAAATCCCAGTGCAGAAAACTTTGCTGCAAGGGGTTCCTGTTTAAGGTCTGCATTACAGGATTAATTGCTATGTTGAGAAAAAATTCTACCTGCTTGTAGGGAATCCTTTTTCTTCAGAATTTGCCTTGAACATTACTGTCTGTATTTTTTCTTGGAGGCCACTCCCTTATTCCATTAAAGTGAAGGAAAGAAATTCTATGGATGTGAGTCCTAGCATTTGAACATATGGTGGCCAACAGGTTGATATAGGGCAAGACCGAGCATAGGTTTTTTTCTGCAGAATACAAATGTGTGTATATCCATAGTGCTCATTACTGGCTGCTAAGAAAGGCCTTGATTCAAGATCCTTGGATGTGACAGGTAGGATATCTGAATAAACTCCTTCCTCATAATGTCTGCATTGTCAAGCCAGGCAGTATCCTAACCTGATATGCTTTTGGAAGCCTGGTAACATTTTTGAATTATTCGAAATCTTCATACGCTTTTGTCTTCAAATTGTAAGCAGTGTTGGCAAAAAATTGTGGCACAGATAGTTTCTCCTCTGTGCAATTTCCATGGAGCATCATGGAATCAGTGGAGCTTTATGAGACTGTTTCTTGTGAGACTTTTAAAATGATTGGGAAATGGAAATAAAAATTTCATCAGAAAGTACCTCTAGTTCAGAGATTACTCTTGAAGGTAGCATCAAGCAGTTGAATGTTCTTTGTTTTGAAATACGAAAAGGTTAAATTGCTTTGATCTGTTATGTATCTGATGCCTAAGCATATACTATCTATTTTGCTTTGCCAAAAGAAATCAATTGTTCAGGTTTTGTATTTAAAGAGGGAAGTAGGTAGTCCTTGTGTGTAATGCTTGAGAAAACAGTTTTGGGGAAGAATGCAGAAGAAGGGTAATGGCTTCCTCTTACGTTACTTCCAAAGACTAGAAAATTTAGTTGTTACTATTACCTGTAGGTTACCAAAGGCAAAAGAAGAACTGCTGCTGGTGGCAGCATCTTCTCAAGATAAAATGTTTAAAATGCAAACTTTGTCAGTATTCTGGGAAGTAAGAGAGAAAATCTTTATCCAGACAAACTTTCAGTAAAAAAATGGTAGTTTAAATGCTGAATACTCCCAGCAACAAGAATACATGTTTTTACACTGGTTAATTTCTACCAGGATATGGGAGGAGTCACTCGAGCTATGTGGAGGTCCAATGAGAGCTTTCAGGGAAAGAAAATTAGAGGTATTGAGTATGACTTAAGCACCAATGGGCCTTCCTAGGCACATAGATCAAAGGGTTTCTCAAAGTCTTTCCATTTCTTTTTCCTCCGGTGTCTTTTGAGTATATTATTAATATACACTACCCATCATGAAGTAGGATTTGTATGATTTAGGTTGGATTTGGGTTTATATCTAGTCAGAGGACAGTGAATGGAGGTAAAAATTATGCTGAAAGTTCAGAAGTGATCATTTTGGTGTAACCTTGCACTAAACAGAGTGCATTTGGAAAGCATGAAGTATTCCCTGTGCATTAATGCAAATTTTTCATTAAAATCCTTCATGATAAATGATTATTTGCTGTAAAACCCCATTCTTCTGGGTTTATCTCATTTTCCCCATAGAAGTTAGAATATGAACATCTCTTCATCCTGCCCAGTCCAGCCCCATACCTTCCAGCCTGGTGCCAAATAAGTTAAAGGTGTAATCTCCCAAAATAAACATTACGTTGCACAGAAAATGCAGATTTTTAATAATCTCTCCAATAAAAAACGTGTACTTGTATTCAAGATATTGTTTTGAATTTAGGATGTTAAAAGTACAACTAAAATATGTGAAATGAGTATTTCTAATTCTTCTGAATGTGAAGAATCTCCACCACACTGACCTTACGGGTTATTGTTTTTAGTGCACAAGACGTTTCTTGCTCAGCAGCTTTGTGTTATATAGGAAAGAGCTTATCTGTAGCATTATTACTGTGTTGTTATGATGTGTTATCACTTGAGCAGCTCTTTCAGCAGGTTCTGAATTTGTACCTTGCTGTCACCCTGCAGAAAACCCTGCGAGTTTTTTATCTTTGCACTCCCAACAAGTGTTTGAAATTTTACAGCTGTCTGCCATTGGAACTTTTTCACATGGTTGAGAGTCAGAGCAGCACGGAGCAGAAAAACCACTGGCATTTGTGCAAGTTGTTGCAATCAGCCTTTGCAGAATACAGGTTTTCAGTTTTCTTTTTTGGGAGGATAATATGGTGTTTCAGATGAAAAGCTGAAGAATTTTATATAGGATAGATGCTCCTCTCTTTCACCCTTCCAAAAGTTTGAATCAGCAGATTTATCCATAGATCAAAAAATAATTTGTCAACCTGTTTAGTTGCAGCTTTCTCTTTTGGTAGTATGAATTCTTGTAATGCGCATTCTGCAATGCAAATGTCATCAGCTCTATTTCCAAATAACATATTTCATGATTTCTTATTAATGAGCTTTTTTTGTGTATCAATATATAAATGCTGGTGCTGCATGTTAATGCAATACTATTTTCTCTGCTAGAGTTTTGGTTTATAAATGCTGTTGCTACAGCTCTTGATGTATTATGCCTTTTCCAGGGTAATTTCTTATGTAAGTCTATGATTATATTTTTTTAAAAGGAAGAGGAAGAAAGGAAAAAGAAGAAAAAAACAGCTTTCCAATGTCCCTGTGACTATTATTGAATGTCAGACTTAGGGTTTTTTTGTCTAGAAACAGTGAAGAAAAGTCTAGTGCAGTTTAATTTTTGTTAAGGAAGTACTCACACACATTGACAATTGAATGGGATGAATCAATTCACTATTAGAAACTTGGAGAGAAAATTCTGAGAAACACCAGAAAAGCTGTTCCAGGTGCCGTATCTCTTTTTGTGGCATTTAAAAAGCAGAATTCTAGCAGTTTTTAAAGCAAGATGATGTAACATTTCTGATGCTAAGCTAAAGTAACCCCCAGTCTTTTTCCCAAGAGTTTCATCCTGCAGTGACAGCTCTGCCTGGTGTGTCTGTGTCACCTCTGAGCTTTGGTGAGGGTTTCTTTGAGCTGACTTTCCTCCTGGTGTAGCTTCATCCAGCTTTGTCCACAAGAGCTGTTTGCCATGGAAAGACAGAGTCCCTCTTGCTCCCTCTGTGTGTACACAGCTGAGTGGAACCAGCACCTGGTATGAAGTTCACTGCCTGCTCCATGTGTGACATGGACACATGGGTCCCTAGCACAGCAAATCAAATCCTGTTGGAGAGAAAGGGGGAAAAACCATAAATGCTTACTAATTGTGGCAAATGAAATGTCATCTGAAATAAAATCAGTTTTACTGTTCTTAACCCATCACTTTAAAAACTGTTTGTTCCAGTGAGATTACTTATTGCTATAAACATGCACTATGGTTTTTCTGGTTTTAAAACAGTTTCTCTTGGAGTCTAGGGAACAGAGAAGGAGGAAAGAAAATACAACAGATAAAAATCAGATCTTGCTAATGTCAGTACATAGAGAGAAATGAGGAAAATCTCAAGCTGGAGCCTAGTATTCTGTTTGCACAAAATAAAACCTTACTGAATATGTGGTCTCGTTGAATTAAATAAGAATCATTGAAACAGGAAAGAAGTTAAAAATTCCTATAAAAAGGGTTTTTACATAATGAAGAATAGGTATAATAAAAGAGTTATTGATCTCTGAATGATGTCACACTATAAAAGCCCATTCAGATGATGGTGGTTAAAAACCAAAATAAGTGAAGACAGCTTTGAATATAATAATTTAGAATTTATTTAGGACCATGAATAAGAAGTCACATTAGTAGTAATTCATGTCTGTGCTGTTATGGGTCACTAAAACTGTCTTATCTTTTTGTGTATTTATCTCCACTAAGAAATATATATTAATATGCCACATATGTAAGTGATAAAAATCTAAAATTTGAAAGGGGAAGGTTTGACTTTTCTTGAAAAGACATTTATGATAGAACAGGTGTATTTGATTCGTTACTCCATGAATCTTTAAAACGCTTTTAGTCTTCAGACCAATCATAAGGCATAGCTGGCATCTAGTACAAGTCATAGTTCTGTGAGGTGAACAAAATGTGAAAAGAAATTTCTCAGGTTTTTCCTCACCTTTCTGTCATGTGCACTTTTTATTTTTGGTCTTATTGGTGTGTTTGGTTTACAGGAAAAGAGGAAGTATATGAAGTTAAACTTTTATCGCATAGATGGTAGAAAATCACTTTTCTTCTAAAAGAACTCTAGAGTAGTTACACAAATCAGCTTAGAGGAGATTTTCAGCTGCAGAAAATCATCCTATCAGTGAGCTAACCCAGGCAGGACAATGCAGATAGGGGCTATGTCCTACTGTTTCAATTAATCATGCTGTGCTAGTTTTGTACTGCAGGGGCTGCAAGCACTACAGGTTTGCTTATCAACACTTGCTAAATCTTTTGTGGCTTTCCTCCACCAACATTCAGTGGAACAGGTGCCAGAAAAACGGAGATAAGAAGTCCATAGTCAAGGAATCACATGCTGAACCAGAAATAGATAAGTAAACAAAAGCAGAAAACGATGGCAAGGCTTTCACTGATGCACCATTCAGGCGTACAAGGAGCAGTATTGGTGTTCATCTCCCTCAAGGGAATGATTGCACGTTATGCAGTTAGAATTGGAGAACTTCAGTTATGCAAATCAGGATTCCACACATGAGGAAAAGTCACATTTTCCAGACTGGTGAGAAGACAAAAGCTTACTACTAAAATTAAAACCCACTGAAACTCAAGTCTCTCTTCCATTCTACCCTTTCCTGCTTTCTATAACCTCCTCCCTTCCCACTGGTTTTTCTTCTTTCAGTTTTCAATATCAACAATACTTCCCCTCTGACTTCCAAAGGAGTATTCTTCACATTATGCAGAAAAAGCAAGTGCAGAGCTCTAGATGCACATTAGATAGTTCTTTCTAAAAATAGGTGGTCTCTATGGCAATATTTCACAGTGCCCTTGAAGGTGAAAATTCAGTTTTGCTAAGCAGAAGTCTTCCAACAAAAATGACAGATCTCACTTCTGTAAGGAGATTTCTATTGTCAAAGCTGTATATTCAAAAAGTCAGAATTATTTTTTTTAAAAGTCAGGAACTAGACAAACTCTTCCTCTAGAAACTGTTGCATGTTACTGTTTCATTACTTTGATATTATTTTTGTCTCCTTTTGTTCAGCTCTAGTTGAGAGTTTGTTTTTCTCAATTTATGACCAAAGCCTTTATGAACGGCCTAATTTATTATAGAAATTAAACACTCAAACAAATCTCCTTATCACTTCAAGAATTGTTTGTGTTTGTAGAAGGTGCCTGAATATTGACTATAATTGGCTAATATTGCTCTGTAGTACAGCCTTCATTGTTTGGCAGGCTAATTTCATTCCTATAGCTATAAGGTCATTTAAAATAGTGGATATATACCATGAAAAAGCAGTACCCCTGCTTTAAGCAAATGACATTACAAGGATAAGGTAAAAACATTCTGCTTAATTCTTAAATTGTGGGATTGCTAAGATTAGTACTGGTGGAATTTTAGATTATGCTTCTGTCCTCCTAGAGTTTTGTACCCAGTAGTTTAATATTTGTGTGCATTAAACAACAGAGTGACAGATCCATGGACATGAGCAGATCCATGCACGTGGATTCTGTTGTGGGTCTCATACAGGCAATAAACAAGAGATTTTATATCACCTTATCAACTGTTTATCCCCTAGCGTTTTTCATTAGAAGACGCTAAGAGTGCTGTGAAATACAAAGGAACTGGAGAGGGCAGTAAAGAAACCATCGAATTTAGTTATGTACTGATTCTCAGTGTGTGGTACCTATCCACATATACAGAGATCACATGTAAAGTTATGATATTCGTGAATTCTTGGATGCTTTCCTGATAGTAAACATAGAGTTAGAAGCTTTGAGAAAGCCCTGAGAGTCACACATAAGATTTTCAATATCAGGTCATGTCACATCACTACCTAGTGTGTCAGACCCTCATAACATCACAAATCATCTGTATTTGAATATGGTCCTGCTGTACTGAATTAATTTAGCAAAAGTGCCTTGAGAATCTGTCTAGTCTAGTAAGAATCTGTCATTATTTAATAAAACTCCTTGGGGACGTGCTGTTGAAGTGAATGTGAAGCTCCATAGAACCATATAAAAACTAATATAAAAACACAAATGTGCCAAACTAATGTGACTTACTTTTATTACAGTTGTGTTAATTTTAGCTTTATTTTCCATGAGCATTAGATGATTAGATGTGATGGAACTTATCATGGTAATAGAACCTGCAATGATAATTTGCAGTTCTGCTCCTCTCATTTCTTTGTCTTCAAAACAGAATTAAAAATAATCTATGATGTGATTCTACTTAGCAAGTTTATTTTTTGTAGAGGATCAGAAAATCCTTCTTGGAATGTGAAGCTGCCAGAGCAACATGAGAATTAACTTTATCTATTACTGAGAAAGCCATTGCTTGATTTTCCTGGTCTAGGCAAAAAAAACCCAAAAAGGACATTTTAATGAATTCCACTTTTGTGGAATTCCACTTCCCTTTCCCATGTCACATGTTTGAAACATGTTCTGAACATTAGTATTGACAGAATGCGTTGTAGATATTTATAAAAAAAAAAAAAACACATCAGAGGGCATTGAGAGGGAATTTATTTACTTTTTGTATGTATATTGCATCTCTTCCCTGAAGCACTTTATATCCCAAGAGCATTTTCCTCTCCATTATGAATCATTTTCATATCCGCTGAACACTGAAACTGCTTTTCAGATTAATATTAAAAACCACATTTTTAGGGCAACAAATCTGGAAAACAAAAGCCTGTGCACAGTACTTACATAGCTGCAAGACTTTCTTTTTCCATAACTATGAGGGAAAAACTCCACCAAGTCAGGAATAGAAGGCTTATGAAAAGCTTGTTTGTTCTTTTGTTATTCACACTGATAAAGCAGCCATGAGGTTTGAAATGCTGCTATCCTAAAAGATATTAATTTGTTGAGGCACTAAAATACACACTTCAGGTTGTACTGAATTCCTCTGATAATAAATCTGAAGGTAATATACATCAGTGAAATACAGTTTGAAAATACCTCTAAAGGAATTATCTCATGATAATAGTTTGCTAACTTCTTCAATTTTAAGGAGTATATGAGCCAGTTTCTTCTCTGACTGTTATTATTGTGTCCAAGTAAAAGAAATAGAATTTAGAGAGACAGCAAAAATTACATATCATTATTCATTATAAGGCCTCAACCTGCTGAAAGTTGTTCAGCTTTCAGCATATTTCTGTGCACCATGTGAACAGCAAAGCTATGCTAAGCACATTAATCGACGGCTTCCTGGACAAACATAGAGATGGAAAAAAGTTCTGTAGAGTCTTAATTCTCAATGTACACATTAGGTGCCTCCCTTTCTTCCTTTCCCCTTCCTTCTTTCTGCCCTCCGTCCCTTCCCTCCCTCGAGGTTATTGAAATTTGTATGATAGACTATAGATGTGGTTTTTCCCCTCATCTTCTCTCTGCCCAGCATTTTCTGCCCTTTCTCAAACACTTCACCCAAGGCACCACCATCATCCTGGCTGAGGGGCTCAGCTGTGCCCTATGGTGTGTTGGTTGGGGCTTCACTGCCTTCTGCTTTGCTTCCCCCCAGGGGAGTTTCACTTTATTATTAATCTGAAAATAAAGTTAGGTCAAGCCCTGCTCGCAGGGGTCCAACAAGCCCTTTACACTTCACAGTGGTGTAGCCTTATAGCTAGAATAAAATATGTTGCCTGGTGAAAAGCATAAAACCTGGGGATTGCTGAGTCATAGGCAAATGTTCCCTAATTAAATTCCACAATGCAGTGTAATCTTTACTATTGCTTTGCTAGTAATGCATTATTATAAAACTAAAGATGGGGAATAGTGTGAATTGTGTAAAGTGACCATTTTATTACACAGCATAACTGGGGCTTATGTTTCTTCTTCTGGATGCTTCTGAACAAGATCATTACAGCATATTGATTAGTCATAAGAATTACAATGTTTCTCTTTACTATTGGACTGTGCAAAATTAAGAAAATAGGAAAATAAATTCCTGTAGGTTATAATCTGTCTTGTTGTTCCCTTGAAAATACAGAGATTGTGTTTCAATCTTTCCCCTGGCAAATCTGAACCACAGTGTTGAAGTGGAAATTTGAATGTTGGTTTTCACAGAGCTCCGTGAGCTCCAAGCTGTCGGTTTTAAACAAGTTTGGATCCAGATCCGATTTTGGCTCCCACAAGATGATAGGTTTGCAGCTTTACTGTTTAAAATAGAGTAAAATTGTATACAAACTCTGTCATTAGAATCCATGTGGTTTTCTTTTGAAGACTGTTGACTGTGCTACTGTCCAATAGCCTTATCAACAGAATGAGACACTTTGTGTATTTGCTGAGAAAGAAGTGGGCTGAAAATATTCAGTGGTGGTTTCAGAAAAATCCTATCTGCAATTCAATGTATAGGATAATGCTAACTAAATTAGTATTTCATAAATCAGTTTAATGACATTTTAATTAAATTTCAAAAAATAAGATGTCATGTGGTTTTGCAGCTTGTCATAGGCATGCTTCTGCATTTATTAGTCTGCATTTTTCCTTTTTCCAATTTTTGGTTACTATTACCAGCATTTTGTAGTCTGAGCAGTTTCAGAGTGAAATTTCTCACATTAAATCACTTGACAGTTTTAATGCTAATAAATTTTCAAGAGGGAAAAGGGTGAATTTTGAATCTTGTCTGTAAGAGAAGGTGTTGAACACAGGGAACTGGTCATCAACCACAGCAATCCAAACACCTCCTCATCCCGTGTAATGTGGGTGACAGAGAATCTCAGTGGCTAAGATTGGCATTATTCAGACACTGCACCATTGCAGTCCTAGGACAAGCAGCTCTTTATAGCTTTAACAGAACCTCTGAGGTGGGTAGGTGTCCCTTCCTTGAGAGCAGAGAGCAAAAGAGAGTTTTAGCATCTGAAATATCTAGATATGTGTAGTTTTAAAGACATAATGAAAGCCCAAACTCCCCCTGCATTGCATCCTAAAGATTTAATGTGTTCTTTATGAAACTGTTTTTCCATGGTGAACTGACTGCCACGTGTGGCAAAACTAGAGAACTGTGCCAGTTTTCAGTGAACTGACAATCCCAGATTTATATTGAGAGTACAATAGATGATTTTCTTCTAAGTTGTATATAGTCTTTTCCAGTTCATTTTCCTGTGATGAAGGAGAAGGAAAAAACAAAGACCACAGAATTACATCAACCCAGTAATGTTCTCACCCAAAGAGAAGTGAAATAAAATGAAGCTTTTCCTATTTGTTTCAGTGAGGACTAAATTAGCTTGAATCTGAGGAAGCAGCTTCAGGAATAAAGTTAATAAAAATGAAATAGCTTTCTGTTAAAAAAATAATTAGCTTCCTTTTCTTTTTTTCCTTTATCAAAACAACAGGGGAAAAAATAATGTAGAATACCCTCTTTGCTTAAATACTCTCTAGCATCTAGTCTTCAGACTGAATTTAAATATTACATCATTACATTTTATTGTGACTTTTCAGAAAACTAAATGCCATGCTCTATCTTTCAAACAAGGTCAGACTTAACTGAAATTATAAAAGGTCCTATATATTTCTTCCAGGCATTTTTTAAGGATTAGTACAAAACTTTAACAAAGCTCAAACCTCAATCATTAGGCAAATCTTGTGAGGTTTTTCTCCTTTTCTGTAATTAGTTTTAGTGAGGATTTTACTGAAATTCAACCTGCTCTTTTGCTACATGATAATGGTACGTTTTAGGCAGACTACTGGAGTTAATTTGAGAGAAGGAATGATGTTTTGGTTATTTCCATTTAAGCACTCAGTCTTACTTGGGATATATCACTCATGATCAGAGTAGCATTATGAGCTCCTCTTTTAAAATGTCTAATATATTAATATAGTATTGGGGAGCTTTCTTTCCAACAGGGTCCTAATGTGCTACCCCTGACCACTAAAACATTTGGAAGTAAATTCCAATTATTGAGGGCCTAATTCAGAGCTCTCTGAAGTTAGTGGGTTAATTTGTAAATTCCCAGGTAAGAAACCCTGAATTATATCATTTAAGGGCTGAACTGAAGGCCTGAACAATTTTATGTAAGTGCACCTGGGAATATAGATTAGATCCTTTCTACATAATTTTTAAAGTTAATATAATATTAGATGTAGTTAGCAGTCCTGGGGAGAAAGACCCTTTTCAGACAGGAAAGCAATCCTGAATGAATGAGGTGACAGTAAAAGAAGCAGTGAATTGATAGGAATCATTAAAAGAAAGGCAGGGGGAGCAAATAAAAAAATACAAAAGAAAAATTTAAAAAAAAAGTGGAAAAATAAAATTAGCATAAAGAAGACCAAAAATTTGGGGTAGGGTTAAAGATGTTTTCAACAAATACATTCAGACCACTGAGCGAAGTATACACTGATTTCAGAGAGCTTTAATTTAAACCTCAAGCAAGGTTTTCAGAAAACTCAAAGCTTAAACATGTGGCATTAAAACAAATCTATTGGATTGTTTTGAAAACACTATGTGCAATGGTTGGAAGCATATATACATGGAATACAGCCACCTTATACAGTTGTTCTTGGCCTCAGGAAACCTTTCCACTATCTTTTGTGCAGAGTTCAGAGACTTGACATAAAAATTAGGAGCAAAGGATTCTTGTATTGCAGCAAATTCTCTATTGCAGTGTCTGAGGTTCCATTACAATGGAGCAAGTGGGATGCAATGGTGGATTTCCCCTCTGCATCCTTGCTCTAAAGGCTCAAAAACTAGGATTGTGGCCTTAACGGTCTTGAAAATATACTTAAAATACGTCCTTAAAATATACTCTGGCAACAATATCTACCTAAAATCTGATCATACATATTTCACCATATACGTAAAGAAGAAAAGCAGTTTCTTCCTTCTCAGTTGTCTGGTATGCTATCTGTAAAGCCTGGGACAATAAGTTCCCACTTGATGCTTCTGGGAGTTACTAACTCTCATATTTCCAGTTACTAAGAAGATATCAGAAGGAGGGAAAAAACCAAACAACCAACCAAAAGAGCCTTTTAAGTATATTCCTTAAAGCCCCAAACCTTCAGTAAGAGTCATGTTGGTGTATGCTCAGATCCACTGAGCAAATGCTCTTTGTAAGCAGCTGGCTCAAGTGCATACAAAAGACTTAAATCATAGCAAAGTTCTATTTTCAGCAACAAAATGTTCTGAAGACCTTGCAGGGGTGCTGTATGAAAGAGAGTTTCACCTGAAAGCCATAGCTACTATTTGTCTTCTCTACAGCTTTATATCACCATCTGCAGTCATTTGTCTAAATTCAGGATTTCCTCCCAGAAATCTGCAAAGAAAAGAAAGGTTTAATTATGAAAAAGGCTTTGTCTGGGTCATTACATGACTTGGTTATGAGCAGCGTGGATAAGCAAAAACCCTATTACCTTCACTCTCAGTATAGAAATTCAAAGTAATTCAAAGTTGCAAAATTTTTGGCAATGCCTTTTCCAATATATGTAACAGGGCATAGAAGTGATGCTGATTTATCTATCCTATATTGAACAGGGTGTCTGAGCATAGCAGTAATGGTGATAAATAATAATCTGATAAGGAGTCTGTCACATTTTAAAAATAAGCAAAGGCCTGCCAGACCAGAACAGATGGGCTTCGGGTGTTGCAGGATAAGAGTGCATTGAGAATTTCATTATCTCCTCTGTAAGAATGAACCTTTTATTTGCTTTGTGTAAAAGCATGTACCTTTTACAAGCAGTGAAGGTTTAAGAACCATGATCTTCTGGACTGGAATCCAGAATGCCTGAGTAAGTCCTGGAGTTGAAAGATTCTTGTCTAAAATTAGAAAATCCTCCTCTCTTTGTCATGTGCCTATTAGCTGATATTTCATCCTTTTCTCTCTTGACTGTAATCAGAATAATTGTTTTAATACTTGTGAAGGGATCATATATTGTAGGACAGTATTTGTATGAGTGGACACATTAAAATGAGGGAAGTGTAAATGCAAAAGTATTATTTAAGCTGAATTTTGAAAGATGAAACACTCAACTATTTTATACCTGGCATCCTCCTTCAACTGGCATTTCCATAATATGGGCGGGAATGTTTTACGTCCTCCTATGACCAGTAGGCTTTCACAGCAGCATTTACTGAATCATTTTATTTCCCAAATTTAGTAATAAATTTTGTCTTTACAGCCTGGAAAATATACATATATTGCACTTTTGCAGATAGTCTTTTTTTTTAAATGCCATCCTACAAAACATATATTTATGGTTTTAAATAAATGCGATCTCAGTGGAAGTCAATTAACAGTTAGTGCTTTAGGATGATGTAGAGCCATGCAAATCCCATGTAAATGTGTTTATTCCAATACAATTTTTATAAATAATTTACATCCTAGAAAGAATAATGAAGGGCTCTGTGTATATTTTAGGTTTTGATTTGGGTTTCGTCATCATTTACTTGAAGAGATGACATTTACAATGATGATGGCTTTCATTTAACGGCCTAGTAGGAACTAAGATAGTTGGATGTTTATGGCTTTTTCCTGCTTAAGCAGTGAACATGAAGTTCTTAAAGGCGAAGTCAAGTAAGATGGTACCCATGGAAAATTCCAGAGTTGGTGACTCCCAATGATGTCGCATAGAGAAAAGTTCAGGCATTCTCAGTAGAGTAAATCATAGGTGAATTCTGGTTCTTACAAGTTATCAGGGGAAGACGAGGAAATGAGGTATGAGGATGAAACAATTTAGATAAAGTTCAGCCAGTACTTGCAGCTGCTTCCATGCCTGGAAAAACCAGAACTAGGAACAAGTCTCAGAGAGGAATGTGGTAGATCCAATAGCCATGGAGGCTGGATGGAGGTGGCAGTGGCATAGGACTAGGAGTAGGAAGGTTGTAGTTATGGACAGGGAAAACTGGCACTGCAAATGGCTGGGATCCTTTATAATGCCCTGTGGCTACAGAGGCAGAAGTCCTCTGCATCCAGCAGCTGAGCTCAGGGGGGGAGGAGATGGATCTCCACCAGACTTTATTGCATAACCTGCTTTCACTTTCCACATCACTACNAAAAAAAAAAAAAAAAAATTAAAAATCCTGGTCTCCCTCTTTCACTTCAGATGATTGTTCTGGCCGCTTTTCTTGTGTGACTAAAAAAACATTTGATCAGTGAACTGTTTTGATTGAAAAAATAACTTTCCACATAGAGAGAGATTTGAAAGATGTAGTTTTCATCCACACCGGGTTCCTTATTTAATTCACTGCATAGCCACTCAAACCCTGATGCTGGCACAGGGGAATTAGCAAGGATGGCTGCAGAAAGTTAAACAGCAAAGATGGCAAAGGTACAAAACTTAATACAGTGGAGTAAGTTGTGCACACAGAGGGTTCTGCCCCATATTGGCTAGCATAGCAGTGACTAATTTAGTTGCTATAATTTTAAAAGGTGTGGTTCCCAAGAGAAATGCCCTGTGGAGAACCCCAATTCCCCAGGGTAGAAGTTTAACTAATGCTGTGTGGATCCTATACCCTGCTTGAGGTGATTCCCTACGCGGTAGACACCCTGTTACAGCTTCATGTTTGAGAACAAAGCAACAACAACTACAGTTAAACACAGCAAATAACAGCCTGAACAGAGACACAGCTGCTAAATACGGGGCATTTCTGAAACAGGCTTTGGAATGCACTGCATCTGTCGCAATTCACATGCAAAGCTTTGGCAAGATAGAGACATTAGGGGCTTTTTTAAATTCCACACCCCTATAAATTATTTCATCCTTATACCTCATTTCCTTGTGTTCCCCTGATAATTTGTAAAAAACAGGATTCACCTCTGATTAGCATACTCTACTAAGAACGTCTAGTTGAAGACTTTGCTGACACAGTACAAATGGGAAGCTGCATATATTTTTCTTTTATGTGTCTTTTTCAGATCAAGCATTTTGCATGCTAAAAAGTCAAGCTGTTGTTGTTTCTACCAGTAATAGCCATAAATGTTAAGAATAAAGTGAAAATAGCTTAGCAAATTACCATATATTTCTTTCCCAAGAGAATGAAATAACATATAATGGGTATTGTTTATGGCATTGTAGACTAGTTAGATTCAGTGTGCTCTTTATTTCACATCTACACTGGCTAGATAGATAGATAGATATTATACAATATTTCACATCTACACTGGTCAAATTCAGCCAGGACATCATTTCAGCATTTCTAGCAACATTACGGAAAATATTACCTGTGCAATGTGACCTGACCTGTTCTTACGCTTTTTTTGGGTAAGAAATTCATCATTTTTTTTCCACTGGAGTAAAGGATTTTTTCCTTTCTGCATTTTGATATCTGTGCGAGTTTTTTCCTTCTCTACATTCATGAGATTTGTTCTAGGCAATATTGTTTGAACACTATTTAATATTAAAAGATCCAAGAAGGAAGTAAGACGTTTCTATAAAGCAGAATCTTAAATAACAATCAATAATATTTTTTCTGTGTAAGTATCTACTAAACATGGAGAGAAAAGTTTGTGCTGTAGGTATTGTTTTTATTTTTCTTTTGTTCATGTCAACATCCAAGTCTGCTTGATCTTATTTTAAGGTGATATTGTGATATTTAAATTTTATTAAAATGAAGCTTAGTGACTGTTACCAGGTTAAAAAAAAAATAGAAAGTATTATATGCCATTATTAGGGCTTTCAGGAGGATTTGTTTTAATATTAATGAAAACTTACAGTTGGTCATTTTGATTATTGATTCTCGTAAGGGTTTGTTGTTGAACTTACAGCATAAATTTAGATAAATCCACCATTATGATTTCAAAGCAATGGTGCTCTTATCTTGAAATCAAATTTGTTGAATGCAGACTATTTTTCAAATAAATAATTTCTGAAGTGAAGGGAGTACCTACATTTCTGCTATTTAGAAGCAGTTTCATTTTTGCATTGGCATGGGATGTATTTTTCTTCATCTGTAAAGATTTGTATTCACATACACCTTCAGCATTGCTCTTCAGGTACTAAAAGAAGAGTGCTTTTCTTTCTCCACAGCAGCTGCTTATTACTTATTTTCCTACGCATGCTTTTCTGAATTAAAAGGGAAGCAGTCTGAAAAGTTAAGATCCCCATTTCAATTCAAACCCAGTTTGCAAAGGACTCAGTCTGAGGGGTATTTTTGCCACCCAATTTACTCCATAGAACACTGCATCTCATTAAAAGATTTCAAGTGTCTCTGTTTCCCACATTTCAGGAAAGGATAGTTCATGGAAAGGGAATCGTGGTGTCATGTCCCTGGTCAAGCTTGCAGAAAGAGCATGACTCCAGCTTTGACAGTCTGCTCCTCTTCTGGCAGGGATGTTCAGATTCTTTGGAGCTCAGGGCAGGAGCATCTCTCTGCACTGCAGCCTGGCACTCAGGCACATTCAACATTTTCTGTTGTCATTACTCGACATATTGTCACTGTGACTGTTGAGCAGATTGATTTTTGGCGCAGAAGCAACTGCAAGCTGTAAGTTCTTCCTTGCAGCTGTGCCTCCAGAAAAATAAGGAAATGGAAAAGGAGAAGGACAAAGAAGAGGAAGATGAAAAAAGGATGCTTCTTGAACGTGAATTTTCCCAAAGCAGCAATGTACTGTGTGTTAAGGGATAACTGATCGGGGTGACTGGGCGGTGTTGCAGGGCTGTGTTGTAGGTTTGGGATCATCAGACTCGGTGTAGAGCTTCTGCATTTCGTTCCCTTCCCTAGCACTATGCAGGCAGATGTCAGCATGGGAGTTTGCTGAGAAGTGTGTAATTATTCCTACATGGAAAGGCAGGAGTCGGCTGTTAACCTGTTTGTCCCGTGGAGGTGAGCTGTTGAGACTGCTCTGACAGGGTGCCTGTGAGCTGTTTATTGCATGTGGCAGGCACCAGCTGGTGGGTGTCCTACCTCTTGCCAAACTTCCTGAGGTTACTCCTGGCTCCCCATGCAATTGCTCAGCCAGTTGGAGGGAAATGTAATCTTGGGACTCTGCAGGCAGCCGTAAATTACGTATATGTTAGGACAAATAGACTGAGTTGGGTTCCAGTGTGCTCCAGTGCCCCAAAACTTGATTCATCGTATTTACTTCTGGTTGACAGGAAAATGTTTGCGAATCACGGTTTTCAAAATTTCCACTTGAGATTCCTAATGAGACAAGGATGCTTTTCCAGCGCACTTAGTAGTATAGTCATCAGCATATTTGTTTTTACCCCAGGACACCCTGCTTAGTCAACCTCTCTTTCCACAGCTGAGGAAGGATTTTATTTGGGACCAAAGACCTGTCGAACTAGTGCCTAAGCATCTTCCACATCACGACAGAGATTGTGTTGAAGAGACTGAAATGTAGATGACATGCGTGAGCTGAATGTCTGGAGGCAGCAGAGTGGGCGTGTGCCCTGAATTTGAGAGTATTTCCTGTTTCTTGCAAGATTTACAAAAGTGAGGGGAGCAATTTGCCAATGGCTGAGAGACAGAAATCCAGAGGTGAGATAGGCAGCTTGTAAGATATCCCCTCCCAATTAATGATCACCTATGCATGGTAAGCATAGCCTACAGAGCCTGCTTCGGGTTGGAATATTCTGGGAGTTGTTTGTGTCTGCTTTATAGGCTTTTAGGAGTTGGTGGATGTCAGTCAAATGTGAGACAATCTTTTATCAGTCCTCAGGGTGTGTGTGTGAGTGTGTGCACTCACATTTTCCTCCTCCATGAATTTCAAACATTGTTCATCTTTTATCTCGCAGTCTACAGTTAATTGGAGTGTCTGGGATGTTGCCTCAGACAGCTTTGTTGTCCATGTACCAAGTTTTCTTACCCAGTTGTAACTTTCCTGAGTTGAAGCACAGTTTTGGCCACATTGGCTAAATTTTTAGCTGTATTGGCTAAATTTTTAGCCAGTTTAAGTGTTGTTGGTACCTCTGAACCAGAAGGCAGCTTAATTGCTTGTGGATTACATTAAACTGATCCTTTGTAGGTAAGCAGCCATTTAGAAGTGTGCTGTTTTGGCTGGCGAGGGAAAACACCGAGAATATCTGCAACAGTGATAACACTGCAAAATTGAGAAATTCAGCCTCAAAGGGATTTCAGTTTGCAGCAGAAAATGTGAAGGTCAGGTCAGAGATCTCTCCTCTACAGAGTGCTTTGAGAGCTATTTGTTGCTTGAGTGGTTTGACTGCAAACCATGCAGGTCGTGCCACTTAAGCTGGTGAAAGGACTCACCCGTTGAGAAAGTTTGTGTTCCTTACCAGGTTTAGAAGTAAAGTCTTCTGGTCTTATTTAGGACCAAGCACTACTTCAGAGCTTCAGCCCTGGTGAGCAAAACAGTCTGTGATTTCTTTTTTTTTCAAGTGAGAAACTGACATTATGGGCTGTAAAGAAAAGAAAGCATATAATTCTACAGAGAAAGGGCATGCTGTAACAGGCAGTGGGTTAGTGCCTTCCTATGTGCTTTATTACAGAAAGTTGGAGGTATAATATGAAATATAATCTTGCTAACTTTCCCTAGGCTAGGCATAGGAATAGAGAAGCAGAAACCAATAGAAGTATTCCAGTATTTTTGCCAAAATTTTGATGTCAGTTCTCATAGAAGGAAAAAATAAAATTTCAGTGGATGTTTGTTTGGTTTGGTTTTCTTTTGTTCATTTTCCCTTGCTAAGTTTTTGCAATTTAGTTTTGCTGATGGAAATAAGGAGCTTTTGTGCTGAATGTTTTGAAATAGCTGTGCTTTTTTATTTATTTATTTTCTTTTTTTTTTCTTTTTTCTTCTTTTCTTCCATCCTATTTCCAGGAAAATAAGACAGAAAGGAAAGTTACTTCTCTAAGCAACATGACCTTGATGCTGTAGGTTTGGGGTTTATTGAAGTTTTGGGTTCTTTCTCATTTGAAGGCTGTACTGGGTTCCTCACGGTCATGCATCCTGTATAAGCATTTATGTAAGAGAATAGGGCCTTCAAGTCATACAACTGACTACTTAAATGACCAAAACTTTCTTCAGACTGTCTTAGCTCCAAATCCAACCAGCACTTTCTCCAAGAATTGTGTATTCCTAAATGTCTTAGGCACTCGTCTCCTCTGATCTGTAGGGACACTATCTCTTAGCAGCAGTTTTATCAGCAGCAATATGCCTACATTTTCTTGTTCAAATACTGTTGTAGGATTTGTCACCAGAATATAGCAACATTTCCAGTAAGGACCTGGATAGCATTGTTCTAAAAATGTCTCTGTGGATTAAGAATAAATAAAATACATTCTCCATAACTTCTAGTCTTCTAAATTATGCTGTAATTCCACCTCCTCTTCTGGATTATCTGATTTCACCAAGAGAAATCTATGGCTCCCACTGCGAAGAAGGGGAAACGAGATGATTTTAATGGCATTTTCTGGCCTTAAAATACATGAAATACATGAAATAGTTTTACCTTGTTAGAGTTAATTTTCCTGGATACTGAGTAGTTTGTCTCATAATGAATGCTGTCCTGCACTAGCTGAGTTAAAGAGAGCTGAACTGAATGGATCCTTAGAGAAGGACAGTAAAAATGCTATGAAATATTTTTCTTCTTTTGTGTTAGCCGCTAGCGTAGGCAGAAAGAGGGTTATTTCATGTACTTATCTGATGGGTTATTTTACCTCTGTGAGATTTGGTTTGTCTGAAATTACACAGTAAGGGAAATTTTCTATCACCACCAACTGTTGACAATTTAGAAATGTTAAGGAGATAAGGTTTTGGATGTTTTTAGAACATAATGGATTGATGACAGCCAGCATGGCTTCACTAAGGGCAAATTGTGCCTGACAAATCTGAGGGCCTTCTGTGACAGGGTTGCAGGTGGTTGAGGGAAGAGCAAGTGACATAATCTACCTGGACTTGTGCAAAGCATCTCACACTGTCCACATGACATCCTTGTCTCTGAACTGGACAGACATGGATGTGATGGATGGACCCCTCACTGGATAAGGAGTCAGCTGGGTGGTCACACTCACGGAGTTGTGGTCAGTGGCTCAGTGTCCAGGTGGAACTGAGTGACAAGTGGTGACCTCAGGGGTGGGTGTTGGGCCCAGCCCTGTTTAACATCCCTGTTGGGGACATGGACAGTGGGATTGGGAGTGCCCTCAGGGAGTTTGGTGGTGACACCAAGCTGTGTGGTGTGGCTGCCACACTGGAGGGGAGGGATGGCATCCAGAGGGACCTGGACAGGCTGGAGAGGGGAGCCCTCGGGAACCTCAGGAAGTTCAACAAGGCCAAGTGCAGGGTGCTGCATGTGGGTCAGGACAATCCCACGCACAAACTGGGCAGAGAATGGACTGAGAGCAGCCCTGCCCAGAAGGACTTGGGGGTGCTGGTGGATGGGAGGCTGGACATGACCCAGCAATGTGCACTCCCCGCAGAAAGCCAAACATGTCCGGAATCATGTCCTACATCCAAAGCAGCATGGCCAGCGGGGAGAGGATTCTGCCCCTCTGCTCTGCTCTGGTGAGAGCCCACCTGCAGTGCTGCATCAGCTCTGGGGTCCCCAACATAGGAAGGACATGGACCTTTTGGGGCATGTCCAGAGGAGGGCCACAAAGATGATCAGAGAGTTGGAGCACCTCTCCTATGAAGACAGGCTGAGAGAGCTGGGATTGTTCAACCTGGAGTAGGGAACTCTCTGGGGACACCTTACAGCTCATTCCAGTGCTTAAAGGGGACTTAGAAAAAAGAGGAGGAGTGATTTTTGCACAGACAGTGACAGGGCAAGGGGGAATGGTTTAAAACTAAAAGAGGAGAGATTTAGACTAGATATTGGGAAGAAATTCTTTACTCAGAGGGCACTGGAACAGATGGCCCAGAGAAGCTGTATGTGTATGCATGTGTGCATGTGTGTGTGTATGTGTATGTATGAAGGATGTCCCATCCCTGGAAGTGTTGAGAACCAGATTGGATAGGGCTTTGAGCAAACTGATCTACAGGAAGATGTCTCTGGCCGTGGCAGGGGGGTTGGAACAAGGTGATCCTTAAGATCCCTTCCAACCCAAATCATTCTATGGTTCTGTGATTACGTCATTCAAACTGCAAACACTGTTTTTTAAAAGCAATTTCTCTTTCACGTAAATCGGTTGTGTGGAATCCTTATGGAGGTCACATTTCCTTTACAACTACTTATACCTTTTGTTTGGGAGCCCCTTTCCTCTGACAAGATTTTCTTGCTGTAAATATATTTGATACGAACAGATGGAGATTAGAGAACAGAATTTATGCAAACCAATTCCATACCAACAGGACCAAAACATTCTTGGGTCATTGGTTTAACAGAAAAAGGGGAAAAAAAAAGGGCAGAGATAGTCCCTATTCCAAGAGAATCCTATTTCCTATTGGTTCATTTGCCAATGCCTTAAAAAAACCCAAAAACTAGACATAGAATGATTCACTCAGCATAAATTTATAATCATCATAGTTAACAAAATCTTTGAAGAAAATATTTTAAGGTAAATTTTTCTATTATGAATGAAGTCTGATTCACTGAGTATTGTCCTATGGTGCAAAGTTCATACGGGTTTTTTTCCTGGCTGAATCCTACAGCAGGAAGTCAGTATCTTTCTGAGATAGCAATGCTTCATCCTGTCATAGGAGTCTATATCTTCATCTTATTCAACACACTAAACCACACAAGTTAAGTCTAGGGATTGATTATAGTTATATTATAATTTTTTGGTCCAGCCACAAGGAAAGGCTTAATTACAGAAATTTACTTTTGGGATAAAAAAAATCTGACTATGCTGTGATATTTCATTTCTAAAAACAGGTGCCCTCATATATAGGTATTAAAATAAAAAGAGTATTTTCCCTTTCCCTTCAAGACTATCTTGGTCTTAGTAATCTCATCATAAAAATAAGAAGTCAAGTCAGTTTAAGGGCAATTAGGATTTCTTTCCTTGTCATCAGAATAAAATTTGCCCTTTTTATTAGTCTGCTGATTTCTCCTTTGCAGACTGTATATTGACCTGAGGGACAGTGTTGCTGATTAATATGACAGTAGCTGATCATCATTTGCCAATGTATGCAATTTTCCCCGCTTTAGTTATAAGTTCATCCCTTATGGCTTTCAAAAGTAAGGATGCTAATTTATGGAACTCATTTATGAAAATTTAATACAAGGATTTTTTATTGTTGTTAAATAATGTAATGAAAAAAGATGAGTGTTGGCTAAGTATGATCCATCTGGGGTTTTGTGTGTTCCTTTTATGAAAAAGCAAGCAGTGCTTATTTCAGAAAGCAGACATTCATTAGAAGTCTGATTTATGACATTCACTAATTGAAAGCTAGATGAGAAAGCCCTTTACTCAAAGATAAAAATATATTATTATTTTCTTCACAGAAGGTAAGATATCAAAAATATACAGAGACACAATTGGAGACCTTATAATATGCCCAGCTATTAAAGCAAAACTCACATGCCAAAGTATTGAGATTCTTATCCTAAACGTAACATCTGTGAGCATAATAGCTATGGTTTTGCTTTCTTTTCCTAGAAGTATTTTTCAGACATAGAGCAATATAGGATATAAACAACTGAACAATGCATATTAAAATCTTCCTGAGACTACCACTTCTAAGGCTGGCTTCTCCTGGTGTATTATCTAAGGGAATACATCATCATATGAATTTCATTTTAGATATGAAATTTCTAATACTCTGGGAAATCACGCTAGGTGATATTAGATTAAGAAAACACATAAGTGTATCATTGCAAACCTAGTAAAGACTAAGCGTGTATGCATTAATAGTTGTCAAAGGTACTTGCCACCTACAAGTCAGTTTAATTCAGATGATCTACAGGTACAATAATCAGGTGTTGGTGACCACATGTCAGGCCTGAGGCTAGAAATGGACTTCACAGCTTTCAGACAGCTGGTCATCAATAAAATAGGTAAGGCACAAGGCAGAGATCCTTGAACAGCTTATGTCTACATGGCACATCAAATGCTGTACAGAAATACTGGCTTGGCTTGCAGAGCCAGAGCTCCCCGTCAGCATAGCAGTAAATGTCAGCTGAGTAGCACGCACTTTCAGAAGGGCTAATTAGCACTTGTGCAGTTTTCCTGCTTGTAATTCCAGAGCAAACTCCCTTAAGTGCTTCCTCAGGGCCTTTGTGTCTTACTTCACCGCCCACACTGCACAAACTGTGGTCTTTTGAAGTGACCCTTGTGTTCCCATGGATCCACTTCTCCTTTCCCATCAGTTCATTTTGTATCAGTTATGTCAAAGAGGACCTTGACTGTACACACCTCTGGCTTTCTATATGACTGTAGCTAAAAGCCTGCCATAAGTGGCCCTAATTTCTGTTGGGTTGCACAGCAATAGTGAGACCACTGTGTAAGGTGAACATGGGGCCTGTCCAGTCTCCTGGAATGCAGCCTGGGAGGTCCAAGGGCAAGTTGGACTTGGGCATCCTGGTCTAGACTCTGCTGCCTGTAACCAAAGGTGGAGCCTGTGTATAAAAAGAGCTTAATGAAGAAGTTTTCCTCCTTGGTGGCTGCAATGGCTGTGCCTGCCCAAAGAACCTGAGGGGATACAAGATCAGTAAAAAAGATGCTAAAGGCTTGTGCAGAAGCAGAGGTGTTACGAGAATTGCTGGAGATGGGGGGGGCTAGTATTTGCTTAAGACAGGATGTTTCTGAGATTAGGGATTTAACAGATCTTTTAAATGTGTGTAAAAGTCCATTGCATCTTTTTTACCATTTTTTTTCTCCAGCTACAGCAAAAGAAAAATTCATTACCTTTTGTGTTTTGACTTTCTGATCTTGGGGAGGACATAGATGCAGACTGAGAAAGAAGATTTGTTATTTCACGTAGAATATCCTGCTGTTTGGTAGTTCTGTCATGGAGGGATCCACACTCTTTAGTGGCTTTCATTTTCATAAGTATTTTTTGAGTTATTTAAAATTTCAAACCATAGGGTATAACAAGGTATACTCAGTATCATCTATATGAATCCTGTAGTATTTTTGAAGAATGTAATTAACAGCTGCAAAGTTCTAATTGTTTTATTTGGAAGGTGTGGCAAACAGCTGTAAAATGCAGGATCTTCTCCTTAGCTTTAGTAATGAGAAAAATCTGCCACTTAATCCTTGAAATGCAGTATTGAGAATGCAGAGTTTACTGTTACTAGAAATTTAGAAATTAATGGGAAATTCTTTGCTGTTTTCTTCCTGCTTTATAAAACAGCACTGTCTTTTACACCTTGTTGTCTTAACTGTGCATTATTACTCAGATAAATAAAATTTGTCAAGGATAATTCTGTGTTGTGAGAAGATGAAGATCTTTTTTAAGCGCTCAGTCTGTTACTTATCACATTGTATATTCACTACCATAAAATTCTTTTAGGACATTAACTCACCACTATAGTTAACTTTTATTCAATTTGCCTGTTTGCTTAAATGGCCTTATGGCAAAGAGAGGCAGCATTTTAGTATCTCATAATTTTTGCTTTCAGTAAGGAAATGGAGGTGTTTGAAAGGCGGAAAGAAAAATGTTTGTGATTTATGTTGACTGCCTTCATTTTACAAAGGATGACAGTAGAGCTGACAAATTGATCAGCTGCTGGTTCTTACCCATAACTTGTTGATACAACTCCGTGCCTTATTTTGCCATGCTGGACTTTATTTCTTTCATTTGTCCCATGTTGCCAGAAGGCAGCATCGGATGTTCAATAGACGCAGGTCTGGATTTTAAAAGCTACTTTCTCAGTCCAGGTGCTACTGAAATCAATAAGAGTGAGTGATTTTTAAGAGACTTGAATGAAGAACAATTACCTGCTGCAGCTAAATTACATTTCGTGTTGGATCATCTCTAGGCTGGAAGCTGGTAAACACAAAAGTGAGGAGGTGTCGAAATTAAGAAGCTGACACAGTGACAGATGTGGCATATCAAAGCACTGAGTTAACCTGTGTTTTGGTAAATTAGATCTGCACTTACATGAACTGTCAGAACTGCAAAAGGCATCTGAAGGTGTATAAATTCAAAAGCATCATGAAGGGCTTCATCCTTTCTATCCTTAAAAGAAATATAGAGCTATAGCATCTTGTTTTGTGTCTGGACTCCTTTATGTTGCTTTATATTTTATGAGTTCCTGGGCTAGGCTGCAAATGGGGACAGTTCTGAGGAAGGTGCTGCAATCCAGCTGAGACCTGACAAAGGCCAAGGGAGCCATGCTGGTCCATTTAGTAAATATTACATCGGAGAACACATTTTACATTCTTGGTGTATCAGCAAACATGAAATAATTAAGCCGTAGAAAACACGACAAAATCCAGAAAGTCTTCAGGTTCCTGTCAGAATAATTGCTCTCTATGGTGTGCTTCCATTAACACCTCTGAAAGTGTAGAATCCTTTGGGGTAGTAAAAACATGTTCTTGAACTACCCCATTGTTTGGTTGTCAGGGTGCAGCAGGTACACTGGTGAGAGCGTGTTTTCTTTGGTTTTATTCTCTATGTCTGCTGTCAGAATGATGTATTTAAGAAAGTTGCTGTACTTGGAAGAATTACATTATAGGCATCTTAAGACTCTCAAATGCCTCTGGGCACAGACATCTTAAAAATCTGCACCCTTTTGGGGTGTTTTTGTAATTCATGTCTTTTCCCATCATTTTTATTAGTACTTTATCACCAGATAGTCAGAAACAATATTCATTTTCAAATGTCCTGCAGCAGTGTTGTCTTGTTGTTAACTCTTGTCATATTTCACTCATTGGCTCTGAAAATGGAAAGTGATGAATGGCTGCAGTGTTTTGTTTATAACGTCTCATTCTGAAGCTTTCTATAAAAGCACATATTCATCACTTAACACTGGGTTGTTGAAGGAGCTTGGGTTTTTTTCTTAATGTATGAAAAAGTTGTTAGGCTTACAATCACAAAAATGAACTCTCAAAAAAGTTATGAAAAGAATATTTTAAGACTATTAAGTTCCCATTTTAGGTCAATCCTAATTTATTTAGCGTTTGTGTGAAATAATCAAACCTAAAGTATCTTGAACTTTCTCACACTTATGTACCTTAAAACAGAAGTGATCGTGATACAAACTGACTAAAATTTTACAGCCAATCAGATTTTAATAAAATCTTTTTTTTTTCCTTTTTGAGAAATAGACTCAAGCATGAAGGTATGCACTTCTTATGAGTGTGTTTAATGTTATCAGGAAATTCAAATCCAGATGTTTGCTTAAAGGTTAAGACATATTTGAAACAACAAAGGAGGCCTTTTCTTTCTGCTGCATATATTTAAAATGGGCTACTTTTGAAAGAAATTTCAGAACCCCATTTGCATCCTAATTGCAACCCATTTCCTGAGTCCACAGTTGGGCAGACTATAGAGTGGCATTGGGGATTTCTGGGGCAGAGAAATTGTTGGTTCTAGCTGAGCTACTGAAAAATAAAAGGGAAAAAGATGAATGGATTTTTTGCTTCAGCAGTCACCA
This sequence comes from Cyanoderma ruficeps, assembly GCA_008694505.1. Classification (NCBI taxonomy): domain Eukaryota; kingdom Metazoa; phylum Chordata; class Aves; order Passeriformes; family Timaliidae; genus Cyanoderma; species Cyanoderma ruficeps. Next base: position 2,147,415 of record VZDJ01000084.1, on the reverse strand, counting down.
GCTGGCAGATCGGCTCCTTGGAGCTCCGCCAAGCAGCAGTTTACAGCAGCCCTGCAGCTGCTCTAGGCTGGGCTGGAGCACGACTGGCACAAAGCCACCTTCAGCTTTGGACAAGGACTCAGCCTTGGAATTGGCCAACAGATGCGCTGGGATTGTGGCTTTGCTCACTCATCTCTAATGCTCAGAGAATGCAGTTGGTACCTGAAAGTCCAGCACGGGAAAATTTGCCCTCATCGCTTGCAGGGAGATAAGGAGAAATAGGTTAAAAATGAATGTTTAAGTTTGAACAAAGTAGGTTTGGTTTGGGAGTTTTTTGGTATGGCATGTGTGTCTTTTACTTTTGTGCATCTCGTTCTGGGACACTTTTCCTTATTTTGACCAGTTCCTGAGGATCCTAAATAACTGTAAAACAGACCAGCAAGAAAATTAGGTTGCACTGCATTTTTCCAAACTAAATTATCTGAATTCATCAAAAGAAATTTAATTCATTTCAATTCTGTATGTTGCAATTTTTATAAAAATGTTAGAATCATAACAAAAAATAACTTCCAAGAAAATCAAAGCAGCACTGGACTTTTTATTGACCATACTTTGGAGGCAGACTAATGTCATTGGGATAAGGGGACGGGAGAGGATTTCTTGTTGATTTTGACACCCATCTGACAGCTGTTCTCTCTTTTCCTGATTAGAAGCTATTCTTCAGTAATTTATCATAAATAACAACAATAGTATTGGGTTTTGGCAGTGTTTCATTTCACTCCCTGCTCATTTGACGTGTAACTATGCATCTGATAGAGTGAGTCTGTCTTTCCTCGTTAACCTTCTTACTATCTTGTTGCTGGGGACAGGGCCAAAACAATTTCTTACAATTCTGATGGCATATTCTGAATTTCTGCTGGTGTTTTAATGTAGGTAGATTAGCTCTTAATTTGTCACCACCTGGTATTTGTTTAATTATTCAATAGGAGGGGAATTTCAGCAAGTTGCAGTTTCAGAAAATTAAGACCTTCCCTACACACATATATTATTAAATATTTATTGATGCATACACCCACGTTACCTCCCTCTATTGGCCAGCAACCAGAAGCCAATACTTTGTAGACCTACAAACCCAGCATTTATTTTCTAAATTGAAAATATTTAATGTGAAATATAACATTGATAAGGAAGGGGAAAGAAACCCTCCAATGCTAGATAGTCATAACAGTGTTTCATCAAGTTAAAAAGCAATAGGTGACAGTAGGTGACAATAATCAGCTGAACTTAGATATAATTTTGCATTAAAAAATCATAAAACTATTGTGGACAACTAGATGAACACGAAAGAACTATTTCATGCTGTTGCTAAATAAAATTACTTATCTCCTACTGGAGTAATTAATATGAAGCAGGTGAAGAAGTCCTTCATAGGATTAGTAGTGTTTGTTCTGCTTCATAATGGTTGGGGATTACCTTGAGAACTGTACTCCTGAGCCTTCTACTCCAAGAAAAAAGTAGCGGAATTACTGAAGGGGAGCTGTAGAGAAGACAAGTGTGAATGATTCAGAGTCTAGCAGATGAGTCCTATGAGAAAAGATCAAGCTGGTATTTTTTTTTATTCTAGAGCAGAGAGGATTAAGGGGTTGCTTGACAGTATTCTTTGAAGACATAAACAGGTATTTGAGATCAAACAGCAATTCTTTCTTCATTTTCACGGGACAGAGAGAAGGAACAGTCTTGAAGCCAGAAAGATACAGTTTAGACATTAGGAAGACCTTATCTAAAAGTGATATAGTGAAAAAATCATAGAGGAGAAGGCTGTGCAGGTTACATTGACGAAGGTCCTTAACAGATGGTTCAGGACCATGGATGTCCAGAGAGATAAACTGCAGTTAACCAGAAGTTCAGGAGGTCCCACCATGAAGTTCCTCTAAGGTTCTATACCAATCTTTAGGTTTTCAAAGTTACAGGGTGACATATGTTCACTCCAGAAACATTCCCTTACAATAAATGCTTGGATTTTTGACAGGGCATTAAATTTGACTCTCGTCCCAGTAGGAAGATTATATTTACTGGCATGGAAATAAATAATAAATAAATAAATTGATACAGCAATGAAAAGTGTTTGAACCTATAGACAGGTCCTACCAAGAATGATACCCTAGGAATTCAATGCAAGTTCATTTCAAGGCGTATGTGCTGTAGGTATGAAAACTGAAGTAATGTTTTCCAGAAGTGTTCTACTCCCATTTATGAATCTCTGTGCAATCAGCACTGAACAAAGTGGGAAAAAATGATGTTCCAGTCCTAATAATTTTTTTAAATATCATCCCTGATGCCTCAAATGCACTGCAATACTTATATCCAAACCTGCATGTGGCCCGGCATGGAATCATGACCATTAGCCTGCACTAAAAAAAGGATTTAAGCTATGAATACTGACAATATCATTCTTCTGTGCTGCTTAAAATAGAGTTGCATGTGAAGTGATACAATTTGTTCTGAAACAATATGTCTGAGTTTCCAGTGGAATCATGGCAACACCCTGAAATATTTTTAGCCAAATATCATTGTAAGGCTTGGTAGTATTTTTTATTCTCTCAGCTTTGTTCTGCAACATCAGAGCAATGTAAATATCAAGAAGCTGCTCCTGTGTCCTTTCACAGTTCTGTTGCAGAAAACCTGTAAGGAGGCAAATTGGGCTTTGTTTTCAAATTAACCAGTTGCTTTAACCATTCCCTGGGAAAGGGTACCATTATCTCCTCCCCAGTCAGGTGGTCTAGGGGCAGTACAAAGCATCACACCAGGTACACACTGAAAGTCTGCAGTGATCTGACTTGTCATGCACAGATAAATTACCATCATTTCAACAAAATCAGATGCATGCATGCTTGCACGGCATCAGGAGTTGGTAACAGGCTGGAATCCTTCTTACATTGTATTTTTTCCAGGCAGCTGAAATAAAATTTGTGTTCTTCTCTAGCATGTATTTGACTTGTAAATACACAACAAAACACCTGGATTCAAGGGACAGTGAAAATTGAGCATGTTCTGAGCTTAACCAAGGCACGAAGATATTTACAAAATATGTTACTTAGATTTTGTAAGGATTTGAGAGTATTAAGTGTTGAACTCTGTCCGATCAAAATTCTCTTTGTTTCGTTATGTGAAATGCTTTTGAAAGTCTGCTTACAATTCATGGAGACTTTTTATCCATTTATTGTGTTCTGGAAAAAAAAATCTTCCTTTGATTTAAACTGTCTTTTTAAGGAAAATGCCCAAATTGTTACTTGTAGCAAGCATTTTTCAGTCCTAGTGCTGTTAAAAAAAAATGTGAATGAAGTTTTGGAAGTTTTACCATCAATTGGAGTCATCTTTCATTTTAATCTGCCAGACCCACGTGCTGTTCATTTGTAGTGAGCAGTGGTTTATGTACTCCACACCATTTCTCCGCTGTGTTCTATTACCAATACTTTTTGTTTTGTCTTGTTTTGTTTCCCCAGACTACATATCCAATCAGAATGGTGAGCCAAAATCTCAGCACAAGGGACAGAAAGTCAGCGCATACTCCCACCGAGGACCCTTTTAGACACCTGCCAGGCACCCCAGCAGCAGCGTATGAAAGCAAGAGCTGTCAGCTGTCCAGTTTGTGTCTGAGCAGCCTCCTGAAGGAGAAGGAGATCGTGGAAGCCATCGAGCACACCCGAGGCACGTACGAGTCCCTGGCTTCGGAGGTCACCCAGAACGGTCTGGCTGTCCCGGCGCCCGGCACAGCAAAGGCAGCGCCCAAGGCTGACGGCTTCCCCCTGTTCTCAGGAGCTCCAAAGGACCCCACTGCTGTGCCTCGGCAGCACAGCACCTTCACGGGGAGACTGGGACAGCCCCCCAGGGGACCCATCTCTTTACACATGTACAGCAGGAAAAACGTTTTCCTCCACCACAATTTACACACGGCAGAGCTACAGACTTTAGGTCAGCAAGATGGCTAACAAGGTGCTTATTTTCATGCCATGGAAGGAGAGTTCATTAAAGAGGGATGTAAGCTCACCTAGAGCTCTGTCTTCAGTTCTCATCTGCTGCTACTTTCATGTGAAAAAAAAATAAAATAAAAATTTAAGATTGTTTGTAGGTTCCATATTTTGCCACCTTGGACTGAGGCAAAAGGATGAACAAGATTGTTAAATAAATGGGCTGATTTGTCATGCAGAAGTCACCATGGGTTTAATAAATGGGACCATTTGGCCAGCACTGCTAGTCCAATATTGGCTAAATGTATTTTTTCCCCTCTATAAGTCACTATCATTCCCTGAAGTTCTAGAAGATGATATTAAATAAAACCTGTATGTTTACTAATATTACTGTTAAAGTAGATGTGAGGAATGAATAGATAAGTAATTAGTAAACCCTCTTGAATTTCATAGCAATTAGGGAAATAAGGAATGAGAAATCTTTAAGGACCCTATTTTTACACCTTTTTCTTTTTAATACAGTGAAATTTGATTGCTTACACAGTGTTACCACTTCCTGCTCTATGTGTCTCATGAGTGCCTCATGCCAGAAGTGGAGGAAATTATTGATTTTCCTCTAACAGATTCATAGAGACTCGCCAGGTATTTGAGTCAGTAAATTGGGTCCCATACTGAGGATGTCAGCTTGTTTCCTCAACCTTCCCTTCCCTCTTCACACTTCTGTTTAACTACATTTCTTTGAGTGCATCTGTTCTATGAGGGCATGTCAGGTTGCGGTGATCTTTGTGCTTTACAGGCACTGTAGCACTCATGATGCAATGTGACATTCTGCTGTGTAATTCATCCTATAATTTCATCTCACTTCCCAAACCAAAAATGTGTGAAAGACTAAAGTAAGAGAAATCATCTTATTACCCAGGCCAAACAACCTGCATCAGTCATAATTTCCGTGGGCTCTGTCATCTGCACTTAAGGACCTGTTGGTTTACAGCAGCTCAGTGGGTTTGTTAGTCTTGACATGCTGCAGACAAGTGAGATTAATTTATTGCTTGGTCTCATGGGTGTATGAAATCATCTGACCACACCACAGAACTTGGAGACCTGTCAGTAGCAAAAGATCTTGTTTTCTTCTCTGAGAGGCTTGGAAACCTCTCAGTCCAGTTACTCCAAACTTGTGGCACATGTGAAACATGACACTTAGTTTACAGCCTCTCTGATGCAGGGTAATCTGTTTGAGTTGTAATGGCACATGCAGTTAGTAGTTTAAAATAATTTGGCACATTTAAGTACGACTGAGGCAGATCTGAGACAAGTCAAGTCACTTCTCTCTTTAACCAGTGATTAATAAGGAAAGACAAGGGTGCAGCACATTCTCACACACATAAACAAGCCATAGTGACTTAACAAATAGCATATAATGAAAAATAAAGCTTCTGTAGTCACTAAAAATCTGCAGCTTTTAAAAGTTAAGTCACATAGAGTATATGAAATGAAGACAAAATTTTACCTAGTGTTAAATATATCTGCTTCACTACTTAATATTTGGATTAATGCGAGGAAATTGTATCAACAAGTCTTGCTTAGACTAAGAAAAAAACTGAGCTTGGCAGATACTTTGTAAAGTAATTTCAGCACCTTGAAATTTCAGGCTTCTGTTTATTGAGGGTTTTATTTTGATTAGAGCAGATTTTATTGCATTATCTGATGTTGAAGAGAGCAGGTTTTGTCTAAATATTCTGTAGTGACAGTTTTGGGTATCCAGAGTTGGATACATAAGAACCAAGACAAACATTTGCCAAAATTCTTCGTGTTCATGTGTGCATTGCTACTGCCAAAACAGAATGTGCAAAAATTGAAAACACAGCTTTACCGAATTAACTGTGGGTATTCAAGGCTCCCAGTCCTGCATTGAGACTTGTAATTTAAAGTCTACCAAACAAGTTAAAAGTAGTAATAAGATAATTTCACTACTCAGAATCACTTTTTCTTCTTAGCAATATCTTAAAGTTATGGTAGATCAAAAGGACAATTAATGTATGCAATTCATTTTCAGATCTGTAAATAAATTAAACATACACTGTAATCAAGGAACTTTTTTTTCCAGGATACAAATGTACTGTACTATGCTAAAAAAAAAAAAACCCCACCACAAAACAAACCAATACCCTCTTTAGTTTTAGGTTATGTAGTGTATCTATAGTTGTTTTTTTCCTGGGAAAATGGACTTTTGGATTACACTTTATTAAAAAAATCCATCTATAAACTTCAAAAATAGCATTTTAAATGCTACTATTTTCTTGGAGAATCTTTTATAGAGCTGAAACTTTAAAAACTGGAAAAAAAACCAGTTCAATGAAAGTGAGGGATATTTTTAAAATGTCATCTTGAAGCTGTTTTGTATCCGTATTTTCAGCATTGTTATGTTATTTGTAATACTAAGTGTAAATCTTGCCCAGAGAAGGGTATTAGCCACATGTTAATGTACAGCAGTAACTGTAAGAGGTCCTTTCTTTGATCCTCTTGTGTATATAGGAAATCATAAAGCAACAGCATGTGGACATTCTTGCAGTGAATTGATTCCTTTGTACTAAAAATCTCTATAGTTTTTTAAGAGTTCCATGTATAAAATGATTTATACATTTCTCCAAGGCTGTACATATCCAAAGACATGACACCAGGGGGAAAAGGCATTTATTGGTTTTTTTCCGTGGATGTACCTTCCGTCTCTTCTTTTTTTCTCTTTCTGTACAACAAAGCGTAACTGAAAAGTTTCTGCTTAAAATTACTTGTTAGTTCCATGTCTTTCAGTGTGATAGAGGGCATTTTAAGGAGGAGGAAATCCCCGAAGAAAAACTCTTTCCATTTGAAGCAGTGTCCGTCCCACTTTTTTAGGGCAATCACTTAGCAAAAGAAACCTTAGATCTATGCCCTAAATATTTTTTTAGTAATTTAACAGAGCCACACCTGGAATGTGCTTATCATCATCTCTTGACTTACCCTGACTAGGACATGTTCATGAGATACAATTACATGCTCAAGTCGGCCGTGGTCACACATTCTTGAGATGGAAGGAAAACCTTTGTCCAATACTGGTTTTATGTTTGGCTTTCAGAGCAGTGGAAAGGGTTTTTTGTATACCTTGTGCATGTGGATGAAGCTCAAGCTGTGTGCTTGTGCATACTGGAAAAAGAAACCTTGCTACAAAGTTCTCTTCTGTTTAGGCTATTTAGCAGTATATCAAAGCATCCAGCCACAGAAATTTCTGCCACCTTTCCAGAGAGGCCAGCTCTCAGTATGTAAAATGAAACAGCCAGAATAGATTCCTTTACTTCAATCCAGACTCTTACTGGTTTTTATTCCACACACCTCCACATAAATGTTAGAAGTGCTTTCCTTATGTGGCTTTTTTTCTGGAAATTGTGAAAGGGTGTATATCCAGACTAAGATGCTCAAATGATGTTTAGATAAGCATTTGAAAGCTTACCAAAATGTTCATGTTTGTCCTACAGGTTGATTCCAGTCATTACAGGTTCATTACCAATAAAAATCGGTGGTTTTCCCTTTCCAAAAAGCCAGTTTGGAAGTAATGATTTCTGTCTGTGCTGATTCGCTTTATGCTGTTAAATAAACAGTACACAGTACACTCTTCAGACTAATAAAAACAAGGTGTTTGCACATCAGTACTGTACTTTGCATGCCCTAAGAGTTGTGCCATGTCTCCACTGGTTGGATTGGTATGACACTGACTTCGATTAGGTTATACTGAGTTTAGTCACCCAATGATTGGGATTGTGGCCTTTAATCCTGCTAGTCTCAGTTTATGCACAGGAGATCTGTAAATCTGGAAATCTTTCCTGGTTCACAAAGAAGACAAGAAAATAATCTAACAAAAACATCAGATCATGATCTATGGTGAATGCACTTCTTTTTCCCCCCTTCACATTCAAAAGCAAAAAAACCCCTTTGTACATCTACACAGTTCACAAATGAAGTAGAATAACATCTAACAAAATGCAAAATCTTGAAATAAATACCTGGAGAAAAAAATTCAGGGGAGTCTTCTCACAGATATTTGTAAAGACTGTAAGTTTGTAAAGATGTTGGTAACTTCTGTACCTGAGTGTAGTAATGAAATATATTCCATGGCCTCTACCACTCTCACTGTGATAAATGTTTTTCGGGGAGAGAATTTGTTGTTGGAAGCTCGTTCTAGACAAAGCAGGCAGTACAGTGTGAGAAAGTACATTGAAAGTATCTGTGGATGTCTTCTCCCAGCTGGGAGAAACACACAGCATCCTTTCCAACATGTATCTTAGTGCTGCTCTTCAGCCAGCAGGAAGTTGACAGAGATTCCTCAGGAGAACAGCCCCAAATCATGCAGACCACGACTGTCTTTAAATGGACTTTTAACGTGTCCCCTATAAGGCACTTCTAAAATAAGATGGAAATTTCAGCAGCTACAGAACACACCTTTCTGGGTTGTTGGGGGTTTTTTTGAGATAAAAATGCCATATGCTGGTTTTGACCTTGTGAACTCTATTTGGAACTTGCTTGATCACTGGTGATCTACCCTGGATGTGAGAGTTTCATCCTCTGTAGTGGATATGATACTAATGCCTCACAGTATAAAGACATTGGATATCCTCCCTGAGGAGCTCGAGATTTTCAATGTATTTTCAGTCTAGGAGAACCAGCTGGATTTAATTATCTTCAAGGATCTTCAGTTGTTGCAAAGTCAGTGGAAAAGAAACTTACATATTGAAATATTTTGGAAAGATTTTGTGGTTAATTTTTATTTTAAAATACACTTAAAATTTATCTCCCTGTATCTAAAGACAAGGGGGAAAAAAAGGAAAAAGCCCCACTTTTATAATCATATATTTACCCTAAATCTGTAATTCTCACTAGCCACAGCTGTCACTTGCATTCTGTACAGCTGTAGAATATTTTTGGATTTGCTGATTTTGTTGCCTTCATTACCTGGAAGTCATTACCTCTTGTTCTGGGGGGGGTTTGCCATCAATCCAGTATTTGAAACACACAGGGAGGGCTGTTGAGGATTTCTGCGGAAGTAATCCTGGTACTCTAAAAGCAGCGCAACAAGAAACTTACCTGGAGGTCTCTGTGTGTTTCCTGGGGATGGAAAACCTATTCTGAGTGATCTCAACTATGAAGGATTTGTGAAAATCTGATGGATGTGGCAAATATCAGATCTGTTTGGTTTCTACATCCATGCAGATATTATAGAACAGAAAATACTCCACTGAGCAGGTTTTTCTAGTGGGCAAATAGTATCTCCTTGTATTGTGTGTCATGACCCTTTCTGTCTCTCTGGATTTCAGGAACATTTCCCTTAGGTATGGAGTTGGGATGACTCTGTAGACAGGTTGCACCGTGGTGTTATTTCTGCTCCACTTATGAGAAGGCTCTACTGGATTTTTAATTTTTTTTAAATTTAAAATATCTCATCATTAAAGTGTTTTAACATTTTCCTCCAGACCTGCTGTGCTGCTGGGGTAGTAGAAAGCAGTGCATTCACAGAAAATGTCTCTTTCCCATCTCAGTAGGCTGTTAGTGAGTAGAAGTCACAACTGATTGACATCTACCCAAAAACTGTCAAACTTACTTAAGCACCTACATAGACAAATACATTGCGAGGTTTGACCCTGCTTTTGTCACATAGAAAAGGCCCTAACAGTGAGGTTTTAAAATGCATTTGGTTATCAACAGCAGTGGCAGAATTTTAATTTATTTTGGATTTTCCATTATGTCAATGCACTTTATATAATGGTTTAATACGAATTACACAAGGACTTTTATTTTTTCCCAACCTAAACTTGATTTCAACAGAGTTCAGAATTCTCTACTTAAATTTAAGCATGTAAGCAATCCCGTAAAACAGTAAAATCCCTGTTCTTTAAAAAGCTAACACACAAATAAATAATTTTTATCTGACATAAACAATTTCATTCATGTTTATTGTTTGAAAGGTATGATGAATAAAAAGTATTTTAACATATCTAAATGTAACTACTTTTCAAACATTCTGCATAAGTAGAAAATGTAAGAAACAGCCTTCATACTAAAGTCACCTGTCCAGCTATACTATTAGGCTTTGTTTGCCAAATCATTATTTTCTTTTTAAAGAAAATCTATTTGTTTTCCATGGTTAAGAGTGTGAAAAAAATAAAATTTTTAGTACATGCTCTACAGAATGTGTGGAGACATGATCAATATCACAAGGAGAATATAAGCAATCAACGTCCTTAATCAGTGATGCATCTGATGTTTTTTAAGCAAGAGGATCAACAGGATATAAAAATATGTGTAAGAAAAGAACAGATGTTTGGTTGCTCTGAAAAGTCTGATGGAAGGGTGAAAGCTGACAGGTTAATAGCTTTTTTTCTGTTCCAGGGCTGGTGGTGCAGAGCCATTTGAAGAAATATATTTATAAAGTAAATCTATTGGAATAGCAAGAAATTGAAATGAAATGAGATGAAATGGTCGCATAATACCCCCAAGTATGGTTAAGGTTTCCATAATTTGATCAAACAGCATCTGAGTGAATTTACATCTTTTTTTTACCAGGGTATTATCTTTAACTGAAGGATAAGTGTAAGCAGAACAGTGCAATTTCCATTGCAACACAGAAACAATTCAGACTAAGAGAATAAATAAAAAGATTCTATCTCTAATGCCTTGCACTTTGTACACTCTTCTCTAACTATCTGAAGTAGTTTTATGTAATTTTATTTCAAGCAGCTGTGGTAATGCCCTTATGTTGGGCAACAAGGAGAAAACATTGAAGAGGGTCATGACCCTGACCCTACATCAAGAGCTGCACTTGGTTGACAGGGTCACGTTTTTGGTTTTCCTTTCTAATAAAGGATCAGGGATCTTGTGAGAAAACCTTTATGCAAACATCCCCACAAACAGCTTGGCCTATGAGAATTTCGGACCAGTTAGGGAAAAATTAAAATTTTAATTAAAAAAATTGATTAAGGCTCTGACTATTCTTGAAAATATGTTCTTTAATACTGCTGAGGGCCATTAGAGAGCTTTGGGCATTTTTCTATTAACAAAAATGTTCTGTTTCATGTGTTAAAAATTGGACATTTTATCTGATCATTTCCTCATTAGGAACTTGTCTGTGGGTATCCTGCTGTCCAGGATGGTATTTTTTAAAACTACTGACCACTATAAAAGTTTATTAACTAGTAAGACATTGAATTTTCTATTCTGTGCTGCTAAACACCCCTTTAATTTTAATAACAGTACACAGCAAGGATCTTTGTTATATACTATTGAAATCAATTTTTTAATATTATTGGCAATACTATAGAGTTTACTCGAATTAGAGACTATAAAAGTATAACACGTATGAGAAAAGGGGGAAAATATTGACTTGAAGGTAATGTGTAATGCACTGTGGAAGAGTGTTGAGTAAAGTTCTGTAGGAGACAAGGTAAAGCTTTTTCACTGGACACACTCCAGTCAGTCCAGGATCACTTTGCTGATTTAAATGGTAACTTAGATTCAAAAGGAAAGAAATGAGAATATTTTTGCTAAGAGATAGCACACTTAAAAATCAACTTGGAGCAGAATTTGCAATAGTGAAGGTATTTGCCTCAAGGTACTGTCTGAAAAGAAAGCTGTAAAATATATCTAAATTCTGATTAAACAAGTTCATTAGTGATTTTGGTGGTTTTACTCTAGAAAGCCATAAATAGGTTAAACTCATTCTTATTTAACAGGCAAATACTTTGTAATATTTAAGAATTGCCAAGGCATAACCCTAACCTTTGACTTTAGTGCGCCACATCCTCTGCCTTTTTTTTTTTTCTGTTCTTTTTTTAATTGTTTTGAGGTTTTGTATCTTCTGCGCAATAAGAATCTGATTGTTTCAAATTCGGTCATTTTGCACTGACTGAAAACAGGTATGTAGCCTTCAAATGAGAACACTGTTGTCTCTGAAGAATATCAAGCAGCTTTCTGTTGTTTTTTTTTAAATCAGATTTTTGGGTAAATAATTTCTGCAGATTACTCTGAAGAGTTATGGCAGTTTGTAAAACAGTACTGTGGGATTCTCTTGGTATTATTTAATGGTCATTTGTTTGTTCCTGGTTTTAGTTGGCTTTTTTTCCTTCTATGTTTTATAGAAAGAAATGTTATTTTTGAATATTTGTACAGACTTTTAACTTGAAACCTAATTGTAGAGGTGGACTTTCATATATTTCCATATTTGAAATTAACATAAAGGGTTCTTACAGGTTTTTTTTCTTCTCATGCTGCTGAAATTTTATTTGTTAATAAAAATCCTGTGTTCCAAGATGAGCCTGTGTTGATTTTGTCTTTGAAATATTTCATATTTATTTGACATTTCTTCATACTTTTGCTGGGAAATACATATTGCACTTTAATAAACTCTGATTCTTTTATGGCTTAACGCTATTAGCAATCTGTCACAATCAAGAGATGTATCATTTTTTCTTGAGGTTCTTTAATCACTTAATGAGAACTCTAGGTTGAAGATATTTGATACTGTGCTAATAATAAAGTAGAAACACCTGTGCAAAACATTTTTTAAAATCTAAAGTTTGTATACAAAAATTCTACTGTCTTGCAGGGAAAAAAAAAACAAAACAACATTCTGCACTGGTATCTTGCAAATTCCTTATTACGCTATTTCCTGAGTGTCCAAATAATTTTTCTTACACAACATTTCTCAGTTCCCTACTCTACTTCTCAGTGTGAAAATAGTAATTTCCATGAATAAAATTAGGCTTTACTTTTGTTTTTCTTCTCTTTAGCATCTTGTTCCACTATATTTTTTTTCTTTTATAGTATGTGAGAATTTTTGTGTTGTCCATCCCAGGTTTCAACTAAGGATGTTATAAAGCACTCCTCCACTTTGCTTCATTTTCCCCATAGCATATCTAAATGATATGTCTTCACCTTCAAAGGCCAAAATCATTAATATTACTCTAATTCAAATATAGGAGAAATAAGCAAACTCACATTTTTAAGGCTATAAAGTATTTGTCATCACTACCGGTATTATATAAATAAAAGAACATGAAGAGCAAAGTAATTGTTCATCGTGTCATAACTGAGTTCCATTTCAGCTTTTCCCTGCATATAAATAATTCTTACGGGCTACATTCTCAGACCAGGAGGTTTATTTGTTTGGGGGCGTTCTAGTTATTGGTTTGGGTTTGACTTTTTTTCTGCATCACTACCAGTGCACCATTTTCAGTGCCTGCTTTGAAAGCCTCAGCTCAACTTCCAGTTCTTCATCTAGAAATGGCTGTAGCTCATTTCACAGTACTTAGATGCCTACTACTCTGTCAGTAATACTGTTTAAAATATATGTCCCACTGTAAGCTGTTTCTTCCTGTTGCTATCCACTCTTGAATAGCTGCTCCATTTCAGTGCTGTTTATAGGAATTCTTTGGAGGGTTTGGGTCCCTGGCAGGAATATGAAGCTTAATAGGTTATTTGACTTTATATATAATCTTCTAAGAAAAGAATAAACTGAAATAGAAGAAAAGTTTTTGATCTGATTTTTTCTGTCAATTTAAATTACTGGTATTATCAGTCTTCTACTAAATGAAGCTAAAGAAACGTCAAATGAGATGCAAGTGCAGGAAAGTGAAAGATTCTTTGAAATTAGTGCAGGTTATGCAAAGTGCTTGGAAGCTGAAGTACCTCTCCCATATAACATCACTTCTTGAAACTATTCTCCAAAATAATGGACAGCTTAGTCTTTGTGTTGTGATCATCTTAAAAGTACCTGAGAACGTTTTCATAGTTTCATTATATATGTTTTCTTACTTCCTTGTAAAGCGTTCTCTTTTTTAGGAAACAACAGGACAGGAATTTATTCCCTATATCACAAAAACACCTCAAAAGATACTGATTGCTGAGGGTGAACCATTATTTATCAGACAGCAAAGTAAGTCCTCAATTAGCTTGTATGTATTAAAATTCATCATATTTTATGTTGTGGTAACTCAAAAAATAATAAGAACGTTGTTGCTTTAGAAAAGCTGAGTGTAAGAGAATGACATAAGCCTTAAATAGTTTCATATTGAAAAAATACTAATATGAAATTAAGGGAACTTGATCTCTGATTTTACAAGTGTTGGAAACACACTAATAATCAACATTGCTTGATTTCACTTCTTTTGATGACAAATGTGAAATACTTTTTTCTAAGCATTAAATGTCATTTGTAAAAATATTGCATGTAGTGACTAAGTGCAAGTTGAAGTACTTGCAAACATAATTACATCTCCATTCCCCCTTCACTTTCTTCGTTTTCTCATATTTCCCTTTATTACAAATTTCTATCTGTATTCCTAACTATTCTGACTCCTTTAAGACGCTGGGAAAATTAGGAACTGAGTTTCACCTGTGCTTGATTTAATTACCTGGTGATGAGATAATTACCAGGCCTTAAAAGGTAAGGGTGGGGGAAAGGTAATTATTGTAATCATTAGTAGCAGGTGTTTAGGGTGGTTTGCACCCAAGAAAAGGGAGTGGAAGTGGTTTTTTTGGAGTCAGGCGATGTAAAGGCCTGTGAACAATGTAATCTCTTCTATATGGATTTTTTGATTTTTGTTGTTTGCTTGCTTGGGTTTAAGGCTATATTACTTCATGCTCTTTACTTGATTCAAGTGCCAAAGTTCAAGACTTGTCTGTACAAAAGATGCTGCAAGCAACCAGCTGAAGAAGTGCTTTGGTAAGTCCATGCATTCCTCTGGTTTATTGTTCTGAAATCATTAACTGGAGATGGTTGTGCTGTGGAGTCCAGTGTTTTTGCACTCATTAAATAATACTGGGGGTTTTTTAATCCCTTAGTTGTTATGCTAATGGGCCTATTAGTCATGCCAGTCTATCGTTACTTGCCTGTTATAGTTCTCCTATTAAAGTGATTTTTATTTTGAAACATGAATGGTGCCTACTGAAGTCAATGTGACACTTCTGTTACTTAACATGGCTTAGTGGAGAGGGCTCTGAGTACAAACTGAGATTGTGTGAACCTGTGTTCCTAGTTCTGCCAAGTGTGTGTGATAACTTGATGTGTAACCCTGGGGTAGTTACTTTTTCTGTGCTACTGCATTTGGTTTTGGCCTTTTTGTTTTTTTCAGACTGTAATAGCTTAAGGCCCAAGTGTGAAAAACATCCAGATTTGTGGTCCGTTCTAACTCACGGACATGCACACACACGGAAAATCTAATGTAAAGTTTAAAGGTGAACTTACTGTCAACTTCTTGAAGCCTTTTTGCTTTCTTGCTGCGGAGGTACAATTCTTCCTGTGTCTATTTCATTCTAAGTTAAGGTTTTTGAGCAGACCAAACTAGATAAGAAGATGGGAAGAAAAATACTGTGATAGGATCTTGGAGTAGGAGGAAAGGGACTGAAAAGGGAGTAGCTCTTATGAGCAAACAGGAAAGGGCTGACTCTGACAGAGGAACCTAGCTGTGGAATTTTCTACGCACTCCACTTCTTTAATAATATAAATAAGAGCAGATAAGGCACTGTCTTAGCTGCACCAAGACTTAAAAAAATGGACTAAAGAAGCATCAGATAAAGTGTATGTAAAGTAAGCAATTTTATTATTTTCTGTGGCAACACACCACTACATAAAGCTAAAGGAGAAGCAGCCCACAAAATGCACCATTAATTCAGCCATGTGAGCAGTGTCACTGTTTGTCTGATGTGTAAAGGCATAGGAAGACTGTAATGTGTAGTGAAAGCACTCTAACAGTTAAATTAAGAGCCTGAGTTGTGGAACCATAGCCCTGCAATATATTGCTGTGATAAAGCAATTTGTATGGACTGGGAGGTGGCACTGCTAGATATTGACCCACATCATTTCTCAAAGGGTTTATACCCTGTAACAGGATTAATGAAAGCAAAATGAAAATCTTCTTTTGCTGTGAAAGGATGGTCTTTAACTCATAACCGGTGGAAAAGCTGCTAGAATGGATAAGGCAGTGCATCATGCAGAGTAACTGGGGTCCTTTTTAAAGGTTTTCACACATCCAAATTAAGTTCAATGGGTCTTTGGCAGCTCTGATATTGCTCTCAGGTTCCTGAACTGAAAGGCAGACTCCAAGAAAAAAAACTCAGGATAAAATCTGGTGTACCTGTTTGCAACAATCTGAAAAACCCTAAAACCCATTCAGATTATGGCTTGATAAAGGTTATGCCTTCATCTAGCAGTTCTAGAAGGCAGTGCTGCCTCCGTGACCAGGTGACTCTTGACACTCAGGCTGCTTAGAGATGACTTGCCCTTCTGCTTTCTGCCAGTGATACGTGTATTTTTATATATTAACTTCATCTCCTTAAATTGTTGGTATCCTACCTCTATTTCTTAGAGTTCTATTTAGTCATCTCAAAAGCCTGGTATCTTATTTCAGTGACAGTTTTGTTGAATTGCCCCACAGTTTCATGGAATCCCAACTCTTTTTCTGTCCCACTTGGACTGTTTGCTTGTACCACGTGTCTGGCTGGCCCTAACAGCTCTGCCCATGGATCTATACAAGACAAGGAGGTGAAAAACTAAAAGTAAGAATCAAGACTTGAGCTCCTTCAGAGCAACAGCTAAAAGCTGGACATGGTATACTGGGACACTTAAATTACGGTGAACAGCTTTGAGCAAATGACTGTTATACTCTGTTTCAGAAATTATTCTAGTTAATTCTAAGTTAATTAGAAATTCATTTATAAATTTAACATTCTTGTCCTACCCTTTCAAATATAATTAACTTTCTAATTTTACTAGAATGTGGCAATTTAAGGCTGATATTAATAAGCATTTGTATACACTCAGTAAAGGAAATCTCAGACCCAGCAACCTGCTGACTTTTTTTTTCCTTTGGAAATTCTTGAGGGGGTATTCTAGTGACTGTTATTTCTGTTTTGATTGGAAGAACAGATAAAACTCAGAGAATGGGCATGTATATTGGTGTAGCATTTTCTTGGGTCTCTTCTGTGGCATCCTCCCATGTGAAGATCCACTGACACCTGATGGGATGCACTTTTCCCAGAGAGGAAAAAAGATTTTACTGCAGGAGCTAGCAAGGCTCTTTAAACTAGTTTGCAAGGAGGAAAGGAACACAAGCAGGCTTGTCAGTGATAAGCAATGGGATGGCATATCAAAACTCTGGGAACTGAGTGCTAGTGAGACCCCTAAATCTGCTGCAGGATCTTGGTGCAGTTATTTGATTAATAAATTAATAAATGGAAAATCATCTCTCCTGTCAGCAACCTTTGCTATTAGGATAGAAGGGTCCTGGAAAGAAATTTCTGTGCCTCATGTGTGTGACAGGCACTAGAGGCTTGAGAAGATGCAGATGTTTGTCATGTATGGCTCAGAAGTGGGTAAAAAGCTAGTGACTTCAGGGCACCGATGCCTGAAAGAAAAAAGCACCTTAACAAGTATCCTTTTCCCCCCTGAATCCTACATTCTCTCATCTAGGTGTGATTGTATAAATTAATATTGGTAGAGCTGGTAAGTTAAATGTTGAAAGGAAGCTTTTTGGGTGTAGCAGTTCTTAGGGAGGTTCAGGGTGTGCTTGGATTTTGTGTTACCCCAGGAGTAGTGAGTGGCACACACTGGCCTATTCAATTCCCCATTTTTTTTCATGCTGGTGTTTGCTGGCAACAGCTAATGTATTTTTGTTGTGATTTTAAGGGATTAATCTGTTCCAAACATTGAGGTATAATCTACTGGAAAATGTGTGCAGCAGTTGTGGCTGATGTCATGGTTCAGCTAATCCAGTGGTCAATAAGAAATCAAAAAATGAAGAACTTCTGATTCTACTCCCATCAGCTTTTGGGTGGTTTGTACTAAAATGGCCTTCCTGTGCTGGCTTGGGGATGGATAGGTTGAATTAACCAGCCTTTCACTTGAGGAGGAGCTCTGTATCTTGCTAGTTTTCAGAGGAAATTCTCTCCCTTGTGTTAACTGTTTTGTACTCTGCACATGAAATCCCTTGAGGGACTGTTTCTGTAGCCTGTTCTCTAGAAGTTACTCTACTGAGGATCCTTGTCTTGTAATCTTTTCTCCACCTCAGAAAACCTTGCCAGGGCTGGGCATGGGTTGCCTTCTACAATAGCTAGCTTATAAAATCAGCAAAGACCTTGGACAGTGGAGGCTGACCAACAGGAGACTCAAGAAGTGCCTTTTTTTCTTAGCAATGCAAGCTGAATCTTATTTTCTTTCGTGTGTGGGGACACAATCAGCTGGCCCTTAGTGCTAATTGCCCCAGTGGTGAATACTTTTCTATTTCTAAGAAATCAAAATTGCAGTGGTTTAGGCAGGCTACTTCAGGATGAACCTATTATTTCCTTCACTTGTATTTTAACTATGCACTGATGTGGTTCTAAAGCCTTTCCAAGAGGTTGCCTCCATACAAACTGGAGGACTGTTCTTTAAACTAGACACAAAACCATCCCAGGATTAAAAATTACCCTCCCCGCTTTATTTCAGGGTCTTTTTTAAGTACATGTAACTCTGGTCTAACTTAAACAGTTGCTGTAGAAGTGTTGCTGAACCAAAAGGAATGCATGCTCTGACCTTGGTGCTGTGGTATCAGGTGGTGTCAAATTCTGCCTTCTGAAATAGCTGCAGCTTGTTCCACAGCAGCACAGGCCTGTGCCCACTGGGTCACATCGTATTATGTGGACCTGCCATATGGGAATCTAATTTATGCAGGTGGTTTTAGCCTTCTGTCTTCTGATATAATGAAAGCTCATTGCAGACTCTGTGCAGCTCCCAAATCCTACTTGTACATGTGTCATAACTTCTCAGGCACCATGGCTTTAGCCTGTAAAAGATCAAACTCGCTTTATGCTGTATCACAGAAACTGAAATGTGCTCCCCAGTGCAAAACCTGCTGGTGGTAAATACATCACGGCATGAGTTTACATATGTATAATTAAAATCTGGCACATAGGAAAACAGGAGCCACAGCAGCTTCCTGTTTGGAAGGAATTTTGCAAAGGGTGCCAAGCCCTTATTTTGTTTCCTGTTGTCATTAGAGTCAACTAAGCAAGTGAATTATTTGAGGTGCATTTAAACCAGGAAAATATTCATACAAGTTGTTGAAGATATTTTAAATATTTATACAAATACTGACAATTTTCATCTGTCACCCTAAAAATGGTGCTGATAATTATTCAAGATCTGTAATACTTGAAACTGTCTGGCACCCTGAGAAGGGCAGGGAGAGAAGACATTTGTTTCTCCCCTGTGTAATTAAAGAAAATTGTGCATACAATTGTGTATATGTAGCAAACCGGGAAGTAGTGTCTTTGACTTTAAGAAAGCAAGCTTTTTTTTAAAAAAAAAAGCAAGTCCTACCTTAAGCCTAGTGAGTCTTTCAAATATGTCTCTTGTGTTTTCATAATATAGAGTCAAAATAATCACTATGCAAGACAGTGTGTGCGAGTCTATTAATGCCTGATCTTCTGGGGAGGAGATGTCATGCATGTAGAGAAATGGCTGCAAGAGCATTTTTTTTCAATTTGGAAGCAGTGGTCAGAAATGCTTTATCAACACCCCTTCTTGTCACACACTGAGTCAACTCCCCCATTATCAGTGGTGTGGGGTGGTGTGGGGCAGCCTGACACTCTCAGCGGTTTCTGATGTATCAGACAAAGCAGTGGAGCTCAGCAATCCCAGGACAAGACTGGAGCCCCGAGGGTTCCAATTACAGCCATTCTTTCAGGGGCTGTGTTTCTCTGCTGTAAATGCATCCTGAAGGACTGGCAGATACATCTGTGCTTGGATTTACTTCAGCTGTGGAATTGTGGTGCTTTTGTTGCTAATAACAAAAAATGGTCTCGTCCCTCAGAGCGAGTACCTGGCATTCACTTCTGCAATCTCTGAAGATACCTGGGGCTCTTCACATTTCTGTGGGGCCCCACATTTCTCTTCTAAGAAAAAGTGTAGTTTCCTTGATGAATTAGTATCACAGAAGTGGATTCTATAGTCTTAAGGCTCTCTGTGTTGCTCTTCTGGTGTACTGTTCTTGCACTTCTAGGAAAGATGGTTGCTTTTTGTGGACAGCCTAGATACCTTTTTTCAGTATGACAGCAGATTAAGAATTTACCACTGGATTATTTTGTTATATTGAGGACTAACATGGTGAAGGTCCTATTGTTATTAATTAAATTACAAGGGTTTTTTTAAGCAACTGAGAATTTGACTTTGAAAAATTCAGCTCTTCAGTAATATCCAGCAACCCTTTTTATTGTACAATAAGTTTTTTAAGGCACCATAGCCCAGTCAAACTGCTAATACTCAAGGCTAAGAATGAAGTTTTCTTTTAACTACATGACCATGCTTTGCTAAACTAGAGAGAAAAAAGAAGATTGATTTCAATAAGCAAACAAGTTATTTGCCTCTTAAACAAAACAAGCACTCATAACACTTTTAGTCAAAATTACTATGTGTTTATGCTTATTTTTGACTAAACACAAACTCTAGCACAAAAATGTTGCTATGGTACTTTTCTCATCTCTCATCAGCCTCCTTCCAGTTTTGGCTAGATTTTTAGGCTCATCCAGAAAACAGGCTGGATAAGCTAAGTGAAGCAAGTTACAACATGGGATGGGGGAAATGATAAAGTTTATTTTAAGGCTTGGAGCTAGATATTGATCTGTATGATTTTTCCTCCTTCTACTCCGATGATTCAACTGGCAGGATGGAGGAAAACCCAACTTGTGCTCCAGATGCCTCAACCTGTCATCTCAAGGTCTTGCTCCTTGTTCTTGTTGGGAGTGGCACACTTCCCTGTGGGTTGTCTGATGGTTCTGTTGGGCCCTCTGTCCCTCTCTGAAGGGAGTCACCAATGACAACCACCCTTCTTGTTCTCTTGATGAGGTGGTCATGATCTAGGAGGTGGAACTGACTCACCGTAGGCAATTGCTCCAGCCTTCATGATGGATCTTCATGCCTATTGTGGTTTGCCTGGTCCCCAAGTGCCCTATTGTGTCAGGGAACCTGTGTGGGTGGGATAGGCTGGGAGGTATTTGCCAAGCCTCCTCCCCAGCAGAAACCTGTTTGCATTCCACTGGGTCCCCTCCTGCCTGGTGGTGAGAGGCCATCCCTGGCTGCTGGTGCATTTGTCTCAGGGATAGTGAGCTGGGCATATTCTACCTCCTCAGAGTCCCTGAGGCTTCTCACCCTCTCCATCCTCCCTCAGCTCTGCCACCAGGCTGGGCAGACTGTGCCCCTGGTCACACCTGGACAGCTGCTGTCCCTGCTGACCCCTGACACCAGTGACAGGCTCTGGCCGCAGCCTGAGGGCTGTTTTCATGGGAGCTTTGCCTGGGGCACCACATCCTTTCCAGTGAGAGCAGAGGATGGATCTCCTGCTTGCCCCCACTCCAAAGGGGCTGCTTTTGTGTCTGTGGGTGGCCACCATCACTCCCATTATCACTGTTATTGTAAAATATGATCACTGTATAATGACAGAGTGTGGCTGGTGATTTCCAAATATTGGGCTGGAGCAATTCTTGATCCTGCACTGTCAGTTTTAATCTTTGATGGCGAAGAACTTTTCAAAGTATGTCCCTAATGGAAGTAATGGTCACTACGTAAAAATAAAAGCAGGTTGCTATATTGGGAGGTAAAAGAGACAGAGTTGTACTTGCCCTTGTCTCTTACACTTTGCTGTTTGAAATTACAAGGATGCTGCTTGCCAATAATCTGGCTGACAGTCACCTTTTGAAGGTTATTGCTTCCTGATAGCCGGCAGAAAGCCCAATCAGGAAGGAGAAATATATAAGCTTCCTTCTTAATTTGCAAGGACATCTGCTGAATTTCCAGATTTAGAGAAGAAAAATGAGAAAAGGAGTGGATGTGAACAAAGACTAAGTACTAGGCATCAAAATATCAGGCAAGGTTTTGAGGAGGGAAAGAAAGCTGGATACTTTGAGATGCTGAGAAGCTAAGGTATCTTTGACCCTTCCTTAGCCTATCAGTGGTGTTGACAAGTGCTTTCTGACTGTGTCAGGAGCATTATGATGCTTTTCCTTTCATCTTTCTAGGTACCGATAAATACCATTAAAATACTTTCTCCTCTGTGCCACTGTATATGTGATTATGGTGACAGCACGTCAGCCTTCATGACAGCCAAGGAGTAATGGATTGCTGAAAATTATTTGTGCTACTGCAAAAGGAGTAACTTTTTCTGTGTGACATGACAGCCCTGTTACCTGTTCCAAGCTGCTGGTTTTCAGTAAGGGTGGTGTGTGTTCCAAGTGACTAAACTTTCTTGGTTACCTACTCCATGCAAGGGCCATCTGGAATGGGGTTATTCCTGCTCCAAATATGGGAATAAGGCACTGCAATAGCACATCCTTCTGTCTCACTTAACAAAACTACATTATGCAGGAAAAAGAAGTCTTTGAAGTCTTAAATGTATCCTAAGTGACGCATCACAGCACATCAGTTTGGATACTGCGCTGTGCAAGCAATGTTGTTTGGGCTAACCTCTCAAATACCTGGAGATTTATTTTTTTGCCTAATTTGATATTTGAACCAGTTCATAGCAAGTTTTTGCAACTTTCCCAGTCCATATGTCTGAAACTTGGAAGTGTCCATATTGGTGTTGTAGGCAAGGGTGTTGACTTGATCCTTTTAAAATTATTTTTGTCATAAGTGCAATCTAGTTCTGCTCAGGTTAATGAGTGCTTGTTTCTGATTTGAGTGACCAAAATCATGGAAGCCAATTTTAATACTTGGCCTTGCATTTCTTGTATTTAAGGAAGTCTTCAGCTGTTATTTAATATGGTTTTGATTTCTGACCCAGTTTAGTCCTGTTTTTCTTTGCTATTAGAAATTTAAAAAGAAAAAGCTACATGTTTTCAGAAAGAAATTATCAAAGATTGAAGTTTTCTTTTTGTCAGTAAGACAACCCTGGAAAATAGACATTTCCATGAGAGAGGACTAGGAAATTTTTGTTGGTACTTAAAATCACAAATATTGTTGTAAGACACGTGTCCATTCAGTTAGCTCAGTGCTAACTTTTCTTGGGAGGAAATTTGATCCTATGGAGACATTAAATTTTATACAGGCCTTCAACAATGGTCCAATTATAAATGGTATGGCCTTTACCCATTGATAAGCATGCTACATCGAAAGTGCTCTGGTAAGAAGGATCTCTATTTTTTTTAAAAAAAAATATTGATGTGTTTTTATTTTGCAGGGTTACTTGTGATACTGATTGTATTTAGGAGTTAGCTTATTTTCTTTACTTGGCCTCTGCCAAGTACATCTGCTTGATTCTAATACACATTCTGATTAATTAGGTAAGGTCAATTGTTTCTGTATGAGCCTGCCTCTTGCTTCAGAGGGGCAAGAACATCTTACCTGTTTCTTCTGTACACATGACAGTTTTGCAAACCAAGAAAAAAGTGAAGAAAACTAGCTCATAAATCCTGGCTGGCTTGTTTTAGGATGAAAGAAAAAATTGCTTTTTAGTTAATTTATTTTCCAAGACTGTTCTAGGGATTAAGTTTTTCTCATGGCAAATTGCTCTTAAACAGTTCTAGGAGGATAAATTCAATTTCTGTTTTAGAACTTTCAATTTCAGCTATCCAGATCAAATAAAAACCCCTATTGCTAAGCCAGCAGATCTTGCTTACAGATTTCCCAGTAAGCTCAGTGCAAGCTGAGGGTAGGACTGATTTGCACAAACACAGGTGAGTGCTGGACACTTCATTGTTTATACATGACCAGTGGTCTTATTTCCCTGGAAAAGCGACATGAGTCTTTCCCATTGTTCAGACTTCTTGAAAATGAGTTTATTTTGAGGAAATGTTATTTTGTAACCTCAGGTGAGAAACAGAATAGTTCAGGTAAAATGGAGGAAAACAGTGAAATTGGAAAGACACATTTTGATGTTTTGGGCAGTTTTTAGTAAAAGCAATTGCCAAAAGTGTGCCATGAGATTGTGATATGTGGGAGAGGGTTGTGCCAGTTAAAAGACACATGAAACTTTTAGTATGGGTTACAAAGAAGCCTGAACTGTAATAGTAGTATACCTGCATGTAGTTCAGAGAGGATGATAGTAAAAAACCTACTAATTTGTCAAGGTTACAACAACAAAAGAGTAGGGCAGCCACACATATAATAATAATTTAAAATAACTCAGTTATTTAGGCCAAAATCTATCAGGAGAATAAGTGCAGTGCCATGCCAAGCAGTTTAAATAGATCCCCATATCTCATGTCCAGGAGGGACAGTTGTCTGACTTCGAGTAATTCAACTCCAATACAAGCTTAGCACCTCTTTGCAAACAGTTTGTGCATCCCTTGTAGCCATTTCTTGGATTTGTGGGGTGAGGTTTTTTTACTGCTGCGCATCACTGATAATAAGTCTTCAAGACCTGAGTGATATTTTTAAACCTTTTCTAAGAATTTAGTCCCGTCTAACAAAATGTATAAATTTTAACATATAGGTATGAAGAACTAAATGTTGATACTCCTGGGATGAAGGCAAGCTGTTATTGGAGATGTAGGAAGCTTAAAATACACAAGGAAACTCCTGGAAGTCTTAATAGTATAGATGTAAATAATGTATTTCCTGAAATGTGCTCAGATCAGCGCAGAAGAAGGTACTCAGTTCTGCACTCAAATCTCAATTGTGGTGTTTTTGGGGGGTTTTTTGGTGGTTTTTTTTGTTTGTTTGGTTGGTTTTTTTTACTTAAATTATTTGGTTTCGTTTCAGAGAGATTTAAGTATCAGGAAGGAGTCTAAATGTAAGAGAGGTAACAGTACCTTCGGTAGGACAGTTAAAATGAGTGCATGATTGTTGAAAAAACTTAAGGTTGTTATAACTTTTTTTTTACCGTGGGGGGAAAAAACCTACCCCAAGGACCCGAATTCCAACATGCAATTTGAACATAAATCTTGCCATCTGGGAAATCGGAAGTGCTCCAACAGTGCCATGGCACCGTAAAGGGATCTGGAGAGCAAACTGCTTTCTGATTAACTTTCATGCCTCCAGGGCTTAACTTCTTTTGTCTCTGGCGGACTCGGAGGCAGATCCTGGAAGAGGCTGTCCCCTGACTTCAACAAAGACTGCACTGCACACAATGCTTAAACTGATCCTCTTTAACAGGCTTCTTCTGTAAGGACAAAGTTTCAGGGACAGCCAGGAGCTATTCTACAGGCAGTGTTAGCCCCTAAGCAAGGTGATAATTGAAGTGCACCTTCTTATGGGTTTTTATACCTGTAGAGATAGAGGATGTTGTATTGTTTTTAATGAGATGTTAAATGCAAACCAATTTTCAATGCCAGGAGCTGCTGTTCACTTAGGGAAGTGTGCTTCCTGCAGAAGCCAAGGGTAAAACTCTAATTACCTGTGACATGGCTTCAGTTGCCCGCGATGTACTTTGAGGATTAGAATGCCAAGGTTGGGGCTACAAATGTGTGACCCCTAAATGTCTAAGTATTTTTACCGACTTTTTAACCTGCCAAACAATGACGGGAAATCTCAGCAGCAGCAGGGGTCCAGCAGTGTTTTTCTGCTACTGTGCTAACAAAAATGATACTATTTAGTTTGTTATTGTAAAGTTTATTTTGCCACCAATGTGAGTTTCAGGGGAAAGAGAGAGGAAAAATCTTTGCTACATTAATAAGGCCTGTAAATGAGTTAAATCAACAATAACTGTAAATTACCCACAGATGTTTTATGAACAGCTTATTTTTCAGAGGGTCTGTAAACATTAAAGTTATTGATGTCTAACTTGTCTTATGAACCAAAAGATAAATAGTTGAAGTACCTTATTTTTTATTATATTTCAGTGAAGGAATTTGCTACTGGTTGCAGGAGATGAATACTCATCTACCTAGTGCCATTTCAGAAAATATTTTGTAAGAACGTCATTAGTGCCACTTACATGGCTTTTTC
Organism: Cyanoderma ruficeps; assembly: GCA_008694505.1. Taxonomy (NCBI): domain Eukaryota; kingdom Metazoa; phylum Chordata; class Aves; order Passeriformes; family Timaliidae; genus Cyanoderma; species Cyanoderma ruficeps. The sequence continues at coordinate 2,121,531 of VZDJ01000084.1, read as the reverse complement.
TTGTACTCTGGTGATAAGGCACGGAAAAAGTAGCAACAGCATTGTGATATTGTCATCACACTTGAATTCACATTGATGAGCCCATTACTCCCCAGATATTCAAGCAGAACTAAGTTAGGAAGAAGGATAGTCCAATCTGAGCTGGAACAATTTCTTGGGTTATGTAAATTAAAATCCATGGAAATATATCTGAGGAAGTTCTACTTCTTAATCAATGCTGCATCAAGTTTATTCCAAACTTGTGCTGCTGAAGGCCTGTTCTCAATGGATGTGCTTTTGTGTGCTTATTCCAAGCAGAGGCCAAAGCAGGGAAGATTTTGGTGAACCTGGAGTTCATTGAAAGAAGTGACACACATACCTACCATGGATGTGTTATTACTATGGTACTAAATATGGTACAAATGCTGTTTGAGAAAGCCTCTGTGGATGGTCTAAGAATACTGATAAGAATTTGGATTCTGCCTTGTCATGCAAGCATGAGCATACATTCATCTGTGATTGTCGGTGACTATTGCTTTGCCAAGCACTTGAGCTCCTTTTGCTGATCACAGTAGGGATCACAGTTGGGAGGTGCTTACTCTGGTGAAAATGGCTGATAAGGTTGTTAAACTGGGCAACAAAAGCTGTGAGGCATTACCAGCATGTTTCTGCTTCATTGACCATATAACCCTTACTGGTGTTCTCAGTGTGTATTTGAGCAAATGACAAAAGGCAGACTGCAGATAGATGTTCCATCACAATCTCTTGAGTAATTTTCTCCTTGTAGAAAGAAGCTTCAATACAGAGGCAAGAAACTTGATTGGAAAAGTAACCCACAACTGACTTGTTATGAAATGTCTCTACTTGGGTATTTTTAGTCTATATCACAGTGTGAGTTGTTGCTCTCCCATCTTTGCTGCACTCACTTAGCATAATCTATTGTTTCAATGAAGTTTACATGATGGACAGCATAATCCCACTTGGATATTGGTATCAAGTATGTTTGTTAATGTTTAGATTTACAGAAAGTTCAGTAGATGGAGTAACTTCACTCTTTATTGAACTGTTATCTCAGGGTGACTTAACAGTTGGGAGGTAGAAGAGGGAAATCATTGATTAGGCAGCCAAGTATGTGAGTGAGATTGTCTAACACAAACAGAATTGTCTACCTTGCAAGTGTGAAAACATCAGTTTAAAAAACTGACGATTTGAAGGATTCTTGTAAGGTAAAGGCAAACAATTTTCCAATGAAGAGGAATGATGACATTTGATAAGTCAATTTTTAGTCCCTGGAGGCACTCAAAAGTGCAGAAAAGGAATGAAATACGTTGTGATAGGTGGTGATGTTTCTAATGGATGCAACTAAACAACAGGTTCTCTATGAGAGAAACAGAAATTCTGAGATACTTTCCTGATGTTATCCACAGCAGGCTAGCTGGCTTAAGGTAGAGAACAAATTTTCAGATTTATCCTGAGATATGTTTGAGATCACTGAGCCAAACTCAGTGCTGTACAAAGGGATGGTCTAGGTTCTGGCATATATAAAAATGTAATAGAGAGAATAGTGGATCATCCTGATTGCAAAAAAATAACATGTGAAGGTTCTAGAGGTTCCAGAAAGCTTCCAAGATGCAGTCTGAAGTAATTATAAAAAGAGGTAGAATCATGTTGATCAAGGAGAAAGATGAGTGTAGTCTGACAATTTAAATCAACAACTTCGGATTCAGATTTTAGTCCAGAAAATCTTTTATGCTTTCTTCTCCCTTCAACCCCACTTTGGTTCCCTCTCAGTATTTTTTAGAAATATAAGCGCCAATTCCCATGTCAGAGAGAGAAACATATACTTTGGTTTTTCAGTGTTTTTGATAGCTTATGCTTGAAGGAGAACCAATACTAATGAGTCTAATCATCTTAGTATTATTCATCCTTATTTTCACTGCATTTTCTTCCCTTAGTGGTGGTTTATCCTTGGTAGAAATCAGCCATGGATGCAAAAGGGAGCAATCAGTTCATCTTGCTTTTAGTTTGTTTGCTTATTACAGGACAAGACTCATGAGGACAAAAGGAGAGAAAGTGATCCTGTTCTTTGCATGTGACTGTAGAAGCACTTGTATCTCACTATTTGAGATTACTTTCTTTTTATTGTCATGTTTTGACTTGCCATAAAACAAAGCATTCTCTTTTTAAGGAATAATATCAGAGTATTGTTCTTTTGTTTCACTGTTTTCATTTTCTTGTCCTGTAGGAGCACAAAGATTGGCCTTTGGTTATGTGTCCAGTTTGTTTTCCCGTTTTTTTTGAACAGACAATGGCAGATGTTGTAAATTTTTCCACTGTTTCTTCCCAAACTTTAGAGTTTGCATTCTTGCATGTTGTTCTGCAAGTCTTAGCAACAAAACATAAAAATGTTGAACACTGACACCAATCATGTAGTCTTCTTGTGAACTGATTATCTGTTAACAATGGCCTCTTCCCTTCTGGTGGGCTCTCCCTAAGGATTGTTACTCCTTTTTTTATTCAGGTTACAGTCACTTGGTAGATGAGCTTCAATGCCAAGGTCCCTGTTGCTCATGCTCCCACAAATTATAATTCAATGGGACACTGCATTCCCTGCTCCTACACAAACTGTTGAACAGAGCTGGTTTAGCTCATCCTTCACCACCTGTAACAACACCAGTTGTTCACCACACAAAATGCAAAATGTGCCCCTGTTTCTGTGAGCTTCTCTTCTAAGTTGTTTTTATCCCTCCTCTGTCACTCAACTCCTTCCTGCCCTTGCTCTCTTTCCCGCTCTGATCAAACTCTGGCAGAACTTGTATTACTTCGCTATTTGCTGCTCTGTTGTTCTTTGAATGCTTAAGTCTCTGAACAGAAACCTGAAAAGACAATACGAAACTTTGTTTTATATAGCTTTACATTGATTTGTACCACTACATAGACAAAGACATGCTGAGGAAACTATAACATGAAAATAATTGAACTTTATTAAAAAATGACCCGAGTGAAGAGGAAAAGAAAACACATCTCAGTAGATACTTGATAATCAAATTCAATCGCACAATGTTTTAAATGTAAATATTTGAAAATGAATATTTATTACTGTGTATTTTGCCAACTAGTATGGAACAGTTCAAATTAACCGTACAGTTTGCTTCACTAGGAGTAATTTGAAATAATTATAAACATGCTCAATTATTTCTAGAAATATCAATTATTTACTAGGAAGTGTAAGAATACATTCAAATTAGCAACTGGATATTCACAAATAGCAGACATGGAAATAGAAAGAAATAAACTCAGTTGTCATTTTAGTGAGAAGGAAGGATGAGAATAGAGGAACACTAGGATGTGTGGTTTTAGATACTTCTGTGTAATAATGAATTTATGTGACTAATGCACAATAGCCTCATCTCAAATGTGCACATAATTGAAAATGGCTTAATACCATTTAAGTAATGACGTCTCCATATTGTACATCTAAATCACACTCATATCCTTCAAAAAATTGTGGATGTTTTAGAAAGGATGTTGACCTGCTCCAAAAGCAACATGACTAAATTGAACTGTCTATTCCATTACTTTTTGACACCCACTCATGAGACTATAGGCCCTTCACCAAAAAGTGGTATCACATGTGTTGAAATATTCAAGTTTCATGTGAAAGCAGTAAGGGCTAAGTGAATGTGAGGTGTGGGGGAAGAGAAGGAAACTACATGTTGCAGGTTATATGGACGAGACTGCATTAAAATAAAGCAGAATTTTTCCCCATAGTTTAGAAATGAGAAGTTAAAGAATCAAAGAATTCCTGTCTTTTAGGAATAGTGCTCTTTCTGACTCCTTAATCTAATAATTTATTTTCCTCTATTACCCACTAGAATTTTTTAACATGGAAGTTTATGGCAACTACTGTAACTAGTGTGTCCAATACTTTTTTTTTCTTCTACATCTCTTCTATAAGGCTTGGAAGCTTTTATTTCTCTTTAGCCACTGGACATGCAAAGGCTTTTCAATTTCTGCTCTCTGTTGTGGAAAAAGCCTTAATGGCTAAAAGGATGGCACAAGTGTGTCCTTGAGAGTCACCCAGGAGCCTGCTGGCACTTTACTGCTGGTGGAGATGCACAAGAAGAAAATTATGCAGACTTCAGGGCAATGCATTAATGGTACCCTTCCAACTAACAAATAATGACAGGAAACAAAATCTAACACCTACCATATTATTTCAGAAACTGTGTCTTAATAATGGCACCATGATGCAGTAAAAGTAAAGATCACTCTTTCCTTGACACAAGGCCACTTTATTTGATGCTTCTGTGGATAAAGCTGTCTTGATTCTTATACCTATTCCATTAAAAAAAAATATTAAAGGCTTATAAACAGTGCTTCCCTATGATGAATCTGACACTTGCAGCCTGATATTGAATTTTAATTGATTCTACTTTAACATCCAGTTGTTGGTTTGAGACAGTTTCATTACAGTTATTTGGACTATAACACTCAAATATGTGTTGAGATGGATTTACTCTGTCAATTACTTTTCCATGCAGAATGCAACACATAAGGTATCTCAGTGTTACAAGTGCTTTATTGTATCATGTGATTTGTATAAGAAAGTCAATTTAAATGAACTGTAAGAAAGGCTATTCCAATAAATTCAGCACATATTTCAATGAATAATGCATTGCTGAAGCTGTTTATAGATATAGAACATCAGCTAATTTTCCTCACTGTCACTTATTTATAAAGTAGTGTTTGTTTTTCACAAAAGATCAGAAAGCCCACCAGTTTTCTCCTGTGAATGTGTTGAGGCAGAGTAAGGATCCGGCTGCCAGATTCAGTCTGAATCAAACAAGTTGTAAATTCTTGCAGCCATCATGAGTCAGATGGTCTGCATTTCAGATCAATATATGCATATTTGATACACATAGTCCTTTTAATATGCCTTTCCTGAGGTCATTAAATTGGATTATATATCCCTTCACTGAAATGGATGGACATAATAACACTAATCTGCTGTTTTCTACTATTCTAACAAGCCTTTTAAAAAACCTAAAATAAATTTCATACTCTAAGCTTTGAGCTCTTGTCCATCTTAACAAAGTGACATGAATGGGCCAGACTGTAGACTTCAGCTACAGTGAAACCTAATAATGAAAAATCCTCAGTACCTTGGAAGGAAGGGGTTGAGTCTTACTGTGCAACTGGTCCATTTTACATTTTACCTGTTATGAGGACAAGAGGCAGGAACTTAGTACAGAATGGAGAGTGTTTGAATGAAATAGTCCTGCCTGACAAATTGGGGCCTGATCATCAGAAGTATTCTTTGCAAGAAAATGCACTTCACATGATGCACTTCAGGGTTCCAGCATGAAGCTGTGGAGAGCTGTGTCCAAACTGGCAAACAGATTTTGGCTGTATATGAATAAATAGCTTCTAGCTTCCATGGCCAGCTACAACAGGGACAAGCTGTCTGGTCTGTTAAAAGTAGGATGGGAACAAAAGATAAGGCATTTTCTAATTTTTTTTAAATGCTAAAAACCAAAACCAGACTGAAAATCTTCTCTGGGTCTGTTGCAGTGTACCCCCACTACTGCTAGAGACATTGCCAGCAGCACCTGTATGTCTCCTTCTTAAGGTCACTTTTAAAAAATTGCTGACTGAATTTATCTAATACTGTAGCCTGCATTCTTCTGGCCTTGAATACTTGTAGTCCCAATTTGCTTTGCAATTTACTGCTCCTAGACAGCATTTCCCTCCCACTGTTCCCAGTACAGAATGCACTCAGGTAGCTCCTTCTTTGTCCCTGCTGCAAGGAGAGATGAAAGCACCATGCAGGAAATGCTTCCTTCTCTGAATGTTTTTGCTCTGTTGTGCTACCTCTGAAAAAATTATGCCATTTTTGAACATTGAGCACAAAATCAGCATTATTTTTTTCTCAGGTTTCACAAACAAGCAAAAATAATCCCCAAAGAGTGAATGATTGCTTCCTTTTCTTTAACTCCCGTGGCAGATTGCCATATCAAGTTTTTATTTGTAGAGTGGTGAATGTCAGATACGTGTTTTAGCACAGCAGATGCATGTTGTTGGTTGGAATGTAACTCTGGCAATAACAGCGTTTGGATTTACCAAATATTCAAATAAATTAAGGTTTTTTTACTGTTTGTTCACTTCACATAGCAAATAAAGTAGCTGATTGAAATTTGACTTGAAAGAGGCTTTAGTGCTGAGTTCTGGGTGAGGGGATTACTTGTTTGAACTATAAGACGTCAAATGCTCTTAAGAATATTCAATGCCTAGCACCTTAATTAAGTAACTCTTCAGTACATTTAGTCAATTGAAATTTTCCATCAAATGCCTAGAGAATGAGATCTAAATTCTATGTGTGATGAGCAGTTACTAATGAGAATAAACATGTAAGATACGGATATTTAATGTGAGTGAAGTTTTGAACTCGTCAGGAAGCATCAAGTGTATATTCAAGATAATATCTACCACTATTGAATTACAAATTATATTTCATACATCTTTCTACTGAGATAGAAAGTATAAGTTTATGTAACTTATAAGTTATGTAAGTTAACTTATATACTTTGTATACGTCCTGAGGCTCCACAGTAAAAAACATTGCAAAACTTATAGTGTAGGGAATAATGATGGTGGTATACTGTAAGACGAAAACTCCAAGGTCATGACTTATCTAAAAGTACATAAATGACTTGCAAAATCATTAAAATATTCAAAATTAGATAAGAAAAGATAGGTTCATATCTTTCATGGTTTCTCTGATTTGATTTCTGTAGTTTCTATTTTCAGTTCTAATAATACCACATTCTGTCCTAAAATTTTCAGTTTCTGAGTACACCTTCTATTTCTTTTTTTGTAATAAGCATACGTATTTCCTTTTTTTGTCTTATTAGCTTTCATTTACCTTTTGTTTACACTATTTTCATCCATCTAGATAGAAATATTTCTTATACACTGGATTCACAATCAGCATCTTCATTATTAATCCTGGAAAAAGCATTACTAATGGGCTCATTATCATTTTTGTCGCTTGAAAACAAGTTCATTATCTGATGAGATGCGATTCTCTTCATATGCATTTTAAGATCCTTGATTTTCCTTCTTTACAATCCTTGTAGACAATCCTTCCTCGTGATCAGTAAAGAAGAAAATTTATGAATAGATTAAGATTCTCTTTATTCTTGTGTGCTTTTTCTCTGTTACTTGTCTGTCTATATATGGTCGTGGAAAAAAGTGACAATACAACTGTGGATGGAGATGCATATGTATGCACTTATACAAATCAAAGAAAACTGCCCAATTATTTGTCTGTAGATTTCTGGAGAAAACACTCTAGTTTCTTCTGGACCAAGTCAGAAAACTGACTTCTTAAAAAATTTGGATTTAAGTGTGCATCATAAAATTGAAGATTTTGCTTAGTGTAAGTTGGCTGCTAAGTTAAATGAGAGGGAATTAAAGACATTTTTGCTAATAAGGTATTAGCTAAACTCCTCCCAAACCCCTGTGAATTTTTTACATACAAGCTCGTAAATTTTTAGTGTGACATTGTAATGCTGGATAGAAATGTATGATTTAAGGTATTTAAAATTTATTAGTATAACTTAATCACTAAGGAAATACTCTAGAGTCCATAAAGTATTGAATGTAGTCAAATAAAATAACTTTATATTGCAAAGAATTATTGGGAATGTGAGCCTCTGTTCTAGTAGAACTTGAGATATATAAAGACATTCTGTCAGCCTAACACAAATGTAAGTTCATTATTTGACTATCATCATATATTTGTAGAATATCTGTCTGGAAAATAGTTGTAGGTGATGTGTATAAAATTAGTTTTATCTTAAATTAAACCCTCATTAATCAATCATTCTCACAAAAATATATGCTTGGCTTTGAATATTTGCAAGGAGCAGAGTCAAATGGTGTTCTCTGAAGTGCTTTAATTTTACTTAAGATGAAACATTTCACTTTTAACTTAATTTGAAAAGACATTTTGCAGAAACCTGTGATGATTTACCAATCAATCCAAATCCTGAAATGTGACAGAACAGATACTTTTCTGCTCTGATAGCATGCAATAATCATGAAGAGTTGAGAAGACTGACTTCTTAGCTTGTCTTAATATGTTAGTATGGCAGGTAAAAGAAGAAATTTGAGAAAGAAATTGCTGAAAAGGAGAAAATAAATACGTTTTGTTGGAGATGAAAATAAATCTATCTATTAAACAAATTTGCAAAGACATAAGATGATTTTTTTGAACAATTGTCCCTTCCTTTTTTCTTTTCTTCCACTGAAGACTAGGACTGTGCTAAGAGCCTTCAGAGGGTCACTATCAGCAACTGGCTCTAAAACACTTGGAATTTTCAATGAGGCTGTTGCAAGGAGACCTGTAAGGAAGCTGCAGTTTTAAGAGCGTAAATTGTTTTTCCCCAAGCCCACCCCCGGTTTAACAAAAATACCCACAAATGTTTGGGTTTGGAGAACAGAAGTAAACACAGAACGAGTTACTCCAGTTCTGTCTTCCTATTTGTTTGCTTATTGGCAAATTCTTCCTCTGTTAGCAGCTAACAGAGTAACAAGGGACATCAGATCAGGGGTTTTTCCCATTTTCTGGACAGGATTTTTCCTTCCTGCTGAAGGAAAATGTTTGGTTTTGTTTTGTTTTCCCCACTCTCTTGGGGAGGAATTTGTGATCCTTGGTACTTTTTGCTTGTTTTGGTTTGATGTTTTGTGGTTGGTTGGTTGGTTTAATTTTGGGACTTTTTGGTTGGTTTCTCTGCTCAGCAAATGTTGGGGAGTCTGGGTAATCCTGATGGGTTGGTTGTCAACCTGGGGTCTTTAAGCAAATGCCAGGCAATGTTAAAGATGTAGAGACCAAACGCTTTAACTTGTGTAAGGACTTCAATGGTAGAAAGCGCAAGGCATCAGCAACAGGAATGAGTAATGAGGCTCTTACTTCTTTTTCTTCTAGCTTTAGATCTTGTTAAGTCATAGTCCCTCAACTGTAGTCTGATCACAAAAAGTCAGCTTTTTTTCCCCTCCCATGTGTAATTTTTGGTGTTTTTTTCTACATTAGGTTTTGCTTGTGCTGTTTCCTTTACTCTCTGTATGTGAAATCTGATTCAAGTAAGAATTTATCCAGTTATGTGGGTTAAATTCAGATCAAGATGATGTGACATACTGTAGGAAGATGATTGATTGCTTCCCTTTCACTTCCTGCTGTCTGTGAGATGAACAAATTTTGCTTACAGAACCAATTCTTGAACTGAACTCATTCTGACACCAGGAGTAGACCTATAATAAATCTGAACTGACCTATTCTACATCTCTGCTGTTGCTGCTTGTACAATACAGCTTCTGGTTTATTCTTAATGCCACATTTATCTTAGATTCCAACCAGACTGTTTTTCTTTTTCCTTATTACTTTCTTATATTAAATCCTGAGTTATTCAGGAAATAGCTGAGTATTATCCCTAATCCAGTTTTTATCAGCTCACACTTCTGAATTTCAACTGAGGTTATATGATTCAAAGCTTGCCTTCTCATCATAATGTTGTGGATATGCATGCTTACACATGTGCCTACTCACTCTTAAAACTTGGAGGGGATGACAAAGCTTTTGTTACTATGTCTATTCATGCAGAAAAAATAATATGGACCATTGAAGTCAGTGCCACTTCAGAGCTGACTTCATCCTGTTTGTAGTTGTTGGAGTTGTCCCTTGAATGGGTTTTTGGATTTCTTTTCCCCCAAGTCCAAGAAGTAGATATCCATATATAAATCTCATATTCTCTAGAGGTGTGAACTGTCCACTGACTTCAGTAATACCATGAAAGCTGCTATGCATCAACCATGAACGGTTAAAAAAGTAGGGAAGAAGTGTAAAGGAAGTAAAGACTTTGTGCTAAATGGTCAGCACCTTTTCCAGAATAATCTTAAATAGAGACACAAAGAGTGAGAAGAAAATAGTCAAAAGAAAACTATATCAGTAAAAGTATACAAAAATAGCCTATGCAAAGGATTGCACTCAGCTGATAATATGCACACATTTTATGGCCAGGAATTCCATAACTTTGCATAGCAGATACTTCATACAGCAAGGCATTTCTAGCCTAAAAAAAAAAGTGTTTTAAATTCACAATGTATCCTCTTAACAAGAGAAATTAATTAGAATATAGATGAAAAATATAAACAAATTAACCATTGTGGGATCTGGAATTTCCAAAGCAAATTGCCATGATTTCTTAAAGTTCTATCGGAGATTGTGATGGAACAATATAGGTCATGGTCTTAACAATTCAAAATAGAAATCAATTTTGAACAATGATACAGCTCTAGTTAATATGATATTCTAAAACTAAAGATAAAAATGGAGGGAAAAAGTATTCCAATAGAAAAAGTGATTTTGTAAAATATTAATCTTGGCACCCCTCTTGAAATCAGATATCTTTAGTTCAAGGAGAAGTTGCCATAATTTAACCATATGTTTTTCTACTCACATCAGATCCTAAATGACTAATTTTTTGCCATAATCTTGTTTGGAATTGCACTTCCTGTTTTACTTTCTTAACTGGCAAAGTAGGATTTTCCAAAAATCACAATACTAAAGGCAGTGTTGTGCTTATCCTTGGGTGAGTCAAACAACTGGATGGCACTTGTGCATTTGAAGCCATCCTGCATTCAAATGTTTTAACAAGAGGCTGAGGGATTGATTATATACCTTCATTTTTCCAGAAGATATGTGCAGAAAATAACATTTTTTTTTCCAGTCTACAAAAGTTATCTCGGAAACACTTAGTTTAGAAGCCTGTTAAATGATATTTTTTTTCTGAAAGCCTCTTATATTCTAGCTGAATCCCAGTATTACTATTGATAGCCTATTGTACTGTGCAACATGAAATATAAGTAGTTTTAGACTATTTATGTCAGTATATAATACCCTGGTCAGCTCATGTTGCAGTGTAATAAAAAAGCCACCTAGTTATTTACATGGAACTTATTTTAATAAATATATTATTGAGTAACATAGATTTTACTTATTAGTCTCACGGTGAGTTGAAAATGTATTGGCAGCACAATTTAGCATTTATAATATGCAGCTTTCTGGAATTAATCACTTTTATCTGTATATTCTTAAACAGCTTTGGCCAGGGGGGTGGATACCATTCATCACTCTGAAATACTGTATTGTTGTTCTCCTGGGCACTATTCAAATGTGGTGTGCATGGCATGCCATTTAAACAATTAACTCCTGATCTTAGAGGCAGAAGGAGACATTATCATCCAAATAAGTTTTTTTTATGGCTGTTACTCCCGAACACAGAGTTGGAGTTTGGACAAGGCTCCTGTCTAAGTATCTGATGCTGGAATTCCTGAGGTTTAGTGAGCCATTTGCTGTGCTGTCACTGCCCAGGTCAGCCTAGCTTACAAATTGAGCTTTTCTCACAGCAAAAGAGCTGCTGGCGGGGGTGTCCATGCCATCTAGAGTGGTGTGAATTTGTTGATCTCAGGTGTCTACACACAGGGCTTTCTCTGGGGTGTTAACAAGGTGTGCACTGGTGCTTGGGAGAAAGGCACCAGTCATGTAATTCCTAGCAGGAGTGGCAAAGAAAATGACTGGGCTTTAATTTTGTGATACAGGTTTAATTCACAACAAATAGACAAAGCTCAGGAGAATTCTTTTTTGCATGATTGGTGCAGTTTTCCCCTTATTTTCTTTCCCCTTATGTAGCACCAGAGGATGATAAGGATTATAAAATTACAGGAAGTGGGCTGGCATCTCCTTAGTAGCTTTTGTTTTGTTTCAGAAGCCTGCTGCAGTAGTGACAGGCAGGATGGCTTTATTTGCTTTCTGTCTACCAGAAATCACTTGCTCCAGCATGTCCAAATGGTCTCTTCATAAAATTTCTGATCAAGAGCAAAAAAAGACTAAGTTATGTGTAACTCTACAGAAGCTACTAAGCATGGTGCTACTGCTGTAGCAGAACTCCTGGATTCCCAAAACAAAACTATTGCCAGAAATATTCAAAAGTAAGCACCAATTTACTGCTAGCAGGAAATAAGTAACTGTTGGAATCTGACAGTGTTTTTGGATTTAAAGATCTTGGTTGAAATTTCCAGACTTAGACAGCACCAGTGAGAGAGATCGGTGCCCATTAAATACCAACACTTGGGTCCTGTGTGCTCTGAATAAAAAAGACGCATGAAGTAGAAACAGTGCTCTGTAGGTGAGCGAGGGTGGGGAAAACAATAATACTCCTGTGCAAAAATTAGAAGTGAACTGAAATTGCAAGTGTCCAATGTGGGGGACTTGACTTTTTTTCCTGTTGAACAAGCAACTACCCATCCAGAAGACAGACACTGTTTCTCCTGAAGTCACAGCAGTACCAGTGAATTTACTGGCATGAAAACCAAGAGAGAAAAACCAAAGCCAAGTATAGTTAGTCTAGTGCAAATTTGAGTTTCTAATGAAGTGGATGACAGATCTTTGCCACAGCATTGATCAAATTGTTTGCTTTGTAATCAATCTAAACATCAGAATTTAATTTTTCCCCATAAACCTATGGTAAGTATTTAACGCACGAAAAGCAAAATTGTTCCAAGTGAAGTGCTTTACTAATAGATATTGTGTAACATGTCTGCAAGCACTTCTTCCTGCTGTTCAGACCTTCACACAAGATCAGCTATATTCAATTATATGGTCAGAGTTTGGCATGAAATACAGGAGTTTTTTTAAAAGTCCTCTGTATTTTCCCTTGAGACTTAAAAGGACCAGAGTCTTTCAACATAAAAGGAAAACAAAAAAAGAAAAACATCCTGGATTTAGATATCTAGGCATTCCAAATCTGCAATTAAGATTTGATCACTGGGCTAGAGGCTGCAGCAGTTGTGAGAAGCCTTAGCTCTTTTGAAGTGTCACAGACCTAACAGTTGGCGTGGTAGACAGTGTATGTTCAAAATCTGGAAGGCATCTGACAGCACGTCCCATAAACTATAGCTGCAAAACTGCGAATAGATAATATTCATGTGGCTTACAATGTCTTCATGTAAAGCAAGTTGATACTGTTCTGAGACTGTGAATAAGACAGGTACTTTCAAATAATCAGTACAATGAAACTGTTTAAAAACACTGTTGCTGCTTCCATCTAAAAAGGCAGGTCAAAAAGTGCCAGTAATGGCCACAGCAAAGACTGCAGCCCTGAACTTGTATCAAACTCTTTCAAGCAGCTGTTTTTGCCTATATTTTGCTTTGATCTGGCTAGCATGAGATAAAGACCTGTGACTTCAGCTGTGGGCTTGTTGGTTTGGTTTTATTTGGTTTTTTGTTTTGTTTTGTGGTTTTTTGGGTTGGTTTTTGTTTGGTTGGGTTTTTTTGGGGTGTGTTTGGTTTTGGTTTGGGGTTTTTTTCTTTCCCAGATTTTTTCCCATCCTAAAAGGCTTGATGAAGTCAGTGCCATCTTTTTTGACCTGTGTTATTACTTCTGTATTAAAACAGTTAGTCATAATTATCTGTGTTGCAGATCTCTAAACGTGCTCACTACAATTTGCCTACCATTTACCTTGGAAGTATTAAAAAAATAAAAAGAGCTGAAGAAAATTCCTGTTAAACAGAATCCCTTCAAGGTTGCTTATTGCTCAGTCAGTGAAAACAGAAAAATACAATATACACCATATGGATTTTGGGAATTAATCAAATCTCTGGCAGAAGCAGCAAGAAATGGGGAGGTAGAAGATAGAGTGTGAGATCCAGGATGGGAACAAGTTTTAAAATGATAGTGAAGCTTTGGCATCAGCACCTGCTCTTGTTCTCCTGGGTTATGCAAAGCCCTTCAATTTATATATGAATGAAAGAAAGAGCCAGTGGAGTGGCAACACAGAAATGAGGACCTCACCAGAGAGTTCCATCCCTCTGCCTGCACCTAGATCCAGTTGCAGCAGGAGCACTAGCCTGTATTAAATCTGTAGCAGCAATGGTTACCACGTGAGGAAGAAGCTGCCCCCTAATTCCAGGATGCCCTATAACAATTTGTGTCCCACATGAGGTGGAAGTGCTGGTGGAACAGTGTGCAGCACAAACATTGAGCAGCCTTCGGGGGGTCAGGCTGAGGGAAGAATCCTCAAGTGAGATGTTGTTTGTGCCAAAATCAGCATTTTAACTATTGACGTGCTCCCTCAGTAGAGGAAGAAGTTGAGGAGACAAAAGTTAGTGTATTCCCTTTGACATTGACAAAAAGCCCTAAAAGGAATTACATTGCAGAAAATTGCAATACAGCTGCATTATTGATAATTCTTTGATCTATGATCAATTTTTATAGCATACTGTTGACCTGCACCACACTATTTCTTGTTGCATCTAATGGCAACAAGATGGCTACACTATCTGAAAAAGCCTCACCCTCAATAATTCCTCTTTCTTTTTTTTCCTGTGCTGAATTTGTTCTCTGTAAGTTTTTTTCTTAAAATCTTGCTTTCTCCAGGGGAGTTCTGTGTTGGTTAGTTCTAGTGTTTTAAGTCAGATAATAAATGAGTGATTGACACCAGAAGAATACAAATTTGAATTAGAGTAGAGCCAGGGGGCTTGGCAGCAGGAGTACTATTTTCTCAGTAGGTTGTGGGGGGAATTAAATTCTTAAAACTTTGTGTTATTCCCTTTATTGCTCTTTCTACTGTGTTGCATGGGGTTTTTATTTTCCCTTCAGCCTCCCAGTTAGTGAAATGTGCTAGCTTGGGCCTCAATAGAAAAGAAAAGGAGAGAGAAGGACAACTTAATTTTTTTTGTCCCCCCCCTTAATATTTTTGTCTGCAGAGGAAAAAGAATATAACCTGCCTGTGGCCAAAGGTCACATTTAGGCCATTATCCCCTTTTAATAGCAAGGTCTGTATTACCTTCCTTTTGGATGTCTTCAAATGTGCGTAAAGGCATATATTATGTTTTATTATGTTAATAATGTAATATATTATTATGCTACATATTAAATTATATATTTCCTAGGAAATAATGCAATAGGAATGCGTTTAATTCTACAGCCCGAATAACTAAATAAAAAACTGTTGCCTGTATAAGAAATGTAAAAATTGTAGAATTTGGAGGTTTGAAGAACCTTTAGTAAGGTTTTTGGGTGGATGAAACAAATTCTAAGCAGAAAATTAATTCTATTTCTGTTGTTAAAATGCTTATTACAGCATCTTTTTATAATTCATGAAAGTTATTTGCAGTGTGATATCCAGAAGTGGTTCTGGTTTGCCTGTGTGAATCTAGAGAGAAATACATGCATGACTTGAGTTAATTTGAATTATTAGGCTAGCTTTTAGGCTGAGAAATGTAGCAGATGCTTACTCTTAATGGCTCGAACACAGAACTGAGTGGCTGGTGCATGGATAAGTGGAGCACACTTCGACGACCTAGCAGCAGAACATTAAGGCTCTCTATTTCCCTTTTTAGTGGAAGGAAAGTGCTGCTCTATTTTGTGAGGTAAATAAGCTTGAAATAATATCCCTGTCTTGTTTTCATGAGTGCCAATACTCTCAAATGTTCTTTTGCAATATTCAGTACTATCAAGAACCACATAATTTTTTTTAATCACAATAATTAGGGTACTCTTTTTGGTGTTTACATTTTTAAAAAAAAATTCTGAAATAGTATCTAAGTCCTTTTTTCTTCTAAGAAGATATTTTAACATCGATCTCAAAATGTGTAGTTTATACAATGCATTCTCCACATGCTGTTACTGCATTCATTATTGTGTTAAGTGGATTTATAATAACCTGCGAACACGAATTTCTATTTTTACGTCTTGACCCACATTTTGCATGCAGATAGAATAATTCCAGGAAGTGCAAGCATAATGGCATTAGTAGCCAACTGTGGTTTGGTCTTCCCTCTCAGGCTGTACTGCTCTTAAATGCTTTCTTTGACATCAGTGTGCTCCTTTTTAGAGGAATGCATTCCACCATTCTCATTACTCATTCTGACACTGAAGAGCAAACCAAAATTTTGTATCACTCTAAAACAAACATTAAACCAAACTTGGCTTTTTTTTTTTAATCTACCTTTTTAAGAAGCAGTACCTCTATCAATGTGGAGAGGGCTGAAGGAAACTGAATGCACGTGCCAGTAGAGAGACCTCTTTAAAGACTGTTGTTTCTGGGGCTGGCTAATTTGAGAACCATAGGGGCAATAAAAGGACAAATGCAGATGTGTGGTCCTTGACTGTAGCTATCTTCAGACAGTCATAATAGGTGACAGTGTTGATAACGTGCAAAACGTTTCAGTACCCAAAATCCTCAAGTATCCTCAAAAATCAAAATAAAAAAATCAGATTGTTGATTTCAATATCCTTATTGATTTACCTCAGTCTACGTTTTAAAATGTGTAGTGAGAACTGTAGAAGGCGTATTTTCTACAAGTTCTCAGGAGCAAGCCTTAAAGATGAAAACTGGTTCATGTTTACTTTACATACAGGCATGGTGAAAAGGGAAGCAACAAGCTCACTCATCATGTGAAAACATCTTTGTTACTTTATTTGCATTTTACCCTTGTAAATGCATATTTCTTGCAATAAAGACATCTTCCTGTGCCTTGAAAACAGTGATCGTTTATCTGAAGTTGGCTCAATGCTATTCTGTCACTTTCTAGACTTGAGTAACTGCCAGGATATTTTCCTGTTTTTCTCCATTCCCCCAGCTGGGATCTTTTATATGTTCACTATAAAGGAAAACAGAGAAGTTGCAAGTATTTTCTCCATCTGGATATTTAAATTAACCAACCTGTGCTGGGAAAAATGATACCTTTGTTTGTGAGGGTTAGGAAGAAGCAAAATTCAAACTTTGCATCCAGTAAGAGAAGTCTGGGACCCTATTCATCATATTTGTCCTCAGGAAGAGAGCAGTCCAACATGACAGTTTGCAAGGAGACTAATAAATTGCATGGAAGTGCAGCCCCAGGCAGGAATGGCTGGATGGGAGCTCATCTCTCATGCCTTTCCCTTTGTTGCTCTCGTTAGTAAGCAGCTTTGTTTTTTGTGGCTCTTCTGGGAAGAGCACAGAATTATCAATAATACTCCAATTTAATTCCCCAAGGAATCAGGGACTGGAGGGACAGAACTGCTCATCCGTTCATTTGTCGCTATGCCACGTGTCCAACTAGAGTACAGATATTCAGGCTCTGTATATTTTGAAGATTTAGTTTCCATCTGTGTTTAAACCACAATCTTTTACATTCATGAATTGCTTCATAAAATGCTTTAAGCTGTGGATCTTTTGATGTATTTATTCTAAAATTTCCAACAGTTACTTCTCTTTTTAGAAGGAAATAACGCTGTTGCCTGAGGTTTTTAAAAAATAAGTGCTTTTCTGAAGGCTGCACCCCAAAGACATTTTCCCTATTTTCTACAGTAATGAGGATATAATAGATTAAAACCTGTTCTTCATCAAGGTTTCCTCAGACTATGATGTTAGAAGCGAAAGCCACATTTTTTTCCCCCGGTTCTTAATGCGTTATATAAACATCCACATTTGGATACTTGTGTATTTGGCTTTATGCACACCAGTACTGCATCTCCACGGCCTTTCAGCTGGAAAAATTTGATTCCTGATAAAATACGTGGAAAGATTCATTATTTACTTTCCAAAGATTACTGTGGTTTGACCTCGCCCTATCAGTTCTTAGACAGATTTGTCTCAATGCTCAGAACATGCATGCCCCTGCCAAAACCATATTCCAAAACATAACTGACAGCTGCTTTCTTTCCAAATCTTGCCTATGAAAGAACCCTCGAGAAAAAAACAAACAAATTTAAACCGAAAATGCAAGAGAAATTTCCTTCTTTTGCCAGAAAGTTGGAGACTATTAATAAACTGTAAAATGAGGAAATTGACTGTACTTGACAGGGACGTCAGGAACAGTGATTTCTCTTGAAGAGCATTACTAACAGAATGGGGTGTTGGTTTGTAAAGTTGTTTTAAATTTTTTACACAGAAGATGTTAATGACTAATTTTATTATCTGAACTGATGTTGGAGTTCTGGTGCCTCTGCAGTGAGCCTTTCTTCTGGGAGGGCCAAACTAGTTTGGTTTGTTTAGTGTGTATAGATGGTTTTGAATGTCAATATTTTAAATGTGTTTTTTGGTTGTATGGTATAGCTAAAAGCTACATAATTTTGCATGTGTGGTTTTGGTTTTTTGTTTGAATTTCATTAAGGGAAGGTTTTTTTGTTGTTCATTGGTTCAAAGCCCCTATACCATCCTAAAGAAGTCTAAGGGCAAGTCTCAGGAGTGTCTACCAAACCTCCCAAAATTTGCCTTGCAAAAAGAATAAATGGCCTGAAATTGCCTTTCCCACTTCCAACATCCTCAAGCTTACATAAGAGGAATTAAGTTTTACATTTACATGGGTGCTTTCAACTTCCTCCAGTGTCCTTCTCCATCCAGGTCCAGGAAAATAACTATGTAGATAAGAGTGAGAAAAAACTTCAGAGGAGTCAGGGAAAATAACTTTGTGGCATCACAAAGTTTATGAGTATAACTGCAGAAACATGACCTTGTTTGTTCCCACCCTTCTTTCTTCCCCTAATTTTGCGAGAAATGAGTTTTTTACCCAATAATTATTTTTTTACCTGATACTTCATAATAGAACTAATTTTAAAAATTATATCAAAGACATGCATGGAGGTAATTTAACACCAACTGTGCTACTTCTAGTTCTGAGAAGCAGTGTGGGTGCAGGGGGAGTGATTCCAGGTCGTGAGTTGATACTTTCTCCAGATGCGTATGAGTGAAATATATCCGGAGTATGTTGTGGATATAACAACTGGATCAGTGTAATTTAAAAATCAGTCCCTTTTGCAGCACATGTGGCAGTGTAGGGCTTATTTTAAAAGCAGGAGTACAGTAACTTAAATGCCTGTCTGTCCCAGTGCTCTCCCAGTGACTAAGCATGCATTTGTCAGTAGCAGTAAGCTATATGCTGTTTGAAAGTAGGATTGAAGTTCTTACTTTTATAGTTTCCTTATGAGAATATTATCTAGGGCTCGAGTAACAAACTTTAGAATCAAAGAAGCTTGATAGAAACACTAATCTCTAAAAGTTTGGATGACCTCTCTCCCAGCACTTGGAAGCAAGAGTCAGTACATTTTAAAATACATCACGTATTTCAAGCCCATTAAAACTTCAGATAAAAACATTAATAAATCCCAAATTTCAACCCTAAACGTTTTCAAACAGCTTCAGCCTAACTCTTTTAATGCTGTCATAGTTTTTTTTATCTCAATTTTCCACAAGAACATCGAAGACCGCTTCTCTTCATGCCTAAAAGAGCTTTGGCTTTGATAGGATTGGGCAGTCTAGTTGATGCTTAAAAAGACCCTCTATCCAGAAAAGGGTTTTTTTTTCCCCTTGCCACTTTCTGCCTCATGGATCTTGACACAGTAGTCATTACTAGAGGATACAGGTCATTTGAGAGGGAAATAGGGATATCTGCTTTCTCTGCTCACAGTTTCCATGCCTAATGTCTTTGTACATGACTATGAGAGATTCAGTTTATTCTCTATCTGAGGTCATTCTCATGCCCCTGTTGGGTTGATTGTAGTGATTTTTAGGTAAGGCATTTTCCACAATTTCTTTGATATTAAGAAAAAAGGGGGAAACTATGAGTAGATAAAAGGGAGATGAAGATATCATGAGCTTTTGCACATCACTGGGCAGGAGAATCCTATCTTTCATTTGCTATTCCAAAGTTAATTCAGAAATTTTGCTCAAAAAGTCATTTAATTTTCAATTCCTCTTGCATGAATTAGAGTTCATTTTTCTATTTTCCTCTAGTAACAAAGCTCTTAATCACAAAACATATGATGTGAGCTCTTCTTTCACACAGCCAAGATTAAAAACGATTCATTATCATCACCACTTCCACCTTTTTTTCCCCCCAACCCTGCACTCTTTAATGAGACTTTAGACCCTCTATGAAACTTATGGTCTTGCTCTGTTTTATAATTATGACTTATGGATTTTCTCTTGATGCTTTTATCAGTGCTGGCAAATTTCTGACTTGCATCTTTTAGTCCAGCTTGAAATTAATGAGTAGCTCCAGAGGAAAAAAAATCCATTTACCTTGTGCTGAAGCAGCCTACCAATGTCAGGAAGAAATCCTCTGAGAAAGTAGAGTCTTTTTTGTCTGAAGAGGAACACCACACACACTCAAGCAAAGGGTAGTTCTTTAATTTCTTTGCAAGCACCAAATACTGTCACCACCAGAGAAGTGTGTTTAGGATTGTAGGGTTTTCGTCTAGGGGTTGGGTTTCTTGTTTGGTAGGGTTTTTTGTTGGTTGCTTTGTTTATTTTATGAGACCATCAGCAGGACTTGGATGGCTGTTCTAGTGACTTTTGCAGTCTTCCATCTCCCAAGAAGAAGCCCTAGCTGAGTGAGGAGCAACAGCCAATCCTGGGAGATTAGGGAATGCCATGGGTCTGGCAGCAGCTGAAGCCAGGGCTGAGTGGTCACCTGGTGTCAGCTGCACATCAAATGCCTCAAATGCCCAGCCTGAAGTCAGAGTGTGTCAAGTGTCCCCTGCCTATGCCTACTGGGAAAGGAAGCTGCTTAAACTCCTACTTTATGTTTAAGGTGAAAGGGCAGTTTGCATGTTCTCTGTGAACAGCAGCATTTTTCCAAATACAGGAATTTTACCAGTGTTGCTTTCTGCGAATAATGAGAACCAACCCAGAGAGGTTTGCTTGAGTTGAGAAGGGTCAGCAATGTAACTGTAGGCTTTGACAAGGTTATTAGCTATTTAAAATTAAAAAAGAAAAAAAGGAAAATGATCCATCTGACAAAGTGTAAGAGAGTAGCAGGATTTTAAAGGTGATTCAGGTTAAATGGAAGATCTGAGCTCTGAGGCGTTTTGATGGTGAG
Organism: Cyanoderma ruficeps; assembly: GCA_008694505.1. Classification (NCBI taxonomy): domain Eukaryota; kingdom Metazoa; phylum Chordata; class Aves; order Passeriformes; family Timaliidae; genus Cyanoderma; species Cyanoderma ruficeps. The sequence goes on along the minus strand of VZDJ01000084.1, from coordinate 2,100,626 downwards.
ATACCCTGTTTGTGCAGTTTAAGTAGGAGTCTGTGGAAATCTGTGGAATTGGTTGTAACCAAGCTTCTTTGCTTCTTAGCTGTTCCTAACACACCCAATTTGATTCTACCCATCTTTTACAGGCTATCACTAGGCTGCAGAGTTGCCTGATCCAAAGGCTGTGCCTGCAGCCCACCCTCCCCATCCCAAGAAACAACACTGCTGCATACAGACAATTCAGTGGTTTTTGGTTTTCCTTGGTGCTTGGTTACCTGATGATGACCTTTTCTTGCCGTTACCATCACCAAGGGTGTGAATGAGAAGGGCAGTTCAGAGGCAGTGCTTAACTAGCTGTTACTGCTGGAAATTCAGGAGTGTCCTGGGGAAAGCTTCAGGGTGGTGGTAGGGATGACACACACACATAACCACGATCCATTTTACATACAGGAATGTGCTAATTACTCAAACATTTACATTTTGGAGGAATCTGCTTTGGATAGCAGTAATACCGATGTTCCTACAGTAGCAATTATCATTCTCTTAGAAGAGCTAAACCACAGATGAACTGGAGAGAAAACATATTCAAATATTATTGTCATCTCTCTGCACCTTTATGCTGAGATGAGTTAAAGTGGTGGAAGGAAAATTAACAATAAAAGTTGAGCCTGGCAAAGCTGAAATGAGAGCTGTATCTTTCAGAGAGCAGTATTAGACATTTTAGTCCTTGCTCCTTAACTGAGTCTCAAGGAAAGTAAGATCTTAGTTATTTTAATGGTCTGAGGATGTGGGGCAGGAAAAAGGCTAACTTAGTCCAGTAATTTTTAGGCATCACCTTTCATCTGGAAGGGTGTAAATACAAGCTATTTTCCCCTGCGAATATTGAGGCCTGTTCATGTCATTACTTGTTTCTTTCAGTATTTACAATAGTATGTAACAGTTGCTATATCTGTTTAATGTTTTTATTCATGTTTGGATGGTAAACAGATTCACAAGCCAATCTTGTGGATTAGTTAATTTCTAAACACCCTTGATGAACTCTCTTTAGAATTCCTTTTAACAGTACCATAATTACTCCTGTGAGCATATACAACACCTGACAGGCTGCTGAGGTTCTGATGTAAGCCAAGGACACAGGAGAAGCTAAGGGTTTTATTCTTCTTGAACTATTACTATGTAGTTTCCCAATGAGGCAATTTCTGAGCAGAAAATATAATAAATTATATTGGTAGCCATTGTTTACTGCCGTAAAGAGAGAATATGGCACATAGCTTAAAGGAGTGTAAGGATCTTGTCTCTTGAATAGAAAAGTGAAGGAAATATAGCACTTGCTTTGCTTTCTTGCTCTTCTGTGGCAAAACTCTCCAGTTTTTTTATGTGGAGGATGTGGATAGCCACACTTCCCTTGTTTTGAGGGCTGCAGATAAACAACTTGGATACAGACTCTTTGGTCGGTAATATTTTCCTATGAGCCTTTGCTTGTTTTGCTCGAGCTCTTGGTCACAACACATGAAAAATAAGCTTTTAGTTCATCACCATCAAACCCTCTGGAAGGACAATTCACAATCAGTTGGGACATTTCTATGCCAGCTGCTCTCCTCCAAGAGTTTGAACACAGTTCACTCTATGGAGTGTCATTGTCCAGAGTGGAAGTCAGTTTTTTTGCTGGTGCTAGAACTTATGATTGCTATTCTGTGTCATCTTAATGATCCTGAGTCAAGCACTGACTTTCAAAAACATACTCAAGCATCTGATTATATTTTAGACGACTGGATATTTTCAAGAGCCATATTAACTAATTCTACTTGAACCTGTACAGTTTAGATTATCTCAATGTCTTAGAAGGGAGGCTACTTTAAACTTTCATTTTCCATTTTATTCAGACAAACACAAAGAAACTACAAAAATAGCCCTGTGAGGACTGTATAACAAGTTTTATTTCTCATAATCAATAGTTATTCACACATCCAAAGGAACAACCATAGAAAAGTTCCAAGGAGCCAATTATACACCCACCCACCTCACCTCCCTCCAGCCCCCAGGTTTAACTCGATCAACTACGAGGTGGTTGACTTAAGGGATCTAACTTGCTTTTGCACTAATGCTAATTCAGGAAGCAGCAATTCTGTGAAGAGGTCTTAGTGTAAACGGCAGTCAGATTTGGCAACACCCAGCGCCTGAGTTTAATCTGGTTTTTGATAGTAGAAATATGAAGCATCTCTATGAAATCAAACGTGCCTTGTTCTCTGTTGCATTAAGGCCACATCAAGGACATTTCATCACTTCCTAAAGCAGTTAAACGGGGATTGGTTGCTGTCAGTATGGTAAGATTTTTAAGAAAGAAGAGTAAAAATTTAGGAAAACACAGAATTGCTGTGTTTCCTACTACATGTTTTAAACAATTTTATTAGAACCAACTACATTATTACAAAATAGATTAAACCAAGACATTCAACTACACTGTGAGAGCGTATTTGCAAAGCAAATGCAAACAATAGATGTCTAATCTGAAATATCTGTAGTCAGTTTAAAAATGACCGAAAAATTGTTAATAGTCTCTGAAATAGTAACAAAAACTTCTCACTCACAAATTTCTTACTTTGAATATAATTTTTAATGGAATGCATTTGAATAAAATACATAATGTATTATGATTATAATTCTTTTGGTTTTGCATTTGCCTTCTTTGTTTATAAAAGTGTCTGGAAAGGGAAAATAAGGACGCAGGGGGGAATTACTGTCTGGAGAGGAAAGCGAATCACAAAGCAAAACATCACTTGCAATCTTCACTGTGAGAAGAAAGGTAGGAGGGAGTTATTTCAATAATTCTGGCTAGCTCATACTCTTATAAAGCAACCCATAAACCATGCTCTTTTATGCACGTGGTTTGCCATCAAACATTTTGTTATGAAGATGTCAATATTCCTTTCCCTAATATGAAAAATAGAAAGCTAAAATGGAAAGTGCTCTAGTAGCTTGAATTACAAAGTTTTATCTGGATTCACTTCTACCTTTGCAATGGGACTGCAACCCCATGAAGAATCTTGATTTATAGAGAAATTCTTCTTGTGCTCATATTAGTGAATAAATTTCTTGTAAACTACAGAAAACTGGCTCTTCATCTTGAAATAAACACTTACAAATGTATGAGTTTAAAATGTTATTCTGACATGCAGGTGCAATTCTGTAATAGATCCTTAATTGGCAGTATCTCAGTGGACAGTTTTGGTCCAGTTCAACAGCTTTCCCAAAATGGTAGGAAGGCATTTTTGTTCTAAGTATGAAAAGACTAAATTATATAAAATAATCCACTGTATAAAGATGCAGAATAAAAATTAGATTTAGTCTGTTTTATCTTTATTTGATCTTTGCTTCTTTAAATTTTTAGTTGGCAACTTCATTATTGATAGACTAGCTCAGCGTTTCACACCTAATTAATGCTCGGTTAAACACCATTTAAAATATGATTTTTTTTTTTTTTGTTTCCTTAGAAGTCAGTTCTAGTCCCATAATTCCATCTACGCTTAAATTGGCATGAAATTCCTGTCTGTCTAGAAGGAGGAGCTCTTTGGAGGTTAGGTCTGCACAAATAAATAAATCTGGCTGGTCTAGGTTTGAGCGCAGATCATTTCCTGACCCATTCCATTGGGTAGGCACAGCAGTAATAATGTCAGTATTAATGCTGAGAGGCAGAGTAGGGCTGCCTCTTTAGGAGACAGTTTCATGGGCAACACATCTCCAGGAAGTGTGGGAATTTTCCTTGAGCTGTCGCCAACCAGTGCAAATTTCTCATTGCTGATTTTGCTATTGCTGAACAGGACAGAAACTCTTGGACAAAGCACTTGAGTGAAAACCAGCTCTTCCCCTTCCCATACTCATATTTGTACCACAGATCAGAACTGGGATATTTTTGACTCCCACGTGTGTGTCATTCTGCACCAAGTTCCACATTAAGTAGCTCAATCAGCTGAGCAGAAGAATGGAAGGGTATTATTGAACTGTCACCTTTATCTAAATATTTTTTCCCCCTTGGATTTTTCATAGGGATTGCGAAAGACAAATTCTTGACACCCAGACATTTCATATTCTGATTTCAAGCCTGCACTTCAAAGCACAGAAGCTTTCCAGCATAGTGTAAAGCACTGTATTTTTGTCCGCTAAAAGTAGGCTGAACTATTTTAAATGAAACTTACAGGAAAAAGAAATCAGCCTGAGGTAGACATGCAACATAGAAAATTTCAGTCTAAGCAGCTTAAATTTGACTGCTGTTGTTTCTAGCTAACTTAGGCAACAAAGGATGCAATCTGTGTATGGTAAATTAATTTAGGGGGAAACACAGACTTTTTATAAACTCTCTATGTTCTTACATATTATAAATTTAGTGTACTGAAATGCAGTTCTTACTGTGGGAAGTTTCCAGCAACATTTCCAGGGCTAATGTTTTTTTAGGTGCATCTGATACTGATCAGACTAAGTGTAATCCCAGTTCACAATTGAATATAATTTCAGAATTTCATTTTTTTCATGATTGCCTCTGCTTATGCAAGAGCATAATTTTCTTAATTTTTTTTAAAGTATGAAAAGGTTTTATTCACTATCAGCGGTACAGCGTTCGCAACAACAGCTTAATTGGGTGCAATTAGAAAGATATATTAATTTCTTATGGGCACACTAAAAAGTGCAAAACAATTATCAAAACTTCAGCCTGTTTCTTTATATCACAAAATTTACAAAATCTAATTGAAAAAGAACCACATAAATGTTTTAGCCAAAGTAACAGAAGGAGATTTAGTGTTAAGTATTCTGCATCAGGCACCTAAAGGGAGTACTTAACATTATCATACTGTACTTGTTTAAACAAGGTGAAGTTCCCACAGCAATTTTAATTAATGGTTTGTTGTATACGGGTAACATTGCTGAACTACTGTACTTGTCATTGCTGTGTCTTCACATGATCAAGCAAGGCAATATTGAAGATTACTGACGATCAGTGTGAAATGAGAGACCAGAACTAATGTTGTCTATGCAATTATTACTGTATAGAATCATAAAATCATTAGGTTGCAAAAGACCTCCAAGGTCATCAAGTCCAATCTTTGAACATCAACATGGCAACTAAACCATAGCACTTTCACGTAAACTGCAGCAGCACCAGGTGCTCTGTTCAATTGTTGAACACTCCTGGGAATAGTAACTCCACCACTTTCCTGGGCAGTCTATTCCATTGCTGAAACACCTTGTCAGTTCTTCCTTGTGTCCAACTTGAATCTCCTCTGGTACAACTTGAGGCCATTTCCTCGTGTCCTGTCGATGGTTGCCTGGGAAAAGCAACTGACCCCCACCTTGCTGCAACTTCCTTTCAGGCAGTTGTGAGGAGTGATAAGGTCTCCCCTGAGACTCCTTTTCTCCAGGTTAAATAACTCCAGTTCCCTCACCTGCTCCTCATAAGACTTGTGTTCCAGCTCCTTCACCAGCTTCATTGCCTTCGTTTGGAATTGCTCCAGTACCTCAGTGTCTTTTTTTGTCATGAGGGGCCCGAAACTGAACACAGGACTCAAAGTGCATCCCTCGCCAGTGCTAGAGGGATAACCACTTCCTAGTTTTGATGGCCACATGTTTTCTGATATGAGCCAGGGTGCCATTGACCCTCTTGGCCACCTGGGCACATTGACAGCTCATGTTCAACTGGCTGTCGACCAACATTGGTAGCTCCTGCAATCACGTGATCTGATCATGTCCCTTTTTCCCTCCCATTACTTTGATTTACATGGTGTTAGATTTAATCAAAGTATCATATAGTATGAACTGCAGAGTTTTTTAGAATTTTTTGGGATCTATGGAAATGCTGACTGAAATTATCTCAAGAAAATGTTCAGCAAAGAAGTAGTTAGAATCCTTATCCTAATGTGCTTGTTTTCCCTAGAGCTGGTTCCAGTTTGATAAAAGACACTTTGATTTTTCTTGTTTCTTGACAATTTCAACTTGATACCTAGTTAAAAGTAAGGAAGCTCATTAAATAAACCTCCAGACCTCAGTGTTCTCAAGAAAGCTTAAAACTTTGAAACTTGAAAACTCTTTAAAGCATAGCTATGTGGATTCAGTAGTACCTGTATGTTGATATAGAAATATTGAGATATATAATGAAAATTGTGTGTAAATGTATTTTCTAATATTTGAACATTTATGGTACCTCAGAGAGATTAACAACCACAGGATTTTGCATACAGTGTAGGAGGTGTAGAAAAGGACAAGTTAAAATGGGGGACTAATATTCTCTTCAGATCCTACTTCTCTGGTAATAGGCAATCCTGTTTTCACTGGCTGACTCATTCTTTACTTCCTAATACCTTAATTGTTTAATGTGAAATTAGTGTTCTTTTAGAGACCCTCTTAAATATTATTCTGTGTACCAAGTTTCTGAAAACATGTTAAAAGTAATCTTCAGTATGCAAGGCTGTGACTACCTTTTTCACTTGTTTTTTTTTTTCACTTTCCATAAACTTTGCTGTTGGCCCTTCTTAGTTATTGAAACTTTTTAAACTTAATTTTAAAATTCCTAGAAGGACAGGCATTGAAAATGTGCTAATTCTTGACAAGTCTTGGGGGCGCTGGACTTCATTGCAATGTGTAACATTGCTAATAGGCCTTACTTATAATGTTTTGTTGGGAATCAGAGGAAAAGAATTCTCAATATTTCTCCTTATCCTCATAAGATGTTCATTTTACAACAATTCTCTGAGTTTTCAAGTGTCCAACTGATGGCATATGAATGTTAGAGAGTTGGCAAATACTCAGCATATGACTTGTGGTTTATTAGTGTCTCTGAGATCACAAAGGGATAAGCTGCCCTACTGATCTGCTCTTTCGAATGAAAAAAGGAGCAGGGACACATTCAGGGTGGAAAAAGGTTCTTGAAACTTTCCCCCCCCTGTTTTTTACCAAAACAACAGGATACTCTTAAAGTGATGGGTTGCTCCTGTTGGTATTTCTGAGGAAGAAATACCTTTATCTGATCTTCACAGTAAGGCAAGCTGCAGTTATTGCAATGTAGATTGCTTTGGAAAGCTGCTAACTTTAACGACTTATTTTTAGAGATAACATGAGATGTTTCCTGTTCATTAAACCATGGAAGAGTTACTAAAGTTAATAGTTGTAGTTACCTCTGCTGAAGTCATTATGTAAATTCAGTGTCAGGGATGCAATTTACTGATTATGACAAACTGATATTGTTCTAGGATATGTTAAAACTGTTCTTACTGTAAAAACTGCACTAAATCTCTAAGAAGCAATTTCCCATTGCCTACTGCAATAACAATACTTGCAAATTGGTTTTATTGTAATGTAACTGTGTGTGTGTTATTTAAAGAGGTAAATAGCTACTGGTAAGGTAAGGAAAATCTAAGCTGCAGAGCTAAGCAAAATGCAGTTGGCATGAGGTTAAGAGATTAAGGGTTTCTGTTATAAATAATAGTAGAGCTAATACAACAATATTAAGTTTTGTTCTCTATTGCTCTTAGTCTGAAGATAGATAAAGATCAGGGGATTTGTGTATTCTTACACTATGGCTTTGGACCTTAAAATATTGTTCTTCAGATGACATTAACTGGAGCAAAAGCTGAGCCCTCATCAGCAGGGGCTGTGCAAGAATGAAGCAAATCAGGAGTCGGTTCACCACTGTTGTGAATCTCTTGAATCAGGAGAGGAATTCAGCCCTTGAAGAACTCATGCTTTGGTAACACCTAAACAGTGCTTTGGTTCTGTTTACATCCTTTTCTGTCCTTATCCACAAACATTTCAAACCTACCTGGTCACCAGCTGTCCATGTTTATAATCTATTCAACATCACCCCATGCACGCTCTCTACCTCTTGGCTTGGACAGTACGGAGTGACTTTGTAACTCCATGATAGCAGGACGTGACTGTGGAAGACTGGAGAGAGTGGCTTTCTCACTGGGACTGCCTGGTGGAACGTTTGGCTGTCTGCAGCTGACATTGCAGTGTGCGTTTAAGATCAGAGTATTTGCCCTGCAGTCAACCTGTACCTTGGCAGTGTGTGCAGTGGGCTTGTTGCTGGCTTTGCTGCCAGTAACATTTGCTGGCTTTACTGTGCTGATGGAGAGGTGAACCAGATGTGTCTCCATGCCTTTTTTTAGGTGTCATGCTTATGTCTGAATTTTAGAAGTAGGAAATCATGTTCCCTCCCTCCCACCCTTTGAATTTCCTTGTTTTCCACCTTACTCTGAATGTGTGCTACTGTTGCATGCACCTACTTTTCCTCTGTCTTTGATCCTTTTATATTTGCTCCATTAAAGTTATCTTTAGATTTGTTTGTTTGTCTCTGACTCAGACACCAGTCAGCAGCATTGCCTTTGATGGCTGGATCAGCCTGACATTTGTGAAAATCCAGTCATTTTTCCACAGGGAGGCACCAGTCTTCTGGTTTGCTTTTCTAAATTATGTGGCCTCTCTGCTGGGTGATGTTACAGAGGACAGGCAGCAATCTCTGCCTGCAGCACTGGTTGCTGGGCTTATGAAAAAACAGAACCCACATTATAGAGGCTCTGGACTTGTTGGAAAGAGGCATGAAAATTTAAAAAGTGACTTTTCTTCCTCCTCTGATATTCGTGAATGTTGAAGTCTTACTATGTTAGCAGCTAAGATGTGGGGACTTTGGACAAATATTTATTGCAGATAGCTGTTCCAAGTGAATGTTATCCGCTGACTTCCAGCCAATGAGTTACTAAAAACTAAACAAATAATTAGACTATTTTTATTCAAAATTTTACTGCTTTCTATTGTGCATGTGTGCCAACTTGCATAGACGTAACCCATAGACATATCAAAAAGATGTATTAGGGTTGGAAACAAAATGAGCAAAAAGCATTTCCTAGTTGGTTTTAAAAATTTAGTTATATCTCAGCAACAGTCTTTGTGTTCATGCTTCACTAAGAGAGTAAGTGCTGTATGCAATAAACTTACCTACTTAAAATCATAACGAGAGCATAAAAAGGATTGTTCTATCATGGTAATATCTCATTGCACTGCTCACTGTTAAGAAAATCATCTGCACTTTTGTGGTATGCAGATAAGTATTTTAAACAGTCAAAAAAGTCTTCAACATATTCTGCTGTTTTATCTTGCTCTTTATAGTCCAGGAAAAAAAAGTGTAGGGGGGAGTAGACAGATTGATACAATCAGATTTGGAGAATAAAATGATATCTTTTTGCTAGGTTTCAGGAACAGATAATTTCTCATTTACAAATCTACGCTTCAGGCATAATTCAATAAAATATATAAAGCTTTTGTGGCCTTGTGAGATTTAGTAGTGCAGAAACTGGATATATTTTTATTGAACCTATCTTTCAGAAAATTACTGAGTAACAGCCATGAGCTGCTGTTTCCTCTTCAGAGCAGTGTTGCAGTTTTATTATAGTAACATCCAATTGCAATTCTCTTTAAGGCTGTTGAGCCTAATTTTGCTCTATTCCACCTATTCAGATGCTTTGTTACTAAGTCAAACGGAAGTCTGAAATTTGTAATAAAAAGGGATTTTAAAAGGATCTCTGAGCATGAGCAAATGTTGATGTATTATGAAAAAGACAGATTATCCGTCTTTCTTCCCTCTTTTCTAATTTCAACATTGTAATTCATCCATCAATTTATATACACCTAGGGTTTGTATCTTTGTACATTTGTCTATGTCATTTGCTCTTTGTTCCCAACAATTAAGGCATCCTCTCAGATTTTTCTTGATCTTCTTGAGTAAATTTGATGCTTAGGATTGTGGGGTTTGGTTTTGTTCTTCTGTTTTGTTGTTTGGTTTTCTTTTTCCTGTGGGTGTATTTTTGGGTGGTTTTTAAATATTTTTTTGGTGGGTGTTGGTTTTTAGGTTTTTTTTGGTTTTTTTTTTTGTTGCTGTTCTTGGTTTGAGTTGGTATTTTTGTTTGTTTTGTTTTGTTGGGCTTTTTTGCTATCCTTGCTCAATTACCAGTGGATAGGCAGTAGGATGTGTTGAGAGACAGGAGATTAATAAGACCAGAAATTTCTAGGTTTCTGAAGACCATTCCTTAGGGATCTGATTTTGGAATTGCAGGCAACAGGCCTGGACTATAAGTTGCTTCTTCTGTAATTTCTTTTTAGAGATGGGAAATGTTTGCTCCTGGAAATTCTTGGTGCTGATATTAAAAACATTAAAATGATTTTTTTTTTAGATCAGGTATATTCTGAAGAACATATCCAAAGTGTGTTGTTTGGCAGTTCTGGTTTTTTGGGTGGGTTTCTTTTTTGGGAGGGGAGAGGGGTTGGTTTGTTTGTTTTTGTTGGGGTTTTTTTCCCCTTCTGTAAAATCCTCTTTTGTTTTTTTCATTTTGAGACACAGAAAGTTTGTCACATGTTATAAAAAAAGCTGAAAAACACTTTTTGAAAAGACCATTTGGGTATATTTCTGTCTTGGGGAAAAAAAGGCCTAGAACATTCATAACACGACCACTTATAAGAAAATTATACTCCTGGAATGCATTTGCAAAGAAAAAAAATCAGACATGCTTATTCTAAGTTTAGCATTAGCACAAAGGAATTTATGACCAAGAATTGAGAAAGAAAGACAAGATAAGTATGTGCCATACTATTACAGTTTTAACACAAAATGATTTTTTAATATTTTCTAATTTAAGTGTTCTGGTTTTTGATTCATGGCAAATTCTTTTTCTTAAGACACACCCTGTACCAATATTAGCACTGGAATTTTATTTTAAAATTATGGCTTTTTCAGGTATTATTTTGTTAATTGTTTACACATTTAGTGGACAAGAGTAAGTAATTTAAAGGCAAGATTTTAAACTGTCAGTACTTACCTCATAGTTTATTAAAAGGCAACATTGCTATTGCTGTTTCTCAAAATCTCCAAGCACTGAGTGGTGCCTTTGGTACCTCAGTGCAAGCTGACATTTTGTGCTATGTGTTAAGTCTAGGTCTCCTTCTGGGAAGAACACTAAGATACAAGAAATACAGTCTGACAGTGAAAATGAACGGTTATATAAAGATATCTCACGAAGCTGTGAAGAAAACCTGTCATATACTTGGCTAGTCTAATGGCAGAGCCATTATTAGAAAATAACTGGTCTAAATCATGTACATCGGCCAGTTAGGCTGTCTGGAGGCTTCTCTATATACAATGGAATTCCAAACGAATATGGCTGTGATCTATCTGCTGGAAACAAAATCCTTGAACCAGTTCTCTTGTCCAGCTGGAGAGGAATTTGTAATTTGCCCACATAACTAGGCACACATGTTGATTTCAGAAATCTGCCTCCAATTAGCAGGTGTTTAATATGCCAAGTGTATTTGCTCAGGTATCCACAGGCAGCAAAGCTTCCACTGTTACTCTCTATGAAAGGAAATTCTCAATAGGTTAGTAATGGAAAGTGGACTGAATTACAAACAGATGCTGAAAAGCAAGTCTTGAAGTTATCTGTGGCTTGTGAAGATTCTAAGAAGTATGACTTATATCGTGTGACTGAGGTAGCTGAGTTTATTTAGTCTTGAGGAGGCTCAGAGAGGGTTTCATCATTCTCTACAACTCCCTGAAAGGAGGCTGTAGTGATGTGGGGATTGGTCTTTACTATACCTGTGCTGACAGGAGCAGAGGAATTCTCTTTAAGATGAGACAGGGGAGATTCAGATTAGGTAAAAGAAAACTCTTTCACTGTTAGGGTAGTCAGGCATTGGAATAGGTTGCCCAGGGAGGTGGTGGAGTCACCATCCCTGGAGGTGTTTGAGAGGCATCTGTGTTTGGCACTGGGTCGATGTGGTTTAGGAGTTGCAGTGGTAATGCTGGGTGGGTGGTTGAACTGGATAGTCTTGTAGTTCTCTTCTAGCCTTGATGACCCTAAGACTTTGATTCTATTCCCCAGTCTTTTCAATTAAAAAAAATTGTGCCTTGTCCTAGGACAAAGGAAGTCACAAATTGTAGAGCTGGTCCCTGTAGCTGTAATGTGAGAGCTACTCTGATCTAGGCAGACCACTGGTGAAACAAAAGGAGAGAACAGGGAGGCTGTGGCTTCCTGTTGCATAGACTGAGCTTTTGCTACACTGCCTCTCCCCAAGGCAGCATAGTGTGTTATATCGAAGGCATTTTAAATTTACTATGTTAGATACTAGATTTACAGTGCCAGGTAATCTAGTGGGGCGTAGGTATGTGTTCTCTTCATCCATATTCTAGCAGAAGAATAATCAAACTGTATTACAGAATATAATCTATGCTCTGTGAACCATGTTTTAGTAGCTAAAGCAGGTTATACAGTTGCTGAAAATTGGGAAAAAAAAAAGAGCAACCAAACCCAGCAGAAACACAACTTAATATTTACTGTGTCATATGATATTGCTTCACTACTACATCATAAATCTGCAGTTTAGAAGCAATCTGCACCACTGTGCAAAATACTTCTGAGAAGAGGAAAAGAGGAAAACATAACCTTAAAATGACAAAATTTTAAGCACCAAATCAGTAATTGCTAATCACTGCATTTGCTTTAATACTTTGGTGGAAAAAGAGTTACAATCCATCCTTTGCTTATACTAATTATTTTAAATAACATTACTCATGAAAAAAATCTCAGTACTTCCAAACAAACTGGCTACAGATAAAATTTTTTGGTGTCCGTGACTTGTTCCAAGGTGTCGTATTTGAGTCTTCAGTGGCTCATTTAGTTGTTTTTTCTAGGTTTTACCTGAAAGCACAGGTCAAACACCAAGATTAGTTTTTGTTATGATTGTTCATGTACTTACTAGGCACAAGGTAGTTGTGGGCATAAATTGATGAAGAGAGGAGATAATTGTAACAGAGGAAAAGTTAGCAGTTAAGCTAGATAAACCTGGAGAACAGGTATTTGTTCTTATTTCTATGATATACATAAAAGATGTCTTCTGCACCCACAGTCGATCTAGTCTCCTTTTGCTGAGATAAGGTCCTCCACATCATACCTGATTCATTCTATGTTAATTGTGTCAGTTGTGTTTTGTAAAACATTTATTTTTGTGCAAAGTGGATAAAACGTTACAGGTGACTTGCCGCCATCAAGCAGAGATGTCAACAGAAAAAGCTCCATTCATCTGTTTTCATTGCCAGATCTCCTCAAGTAACTCCATTTGTAAGCTTTTCTTTAAGTGAAAGTCAACTGTGTGTGAAATCCTCTATAGTATTGACAGCTATGACTTAGAGCTAAATAAGTAAGTGTAGTACTGTGTGTCTTCTCCATTTGCAGACGTGGCAGAGATCTTCTGCAACATCCAAAGAGGTTATTATCATGCAAACAATCTTCTGCTCATCTTGAAGCAGATGGATCCTGTCTTATTTAAATCGCCTCGCTTTCTGCAAATGACAGAGCCCTCATGTTTCCACATGTTGGATTGCTCCCGAAGGAGGAAGGCAAACAGATTCTGTCGCTGCCGATGCTGGCACTGCTTCTCTTCCCTTTTGCATGGAACATAATAGTAGATATGTTGTGCTTGGAAGTATGAGGACCTGTCCCCCACATCCCTCCTTTAAAAAAAGGAAGTGGTGTTTAGAAGACAGTAACAAGTTTCAAATAATAGCAATTAACTTTGATTTAGAAAGTTGAAAGTGCTGGATTTGCTTTACTAATGCAAGGAGGAGGTGTTGTTAGGGAAATAGAAAATATTCTAGCACATCAATACTGTTATCAGAAATTTGTGTCATTTCTGCACAGGGGATAAGACATAATCTGTAGACAGAGGATTTATGTAAGGAGGTAAGCCAGGAGTTTTTAAGAACAGGTCACGCAAACATCTGCTTGGAGTGTCCTCGGCATGCACTTCATCTTGCCTCAAAGAAAGAAGATGAACTAGGTAATCCCACTGGATGCCTTTGAACTCAGTACATCTTTGATTTTCACATCGATAGGTACTTCCCAGGAACTTAATAAAACACAAAGGAAGGTGTTACCCCCTAAATCATAGATATATTTGAAGGACGGACTGCTTCACTGGAAAAGATTTTTGGAAGGTCTCTAGTTCTTTACTTTTGCCCATCACAGTACTGCTCTGCTAATTTGCTAAGTTGTTTTTTGTGTTATTTCTTCCTGAGTGCTATGTGAACAGAAATCCAGTTATAATCTCAGTCATGTGAGTGGTTGCTACATCAAAAAGAACAGTCTATTTCTTTGTAGGTATCAGGTGACAGTCTTCTTTGGTATACAAGTATTCTGTTTTGTTTAGGAAAGCTGCATTTTCATAAAAGACAGTTGGAAATTGATTTTAATAATGCTGGAAACTTTTTTTGGTTTGCTTTCAATCTTCTGAAATGAACAGAGCCCTAACTGAGTTTTCTTGTACCTCACCTTGTAGGTCTGTGATTTACTTGTACAAGTTCGAAACAGAGCATAGTTTTGAATCTGATAGAATTTTCTTTTAGACAAGGACCAAAAGAAGTCTCTAGTTTATGCGTCTTTAGGAAGATACCGTTTTTAAATTATGTTGTATTTTGGTCATCATTTTATTATCTAACTCCACAGGTTTGACAAAAGTCAGGAGTTCTGATATTTATTCCGCTATAACCTAATGAAGTCAGTGTTTTTAGATAGTTAGCTTCAGCCTTTGTTTCAGAAGAGTAGTGTAACTGTGCTAGGAAATTTCCAGGCCCCCTATCATCCTTGAGTTTGGGTTGGCTCATTTGGTGTGAACCTTGCAGATTTTGGGAGGCTAATGGATTTTCTTTAAATTACTCTATTGAGGAATTGAGCTCTTCGCCCAAATCTCCTTTTTGTTTTCTTGGGTGTTGTATGGGGGTTTTTTTGTTTGTTTCTTGTTGTTGTTGTTTTTTGGGGGGTTTTTGTGTGTGTGTGTGTGTTTTGTTTTTGTNGTGTGTGTGTGTGTGTTGGTTTTGTTTTGGTGTGTGGTGGGTTGTGGGTTTTTTTTTGTCTGTTTTAATTACTTTTCATTCCTGATGGAGATTGGTGGATACTAGGTTCGATTACACAGCAACTGGTCTTGAAAAGTATTGCTACACTTCTAATTGGAACAACTGATGTAGCCTAATACAAAGACAGTGTCCCAGGAGATTTTGCCTCTGTCCAAGCTCTGCTCAAAAGAAAAACAGGGTTGCAGTTAAGTATTATTTAAGCTACCTGTATCTTTTCTACGTTTTAGGCCATTTGTAATCAGCCTGTAAGGAATGATTTCAGCAAACAGGGATTAGACTTTCCCAGCTGTCTCATATCAGTGTGCAAGAGGATTGATAATGCAAGAGAGGATGCAAAGGCCACTGTAATTAGAATATTCAGGTGTAATCTTCATCAGTCTTCTTGGCCAGGTTTATTGATGTTTATAGAGAGGAAATTAGGGCTATATAGAGAATGAAGCGGCTGGCAAGGGGAGAGTTCGTGTAAGGTGATGAAAATAAGTTGTGGTACCTGGATTTCTCAAAGCTTATCAGTGGTCAAACTTAGCAATGAAACCTTAATTTCTTTATCTCCTTCGTGTTTGCTGTTTTCAGCATCCTCTAGAAACAAATAAAGAAGTATATTAGAACAGTCTCTTGCTGCAGAGGTAGTGTACATTAATAGTTAAAAGCCATTTTAGCAAATACAAAGCAGTAGGTTCCATTTCCACATGCCTTGTAAAGGCAATGCATGCCTTGGCAGATGACATCATTCTCTTCTCAAACGAAATCTTTCCATGTGGTGTTATCTTGTCTATGTCTGAAATAATTCATTATCTCTTGGAATTAGGATTTGTATTGCGATATTCCATTCTGTCCCCTAATTTTTGTAATTATTAAATTCCTACAAAATAGTTTTGTCACTGAGCAGAGACTCCCAAAGACATAATTTTATCATTGCTGTGACAAGAGATAATAAAGCCAAAGGCTCAAGCCTGTATTTTTATTTTCTCAGATATGATACTACTCCAGAATATGCAAGATTTAAGCTGGTATTACTGAGGTGAGAGGTTGAATATAACCTCCATGATGGTTTCTCCTTATGCATCTCACCATCTGCTTGCAGTTATTTAATTTCCCCTCCTCATACTTGGTATTCTGCCTCTGAAAAGCATTTAAAGATTTGTACTCCTGTCCTCCTTCATTAACGTGTCGGGGGTGCAACTGCCAGGATTGAGCAGGCATTGTGTGGTTGACTGGAAGCTGTAATGAGTGAGAGGGTAGGCACCCCAGAGTCCTGAGGATGTGCCTCAGCACTCTGTCACTGCAGGTGCCACCTCGTGGCTGCACGAGCTTGTAAGGATGGTGGCTTTGTCTCCACCTTGGCATGGCGGGTGCCCTTGGAAGGAATTTTTTCTAACCTGATTGTTGCTATGAAAGCTGGGTTTTGGAGGATCTCATTACACCTTTTCTTTCCTTGTATATTTCATATAATGTTTGTACCTAAATGCTACTAGAGCAATTATGATTATGCTTTCTCTTTTTGGATGTTGATGGCTTGACAATGCTTTATCTGAAGCAGATGATAACCTCACTCTATACCTTTTTTCTAACAGCAGACTGTAACATCAAAAGCTTTGTTCCCTCTCCTTGTTCATTTTATATATTCTTAGACTTTGTCAATTGTAGCTTTTTAGAAAGTTTGGACTGGTTTGGTTTGAGCTTCTATTTAAACTGTTTTCCTTATGCTTTAGATTTGCCAAAGCAAGTTACCAGCTTGGAAACTTAGTGGTAATATGGTCAGAATCCTACTGGTCTTTGCCTTATATGTGCTTTGTGACCCACTAAGGATTTTTGTCCTTTGTTTTTATACTTCATGACTGTTGTCAGTTTATATCTCTGTGAGGCTCCAGTGACACTTTAATCCTGAGTCATAGCTGGAATCCCTGTGTTCTCTGGGGCTCTGTTTGAGTCAGAGAGTAAAGACTTTGTTCCACTAGTAGTACAGCTTTAGCAACAGAGAGCACTGCTGGCCTGGAAATGGTAGGAGCCTTTTCTCCTCAAAGGAATTGGTTTTGCCCTTGGTTGCCTCATAGTAAAAGCAAAGTTTGTGTAAAGCTATTTGGTTTGGCAGAAGGTGGTTTTTTTTGGTTTTTTTTTTTAGTTAACAATATTTTGTCGGCTTATGAAATTCATTTGCCAGCAGAAAAAAGATCAAGCTAACACAGAAGTGTCACCCTTTTCTTCTGAATAAGGGTAAAAATAGATCTATACTAACAGATACAGTTTAAAAGTCTTTTTGGTTTTATAGCATGGAAGTAAATTAACAGGCAGATGAGCTTAGTTTTCACAAACACATTGTCATCAATGTTTCAGAGGGATACATGAATAAATTATGCCTAGTTAACATCACATTTGTGTTTATTAAGCATGTTACTTAATATTAAACATCAGAACTAAGTAATTTTAAATAACCATCTGTTTTTATACATTAAATCACAGTATTATTTCTGTAACTAATGCTATTCTGTTAGTCTCCCAGGCAAGATAATAAAGCACAAAAATGAATATGTCTACATATGAATCCATCACCAAAGAAAAACAAAATGCTAATGAGTATCAGAGAAATAGGTAATTAATGAGTGTTGTAAGTGATAGGATATTCAGCCTTTCAAAGGCTGAACAAACAAAAATTTAGGAATATACAAATATTGAGGTAAGCTTGTCCCTGATGGTAGATAACCTCCCATATCTGGTATGCCAAATATTTCCGATGTGGCTTTTTAATGATGTATAAATGACATTTATTTCCCTGACCAGTTGTAAATTATTCTGGATATAGAATCATGGAATCATTTGAGGTCGTTGTGTCCAACCATTAACCTAGCTCTGCCAAGTCCACCACTAAACCATGTTCTGAAGTGCAACATCCACATCTTTTAAATATCTCCAAAGACTGTGGTCACTCCTAAACTTGACTGTTTTTAATCATATTTATCTTGCATGCTTTCTTTCCTGTTGTTAAGTAGTTTAATTTGATTCACTTATAAAGCTTTTGAATGGGCTAGGTTATAGTCAAGATCCTCTTTACTCAAAATACCTATGGACAGTCTCTGGGGGCAGAAAATGCTTTGGCACTAGAAGACTCCACTGAGAAGATCTCATTCCCTGCATACCCTTTCGTCACTCCACTTCCCAATTTCGCTTCTCAGTACAACCAGTATTAAGCAGAATCTCAAGGAAACTTATAATGTATGTAAGTAATCACTGGCCTATTTATTTTTTTAAAGATGAAAAACACCTTTACATCTCAGGTACAATCTAATTGATGTTAATGTGTGTAAGGCAGTTCAGTACCATTGCTAGAGCTGTACTGAAGGCCTATGCCTCACTTATAAAAATATACAGTACAAAAAGATCCAAAATCCTTAAGGTTTTTGAAAAGGACCACAAAACAAAGACTTGTGACATTATTGCTGTGAACTCATTCTGAGGGAGGAGAGTAATTTCTCACTGGACTTCAGTGAACAGAATTTTACCCCACACCTTTTCTTTCCTGAGCAAAAGAAGGAGGAGGTACTTTAGTCAGAAAAGAACAAATTTAGAATTGCAAAGTGGATTGCAACAGTGAAATCCTAGCTTGTAACACCTTAAAGACTTTTAACTTTTTTGAGAAGTCTGTTACTCCGCTACGTCCTCAGGCTGGGAAAGTCGTTGGCTTTCTCTGTGTCCCCTATTGATATACCCGTAAGTTAACATGGTAAAGCTGAAAAGACCTGTCAGCTCATATTGTTCATCTCTCTGCACATTCAATGCTCCCCCTTACTGTCTGCATTTTTAGCACTTTGCAAAGGCCAGGATTCACTGTCTCACTGAACTCTGTCGAAAAAACATTTTGGAACCTAAAACACACAATCAGTTGTGTGGCTGCAGTGCATAGTGTCAAGGGCTTGATTCTGACCTGTCTCTAGTTTAACAATGAACACCCTCTTTGAGGTGTTTTTATCAATCTTCATGCAAGGAGAGCCAGATCAATGCAAATGCTTCACTTATTTTAAAATAAGATCAAACTGTATATAATTCAATAAGGTTATTATATTTATTAATTCCAAAAGTTGGTTTTAATGTGGCATCAGTAGGCAAGTACTTCGTAGTATGCTTAGCTCTTCTCTTTACCTCTTGTCTCTTGTTTTGTGGGGGGTTTTTTTGGTGGGGGTTTTTGTTGGGTTTTTTTTCTGCTGTTGGGTTTTTTTGGTTTGGGTTTTTTTTTTTTTTTTTTTTTTTTTTTTNTGAGGAAGATGGATTTAAAGAAAAAATCAGTTGCAATTTTATTGATTATATACTAGAAGGATCCTGTAAGAATTAATGGCTCATTTTTACTTTTTAGTCAGGTTTCAAGACACGTTTTTCCTCATTATTCTGAGGAGCCAAAATCAGCAAGCGTTGTCATTGTTGCCATCATTATCATTATTATTTCACAGTAAAGATCACATTGAATAGCATAATAAAAGGTCAACTACTTCATTTCCTCTACAGTTATGCTCCAAGTGCTTCCATAATTTTCCTCCAAAACAAAGTGGGTGTTAGTTTGAAACCTCCATGCTCTGCAGGTCATTCTGTATAAACATTAATCTTTGCTTTAGAAGAATGCTATTTATTTAAACTTACTTTAAAAGCACCAAGACATAAACATTGTAAAATGGTTTTGCATTGCCTATATCTGCAATAAAAAGCCAGATCTGGTAGGAGATGACCCACATGTATACACAGATGGTTAGAGAAATTGGCTTCATGAAAACAAAGTAATGGGTTCTCTCCTTCAATATTGAGTAGATAACAAGTTGAAGATGTGGGTTTTGTTTTAAATGTAAATGTACTTTCTGAGTAATCTGAGACTAAAACATGAGGTTAAATGAAATTATTCTAGATGACCTCTTTGGAAAAATTAGATGCTCAGAGAGCCAAAAGGATCCAGCAAGACTATGAGGGGGGAAACAAATTGAGTACTGCCAGTCTGTCAGTCTTGAAATCAGCTTGAGATGCTTTGAGAGACCCAAGCAGCCTTTCTGCATTTAGATTTGATTTAGCAGGGCAGTGAGCAAGGCAGGGAGCTCTCCTTGCTTCGGCCACTCAGGGATCTTACTGACAAGCACACCTGTGAGACATTTATTGCATACCAAGTGTTGCCTGGGATGTGGCACTGGAAGTTTGACTGGTTACAGTTGATTGATTATGCCGTTCTGCACACATTGCTGCTGTTCCTTCAGTCTGCTGCAACCTCCCATTTCCTCCTTGCTTTTTTATGTCCACAACAAAATCACTAAATAAAACTCAATAATATCTGTTTTGATTAAAATCAAAGGAGTCACTCACACAATCTGAAAGGCTGTGAATAGCACAGCCAGTTGGGGGATATTGCTATCCTTGACACTTAAACAGTGTTTTTTTGAAGTATTTAAAAGACCAACACAAGATTTAAAATGCAGAAAAAACTTTTAATTTCTATTTACCTTTTCCCCCTCTACACGCAGTCTCCAGTAGGTTTGTAAAGGTCATACAGCTCATTTCACAGCAGGGTGAAGGAAGGGGAGTCATTATGTTGAAGGCTTTTGGACTAGTACAGCACACAAAAGGAAATGAAGATGAATAGGACATTTGTGGGGAGTGGTAGATGTCATAGATTGCTCTGGTAATACCTTAGTGTTACTTCACTGAAGGCTTCAGGTAAATTTAGACAGCAGCAGGCCAAGCTATAAAGAAATATTCAACCAAAGAGATCTAGAATATGATATTTGTGTTGGTTATGTAAAAGGTGATGGGGTTCAATTACAGAGTTGGTGCTGTGGCTGACATTATTTTTTTTTTATTTAGTATTTATAAGTATCTTCATAAACCCCTCAAAGTTTACAAAAGGCAGAAGCACCATTTAAGTTTGTGATAAATGCAGTGCCAGAGTTTGAATACAAGCCAAGGTCAGGACATTTCTGTGTCCCTTTTAGAGAATACGCGGCATAACCACCTTGCAGTGACGAGCCTTGCCAAGGGAACTGAGGCTTTTCCAAATAACATTTGCCCACCTTTTGGAAGCAAAATCTTCCAGAAGATTTACACTGTGCTGTGACTAGTCAAGAAGTTCTAATTTCAAGCTCTTTTGCTTTAATAATTCAAATTCAGCGATTTGGTGTAGTAGGGGTAATAAAACCTGTAATATAAGGTGGTATATAATGAGATTATCTCTTAATTTTTCCTTCACCACTCCAGTAATTTGTTAGACAAGTGATTTGTGATACACAGCCTGATATCCCTGAAAAAAATTTTGCAATCTTCAGCTAGAGCAACTGAGCAGATTTTTAACCTTGGAGTCCTTTTACAAGTCCCAGACTGTAAAAAGGTAAAAAACCCCACCACAGCAAACAAACAAAACCAAAAAGCCCCAACAACAAAAAAACCAAACCGACCCCCCCACAAAACAATCAAACAACAAAACAATCACAAAACAAACAACAAAATAAAAATATTTCCAACAACAACAACAAAAACCCTGCCAAAAAACTCCAAAACCAAGGTCAGAACTTTATATGATATTTTGTTGGTTTAGATTGATACAAAAAAGAACTTTTTTCCTTTTCTCTAATCCTTAAATTACACAAATTTGCACACAAGTTTAATGCTTAGACTGTGGTTTCCAAATGCTACCATTTCTTACATAGGGGCAAGACTCTCAGAGGTGTTAAAAAATAGTTTGAGTTACATCAGAAATGCATCTAAGGATCTGTGTCAAGGTGCCTTGAAATACTGAGACCAAAACACCATCTGGTTCTATCAAAAACTAATGTGCTAGACAAGTCAAGCAGTTCTGAAAAATCAGGCCACTTAGTGCTCTATATGTAACATGCTGAGCAACTCCTGCCCTTCAGGATCAAGCTGCTTTTAAAAAAACTTAAGTTTGAAATGTTGGACATAATTAATTTTCTGCTACAATTAGTTTGAGGCCAAACAATAGAATGCAGCCTCAGATCCAGGCTAAACTGGATACTAAGGACATCCTTGCTTTGAAATGTAATATGCCTGAAGAAAGAGAGTCCCATGCTCTTTGTTCCTTATGAGAATTTAAATATTTAATGTGTGAGAATGTAGAATTACATTTTAAATCTGTATACTGAGTATGGCTATCTGAGCCACTCTTATTACATGTTTCTTTGCTAAATTTGTTCTTCAGAAATCCTTTTGATGATTTATTTCCCATGTCAACAGTCATTACAGGGAACACTACTGAAACATTTCATGTTATTGTTAATTTTTCATTAGGGTTTATTATTTTAAATTGGTACACTGTTGCTAAACCTCCCCCCACGCTTTGTTAATCGAAGTTCCTAATGTAGTAAAACCACATGGTATAATTTCTGCTGAGCTATTTGTTTGTCAGTGGTTTGTTTACATTTATCCTTATCCAAGGTCATAAATAATGAATGTTTCTCTCGGTAGGCCTTTGCAGCCTAGTCCTGAAATCCCTGAGGTCTGTGGTGAAAGACTGTTGAGATCCTAAACCTGATACCAGCCAGCCTACTGTTTATGTTGAAAGATTTTATTTATACCATGAGCATCTCCAGCATCAGTTTGTGCCTTTCAGTGGGCCACAGGACTCACGTTTGCAGACACCCTCTGAAACAAAGGCAGAGGGAAATGGAAACAGGCCTCTGCTGGCAGTCACCTGTCCTTTCATCACACACATCACATTTCTGAGTTATGCTAATTCTTGTTCCTCCTTGTCTTGCCTACAAAAAAAGACATTTCTTGATGCGAATCCAAACACAAAGGTGATGATTTTCAGCTCTGCTTAATGCTTGTTTGTAGTGCCTGCAAAACAGCCACTGTGGGTACTCATAGCTTAGCTACATTTACCTGCTTGCCCAAAATAGCTGTTTCCCACCTCTTTGCTGGGGGCCTCAGAAACTTTTCAAGCCATAATCCATTGAAACACTTCTAAAAGCTTGAAAAAGTAGGAGAAAGAAAAGAATGAAACACCCCTCCCCCACAGCACCAGTCCTGTGATCTGCCAGGTATGCACAACACCACAGATATTTACTATTAGGAGCATTTCCTTGTTGTTAGTGAAGGTTCCCTAATGCATACAGTGAAAAAAAAAAACAGATTCCCTTTTTCTGGACACAAAAGGTTTGTGTGAGCTGCTCAGCACCTGCTACAGCTGCACTCATCCCTATCATGTTCAGCCAGACTTGAATAGCTGCACAGGTCAGTTATTGAAATCTCCTACTGTTCAGGAAGAGTGTTAACTCCATCTAGCCCAGGCTCAGATACAGAAGTGCAATAGGAGCTGGCAATGAGTGACATCCATATTGGTCATCAACAGTGTTGCTACTAATGTGTGTACTAAAAAGTGAAAACTTTGAAGTTATTTTGGGATCTGAAACTGATGTCATCATCTTATTTACCAATGGGATAAAAAACCCAAACTACTAACCTCCTTTACGGCAAATTGTTCCATCACAGCACCATACTCAATGTACCATACCTTATGGATTACTGCCATACACTCAAGATGCCCACAAAAGAAAAAACTCCTCTCAAAATAAAAATCAAATGTCTCCTTTGGAGAAACTTACTTTTCACCAGAAAGTTTACAGTAGCTTAACAAGTTAGAGCTTGTGGTCTGGCTTTCCTTCTTAGCCTTAAGCATCTTTTCCCATGCTTTCACTAATTCATCTGCAGTCTCATACCATTGGGGAACACTACTAGAAAGATGTGAGAACTGTGCCAGGGTCCAGCATTCATTATGCCTGGTGCAATTGGAACTCATCACCATTAATTAATACTACTAGAGCAATAACCTGGTCCAAGTCCAATCTTCACAGGTCAAACAAGCAGCACTCAGCAACAGCAGGTCAGCTCTGTATCAGGTGCTGGTGACGGTCACTTCATCTTAGGGCCAGGATGCATACTAGACCTGGGGAGGAAAATAAAAAGAGGAAAATATATTATAGGTGATAACAGAAGCACCCCTTTTGCTTCAGTACTGGCTATAAAAGTAACTCCTTTGCAAACACTGAGATGCTTGAAAAATGCACTGATTATTAGAGCGTAATTTCTAATTACCATACAGCTGAGTGAAACATGTTTCAGATTCCAGCAGTAGAAAGAAAATCTCCTAACACAGAAGAAAAAAAAGAAAAATGAAGTAAGGAATGCCTTGGAATTGCTGCTTAGGCAGATGGGTGAATAAACTCATCTCTACCTCTGGCACAGCACAGCTACGCAGGAGCACCGTGACTGTTGCTGTGCACTGATCCCAAGTGGTGTGTTGAAAGCGAAACACAGATGAAAGGGAGTGTAGGGTGGATGGAGAAGAAAAGGAGAGACAAATACCAAAGAACTTAGCTTGGAGGGACGGGAGGGCTTGACTAGAATTTTTCTCTAGCTGTCTTGTTTACTGAATGTAAATGCCGAAAGTTGTTCAAAGGAACTTCCCTCCTTTTCAAAGGATTTTAATGTATCTCACATGGTGCTTGAAAAAACATCTTTGAACACAGTTTGTTTTCTCTGTGTGTTTTAGGAAGTGATTGATGCTGCTTACAGGACTTTATTAACCTCCTCCCTATTTCTGCTTGCTTTTTGTTCAGTTTTATTATAAATTGTTGGACTTTAAGTAGCTTGCTTCAGGTTATTTTGAAATGTTACTCCCTGCCAACGGCACCTTCATTCTGTTGCCTCCAAGCAGGTTCATTAAAATCTCTGTGGAGTAGCATGCATTTTATTTGGCATTAACTCTAGCACAGCTCCTGAAACAGCAGTATCTGATTGATCTTGAAAAGTACTTTGGTTTTGGCTTTCCTGCAAACCCCTCCGGTGCACCTTGTACCTTCTAACAGTGTTCACCACAGACAGCTTTTCAAACAGTTTAAACCCTTGGAAAGCTATTGCTACTTTAAGCTTTAGTGACTTGGGTTTTTTTTTCCTTTAAAATCTGAGTATAGAGTGGTATAAAACTCTAGCAAGCAGTCATTTGTTCCTCTTCTAGTCACCTCCTTGTGCCACAACATCCTTACCATTCTTATAGTTGTAATACTTCTTTTTCCTGCAAATGAACATGATTTGGTTATTTTCTTTTAAGCTATACCAATTTTCAGAAATTTTTAAAATTCCGTGTAAATGTCTAACATCTGTTTTGTTATAAATCAGGGGAAAAAATATCAGTTTACTCTTTTTTTGACAAAGTATAATTGCAATTACTTTCTCACCCCACTCCTCCCCCAACACTGAAAATTTGTTAAAACAACTGCAAGTAAAATCTCTAAATCATTAGTATCTTCTTGTATTTGCAGGGAAATGAGTGTTCATATTTCTATCTGGCATAAGTAAGTCTTAAATTATAGCTATTTTCCAGCAATGAGATGCTTCATCTCTTTTATGGCTTTCTCTCAAGTATTCGAAGTACTGCCGGTTCTGTATTCTTTCTACTGATGAAGTCAAAGCTATTCAGAAAACCCAATTACTGCTTTGGTAATGTCTTCTCCAAGTGACATGGCATTATTGGAGAACTGCTCCTTTATTATTAATTACAGCCATATCTAAAATCCTTATTATGGGCTAGGACTAAATTGTATTAGGTTTGTAGAAGTATTTACAAAACAAAGAAGGTCCTGCCTGAATGATTACTGATCTAAAATTAAGCAGAGGGCAGCAAAGAAATATTTGTGGATTCAGGCAAACAAAGACAATATTGACTGATTTGGAAGAAAGACATCTCAGTACAATGAAGCTTACAGAGCTGTAACCTTTTAAGGATCTTAAAATTCACAAAAGCAGCCTTAAAGTATTTTTGAAGGACTGTAAGAGGGTGAAAAAGTTTTTAAGAGAGATCTATGGTTTAGTCTGACCCTCTTCCTCCTCCAGTAGGATAAGGCAGTGACTGAAACTTTCAAACAGATAAAAATGTTCATGTAAACACACAGGGACACTTTACCAGATTGTCAGTCTGAAATTACAAGGACTTTCCACCTGAATGGGTGTTTGTCTCTACATGGAAGGGCACTGAAAGTTAGACTTCATTGCTTACTGTGTAAGTTTCATATACTATGTTTTTATCTCTTAGGGAGTCCACTCTGTCTGCCTATGTTTTCCACCCAGTAGATGTCCGCTTTAAAGAACTCATACGAAAATATTTTCATTTGGGCCTGTCTTGGTGATTTCTGCAGACAAATAGAAGCTATTGGGAAATACTTTCAGCTGCCCAGGATTTTTCTATGTTCAGTTACACTGCATGACTTTTAATATAAGATAGCCTCAAACCAACCTTTATAATAACATTACCATCCTTTTTTTCCTTTGATGTCACACTAAGACATTCACCATGTTTTTGAGTAGGAATATGGTATAATATCAGTTATAAAAATGTTTGATGTTGCATTTGCAGTGCCTCCTTTTCTGCCACTTTGGAATGGCACTTAGCTTTCAGCAACAAGGAAATTAATTCCCATCTCTCAATTCCAATACAAGTTTAAATTTTCCAGACTTCCATGTGTTAGTGCTCTATTTGGCTTCAGAGTTCTGCATTCTGTAAGATATTAAGCTGTGAAACTCAACACTAATGTTCTCAAAGACCATCCTACTGCTGGTCTCTTTCCCCTTTTCTGTTTCCTTTGCATCTTTCCGCTTGACTTGGCTATTTTTGAGCCTCTTTCTCTGAGTATGAACCTGGGATCATTCAGAGAAGCATTATGAGTCCCAAACACCCCCAATGAGGTCACTAAGGATCTTGCAGATTGCCAAGCAGGGTGTTCCAAGACTGGCTGAGCTCAGCCCCTCTTCCCCATGGCTACAAAGTAGTTATGTACTTCAATTTCACCAGGACTCTGATAGCATTAAGGATTACTGATACTCTCTGAAACTATGTCCTCACTTTTCAGCCTCCTCTCCTTCTCCTTCTTGCCCTAAAGCCCTTCCCTTGGCAATTTCCCTGCCTGCTCTGCTTCCCTATCAGTTCCACACTGTTTATGGCACTGTTTTCTGGGACTGCACAGCCCCACTGTGAAGCCATCCCTGTCTCTACAGAGCACACCTGTGAGCACATTGTCATAGTTTGGGTGTGCTCACGCACATGGAAGACGCTTCACAGCTTTATCCCCCTTTTCTGCTGTTGTTTGTTTCAACGTTGGACTGCTCTCTCTTGCTCTGCTTCCACATTTCTTTACTTTTCTGTGTTGTTGCTTTTGACTAAAATAAAGCTTTTGTGAGTTCTGAAAGAGCAGAAAAGTTACAACGCAAAGGAAGCTAAGATAACATAATGAATCCTTTCAAAAGTCTTATTTGCGTGGTTGAACAAGGAAATGTTCAAAGGCTGTCCATATCAGTGCTGCATAATGCCATTTATGCTTATTTTTTACTCTTTTATAACAGGAACTTAGGGCTTTACCTACTGTATATCTACACATAAATGCACATATCATGCATAATCATGTAGGCTCATATTGGGATATTTAAATAAATCATATATGTATCAAATGCTGAAAACCCAACCACGTTATGCTTGCAGCTCACAAAAAAAGGAGGTCATATTCCAACCCTCTTTACAGGCTCTTCAGAGTGTAATAGAATTATAAGTGAAGGGACATCTTTTTTAATCAATAACTTGATGTAGACTAGTAATTGCAACAGAAAAGACAGAATAAATTCTTATTCCTCCAATTGCTTGAATTGCTTCTAATGATAAAAAGACAAACAATGCACATTCACAGAATTACCTTATTTAAGGAGAAGAGTTTTGCACGTTCAGGTACAACATGCGGAATTAGCAAAGTGCAATAAAGCTAAAAGGAAGTTTAGAATATTTTTTGTTTTTGTTTTGTGGTGCAGCATATCCTCCTTTCTGAAAAAGAGCCTTTTTCAGTCGCCTTTCCTGTGATACAGTAATGAATTGCTCTCCATTCCACTGTAGGGGCTACAAGTGGTGACTATTTTCTAGATGAGCAGAGCAATGGAAGGAAACTGAAAGGAAGGTGAAACTCTTTCTGTTTTGGTCTTGGTATAACATAGTCTCACCTGACAAAATATCTGATAAACACAGAAGAAAGCAAAATAACACACAATCCTTTCAAATGTGTTTCATTGACTGTGATATGCACCTAGCTCTGCAATATCCATTTTTGAGCAGATGTTCCAAAAAACCCATTGCTGCTTCTGAATGTCAGCTTGTTTATCCATTCTAGCACATATGTGAAGTATGAAAACAGAGATGAAGATCGTTACGGATTTTTATAGCACACTATGACTTTTTGGCAGCAGCAAGACCATTTTCACATACTATTGAAATTAGAAAATCAAATTTTAACCTCTAATGTCTATTTAAATATAGTTAGCACATAAGTAAACAGCTGTGCTTATTGTAAGATCCAGAATTTAATAATAATAACAAAATAATCTAATTTCAAGTTCACCCTTTCCACATGTTCCTCTGAGATTCTCAGGGCTCCCAGCAAAGGAAGTGAGACTCAGAGCTCCTCATCTTCACAAATCAGGCCTTATGAGAACAATATGTTTGTTCTTTAACATTTTTCAATAATATTTAATACCCAGAAAATGCAGATTCCCAGCTGTTACACATCATCTCACATCAATAACACACTGTGATCATTAAATCTTAGAGTTATTTTTTGTGTAAGTGATATTCGATATAATTGAAAGTTGTCAGTAAGTAAATATTTGTATGTTTGGCTTAACTTGTTTATTGGTACATCTACTTGGGAGTTTGGTATTTTCAGATTTCCGAAAATGAAGCTAGCAAAAGCCATTGGAAAATAGTTTGCTATATGTTTGTGCAATTAACTATGCGTGGTCTGTTCTGCTGTGGTTGAGCTGTAATAGGAAATTAGGAGGCAGCCCCAACTAGGGAACAAGCTGAGGGAGCTGCCTGAACCTGGCGATGGCACAATCCCCCGTGGTCTTGCCTGAGCTGAGCAAGGCTGAACTGTGATGAATCCTTGCTTGGCCAGTCCTGATTTTCGCCTTTTTTGTTCTCCTCTTTGTGTAATCTGCTCTGGGATGCGTGCACATGTGTGTTTAGGGTTTGGTTTTGGTTTGCATTTTTATAGTTTCATCCAGAGTGGACATAAAGCGGCAAGAAATCCTATTCCAGCTGGCAGTGCATAGGCACAAACCAGCAGAGTTTTCTTTTTTATTTTTTTTTCCCCCCTCCACACCTGCCAAAGAGACAAAAACCCCAGAGCAGTTACAAATGCAGTTGTCTGTCCCCATAAATGCAACGAGCCCCTAACGGGACAACTGCTGAATGCCGAGGCACGGGAAGCGCCTGACAGCCGGGCTTTCCTTAGGCAGCACTCATGGCTTCAGCCAGGCTGAACCAAGCACTCCGCTCTGCAGACTCAGAGGATGCCATTTGGAGAGCATGTTTTCAAATTATGTTGTTGTACGGTGTTTAAAGGGAAAGAGTAACAATCCTGTGAAGGTTGGCACTCCACCTGGACCAGGAAAAGTAGATTGCTTAGCAACTAGCACTTACTGTTCTTCTCAATTGTTTCTTTCTATTTCAAGTATATCTTCAGACAAGTCTGTCTGGATTTTTTTTAAACCCATTTAAAATGCAAACACATAAATGAGACTCCAAAACTTGGAGATGCCTCATAACAGAATGCATTTTACTTCCTATGGGCTGATGTCCAAAATCAAGATTACAATCTTGCATTACCCTCATGCACTACCACCTAAAAAGACAGACTTTTCTGGAAGGTCCTGCTATCCATGTGTATCTGAATACTGGTTCTCCTTGTTCACTGATTGTGATTTTACATCTCCTAAAATAAGTGATATATTTAAGTTAGGCACTTCTTTTGCTTCCTATACAAAATAAGTATTTTTCTTCTATATAGATTTCTAATGTCTGCAGTATTTGAACTTAGGAAACATAAAGGATGAAGGTGCACAAATGTAAATAAACATATATCCATGTATATTTCTGCAAAGCTGATGATGTCTCCCCATGTATGTGAGGACAGCATATCACTTTGAAAATATTAATTCAGTTCCTTCTCTTGTTGGATGATCAAGAATCAGCATACATAGGTGGTAAGGTGAAGATTCAACAACTTCTTAAAACCATATAGTAGTACAGGAAAACCTACTTGATGACTCCCGAGTTTGATACAGATCTTTTGCCCCTTGACAACAGTTATTTTGCACAGCTGCTTGTAGGAATCAGTTGGCTCTTACACTGTGAATAGGGCTTTTTTTGCTAGAAAAGCTATTATGGGGAGATAAATTGGTGTAAAATCATAATAGTATAAAAATTTCTAGAAGCTGTGGGTTATTTTCTACATTTTCAAGGAGTTTATAAATCCTGCTTACTATATAGTGAAAATGTTTACAGATTATTGGAAGCATTTTTCACTTCCCTTGATAGAGTACAGGGTTAAGATATGCTGTGCATGAAGCACTGCCTCACACACTACTTTCTTCTGGAAAAACCCTCATACTTGAGCCTTTATGAAAATATTTATCTTTAACACACATTTGAGAATGTCTGATTAATATTTGAACTATGCTCACTGGAAGCAAACGTGGCTTTTCCCTCAGAGTTTGCAGAGAACCAACAGGAATAAGGGTCTGTCTCGATGATCAATTCTGGTATTCATTATAATGAAGATAAAGTCATTATGATGTGAGCTCTTCTTCTCCTCCTTCTCCTCTTAGCATGGTCATCTTTTCTTTTAACATTCAAGACAGCTACTCCAGCACAGACATAAAATTAGTTTTGCTCAATGGATTTCTTGTCATGCCTGTGCAAAAAGCTTCATTTACCTCCAATTTAAATTTTTGTTTTCCTCTGGTGACTCATTTTGCTGCATCTGTGTTTATTCTATAACCTGTGGATAAGGCATGTTTTCCTAGCTGGGAGCTGGCTGGGCTTTAGCTGATGTCTGCCATGTGTTGGTTTAGTCTTGCATGCAATTCTCTCTTGATTTCTCTCACAGTCAGCATTTTCCCAAGGTGCTCCACACAGGTCTTCTGGGAAACCCTTCAGGTAAAGTTCATCTTCAGGCTTATGTAAGACATCACAGGTCCTTTGTCCTCTGTAACAAAGTTTATTTCCCTCTTATAAGTATGCATACTTCACTAGTCTGTGGTAGATGATTTATTATTGTAGTTCACCTCCTGCTTTGTAGATTCTGTTTTGATCACAGTGATTTGATCTGTTTGAGTTTTCTTGCATTTTACACTTATTTCTGGGTATCACTTAATTCTGTATCTTTTCAGTGAGCTGCAGCTTGTGTCACTGGTTCTTTGTGGATAACAAGAAGAAACTTAGACAACAGAAAGGCTAATGACAAGAAAGAGGACAGTAACTGTTTTCCAAGATAATCCTCTAGTCAATAGTGTGTTTGGGAGTTGCTTTTTATCTACGAGAGATTAAACTTCATTCAAGTACTCCTGTCAGTATGTTTGCCTTCTACTTACAGTATAAACCTTGTCTATGTATTTTATCTGTTCTTATTATTGCAGTAGAAATGGTCATGTGAGTGCTGGAATATATTTTAGGCTTTCTGTGGTATCCTCTCAGCCCCTCCTTAAGTACCCCCTTGTCTAAGTACCTGATCTTTTCTGAGAAGGTGGAACCCTTTTAGAAAATAATGACAGCTTTATCCAAGCAAAGACTGTAAAATTGACCCATTGTCTTGCAATGAATTATATCAAGCTGTAAATATCAAGTGTCAGATATCGTGTTGATATCTAGATCTGTGTTTTTCACTGTTAAGCTGCTTTTGCGTGGTGGTTAGCAGAGTGTTAACCTGTGTTATGTTAGGAAGTGTTGTGTTTGTGGTGTTTGAGATAAAACAGTTCTTCTATCAAGTACTAAATGACTTGTGGGATGTAAAATTCTTTAACTTTTTACATTTGCTTAGGATCAGTTAGTATGTTTCTGTCCTCTAGGAACACTGCAGTGGCAAGATTTCCCTGAAAATTATTTTTATATAGTTCATAAAAATGAATAGATTTAATTTTTTTTTCTACCTTCCTTTTATGTGGCTGTTTGTGTCATTCAGAATTTTTTTCTGCTCAGGAGGACATCACACAATGTTACAAACTTAATGTCATGGTAGACTGCTTTACTTACCTCTTCTTACTTAGCACTTGCTACTTTATCAGAGGCTGCTTGTGGCTTTGTCTCTTCCTTTGTTACTGAGGTATGCTTCACCATGAAGTGTTTGTGTGTATAAGTGACAACTCACTCCATGCTGTTATAACTCAATGGGATGATAGGGATGATGGATTGCTTGCTGAAATGAAATACCAGCTTTATTTATAACCTCCCCTCCAAAGGTCCTGATTAAGATACTTCAGTACAAACACATTTCTTCAGAGCCTTTACATTCCTCCATTTAAAGCTGCCTCGATAATGCTGTGTGCAATAAGAGTTTGTGTCAGTGCTGATGCAAATCTTTGCTTTAAAGGACTGCATGTGTGCATGGACTCCTTAAGCAGGCATGGATCACATAAGCTTTTGGAACAGGAGGAATTCTCTCTGTTGTCTTCGCCGCAGTGTGCATATGAAATATTATTTGGGGTTCCAAAGCACCTCTGGCTCTCCATGGCTGCAGTAGAGTGACTGTGGCTGCAATGCAGCCAGACAGTTCTCTGTGGGTTTATGAATGTATCATCCCTCTCCCATGACAACATGCACAGATTCCATTTCTGCTGTATGTTTGCTACTTCTAACAACTGAATGAGTTCTTAAATGATAGTAACTACTTTAAAATGCCTGCTGTTTAAAATGCCTCCCACCAAATTGCTTGTCTGTCACTGTAAAAAAAAAAAAGTAGCTACTTCAGCTACTACCAAATCCTTTCCACATACAAAGACTGCTTCTCTCCCAGTCTGCACATTCCTCTACAGCTTATGGACCCAGTCAGCAGGCTAATTCAAAAAATGAGAGGAAAAAGGCAATTCTGGTTACATTTTTCTTTCATTCAGACTTTCAATTCAGACTTTTTCATAGGCTTTTGGGCTGGAAACAAATGAGATTAAGTGGATTCTACTGCATACAGCATCAAGTCTGAATATTGTTGATAGGGATATATTCTGTAAAGGGAATCAGCTACAACTGGGTAAAAGACTGAACATTGTGGCTGGGGTTTACTCTTACCGACTGGTTCTACTGAAGCAAAACTGTTGTTGAAAGCAGCCATAGGATCTAAAAGAGATTTGCCATTAAAGTATTTTCATTTGGTAATAAAATCTTGAGGACACTGTTAAACTTTGCTATGTGGTAGGAAATCTGTTGAGCAGAGTCTAAGCTACAAGTATCAAACCTAATTAAATTTTCTGACTCTTTCTGTGGCTCTTTATGCTGTCAGTGCTGTCAACAATCAGTTTTTCTCAAAGATCTTGCCAAGTAACTGATCGGAAAAGATCACGTGCGAACCCCGAGTCTCTCCTGAAGGTGGTAGAGAGATGCAGTGAAATGCAAAGTATTCATATGCTTGGATCGAAATCCAGCTAGTGTTTCCTGCCAAAGGTATAGCTGCAGCTGTTGGCTTAGCTTGATAAGTGTAAAGATAAGACAGGTCAAGAACAAAGGAAAGCGCCAGTGCCAAATAGTTCTCACAAAATAATTTGCTTTACAATGCTCTCAATATTTTAGTATTTTTACGGCAAGGGTATGAAAGAGCTATTCCGATTAATTATATTTAATAATATATTCCTTTAAAGGAACTTTCCAGTAGATGATAAAGGATTGGGTCAGATTTGTTTTATACTCTGTGTTCTCCCTATTGAAGACTTGAGGAGTACAAGAAAACCCCAAAGCTCTAAACTTGAGCCCTAGTGAATTCTCATATTTCTGTCTACAGATCATATCCTGGGGTTGTCATAATCTGTAATACAAAGCCTTTCTGATTCATACAGCTTGGCCACAGCAGGCAGTTCATAACCTCAAAGGCAAGAATATTCCCAGTGAGAGCTGTGTAGCTGTGCAGTGAAGCTCTAGAGTTTATGGAGATGCATTTATGTGTTGCCACATTTAAACTTTTATATTTTGCTACTGTTCCTGGGATAAATAGAATGATTTTGCAGAGACTGTGCATTAGGAGATTATCGCTTACTTGAAGGGAGAGCAAGCTAGGTTTCTATATAACAGAGTCCTCAAAGAATGCCCCAAGAAAGGCAGTGACAAATGCTGCAGGCATGAAAACTGAGGACACACACCATTTGGGAATGGTAAACCTGCACGGCTTTGTTCATCTCAGCCTTGCTTGAAGTATGGAGATCTGTTAAGTGACTCTTGCCCATACAGAGATGTGAAGACCCTACAAATGTTTGGAAACTGAGAAAATCTGATACCTGCAATGTGAGACCCCACCCAGCAAAAGAAACTTTTAAATTTGAAGGTGGTGAACAATACTTGTATGAAAAAGTTTTCTTTCAACATGGGAAATATTACATGCATTTTTGAAAACACCATGAGTTTGGAAAGCTGTTAATTATCAGTAACTGTTTTGGGCAAAGTTTTGTTCAACATAGTGAAAAATGTCCAGGTGCACTTTTCTACAGTTTTAATCAGCCTGAGCAACCCATATAACTTATAAGGCAATAGAGAAAAATTTCTAGTCTTTAAGTTTCACAGACATCATGAACTGTTGCAACAGGTGGCTTTAAGTTGCCTTGCCTGCAGCTGGAATTCGTCAAAACCTTAATTTTGGGATCAACACACACACCCCACAACTCCACTCACCCCTCCCCTTAAATGTAAAATATTGCCCTGTGGTTGCAGAAGCCCTGGTACTGAAGATATGATGCAAAAGGTAAGGCAAAATATCTATGATTTCTAGGCAGGGAAAATAGCAAGTTTTGATAAAAAACATTGACTGAGGACGTTTCTAAGGTTGTGAGCTAAATTCTAGAGTTGTAAATTTGAATATCCTGTGCAGATTAGTGTCTGCACCCCTTTTCAGAATAGGACAAACTCAGGTGACATTGCAGGTCTTTGAAGCCCTCAGCTAGTTAAGTTATTTGGGGGAACTGCTTCTGAAGCTACAGGACTTTCCTTCATAGAGACTTGCTGTAAAATAATCAAGGTCAGATTTGGGTAAAGTTAAGCTAAATCCTGATCAGACTACTGATAACTGCTCAAAGGAAGCATAAGCAGCAGTGGGAAGTGGGTGGAGAATGACAGAGGATATCTGGGCTCCTTTCACCTTTATTTTCTGTGCCTTTTGACTGTAAGCAGCCCTCATGTTATTGGAAGAATTTCATTAATTTCAAGTCTCTTCTTAGAAGGTCAAAAGTTTTTTTTCTATCCCTGATGAGATAGAAAGATCTCTCTCAAGATATGAGATCTTTGCCTTTCAAAGATCTCATAACTAGATGCTGAGTAATCAGGTCATAGGCATTTGTGTGTATGCCTAGAAAACAAATCATAATGTTGAGGTGACTATGGGAAACGTTGATATTTGGCAGGACTGGGGTAGTTTTGAGCTGTTTGTCTCTACCTGCTTAACTTCAAAAGGTTAGGCTGAGTTAATTTTGGCTTTTTGCAGTGCTGCTGAGGATTCAGCCGTGGTCCCCACTGAGGTATTATAGTGCTGTAAAGATTAGACTTCATAGCCTGTCTGTACTTGTCAGCAACTGACACCTTTAAAGAATTTCTTTGGAAGATGCTGTTTGTGTTGTTTTGACATAATGTCAATTTCATATAGATGTTTATATATTTTTTATAATGCATCAACATACCCAAAACTAACCACCCACAAAACCTCAGGAAAGTAGGAGGAAAGCTTTTGACATTCCTTTATAACTCTGAGATAAATTGGGGTATCAGGAGTGTATGATAGTTATAGATAAAACTTTGTTTTTTATGCCTCCCCCACCCGCATCAAGTTGACTTACATAGAATTATCTCCGTGTATTACCAGTAGCACTTGAAATTTAGAGAAATGAGACCAAGTGTTAGACACAATGTAATTTTTCCATCTCAATGTTAGGAAAAAAGTTAGAGTAAAAACAAAATATTGTAAAACTTGCAGTTGCGTTCAGGTTTTATAGCAGGTGACAATATAACATATTTAAGGGCAACATTATGAATTATGGGATAACTAGGAGCATGTGGTCCTGGCTGAAACCTCCTGGACACAGCTGTCATCACAAGTCATTAGTATAGCTTTTCTGTTTTAATTATGACTGTTTGATTAGTAAATAGTATGAAATACCCCTTAACAGGACACACTATCTGCTTTCAGACACAATGTCACTCTCTTAGTTTTATTAATTTGATTTATGAGAAGTTTGCAGAAAGACATTAGTATGCTGGTCCCAATGCAAGAATTTGGTACCAAATATCTGCTCAGATACTTTTCAGTAAATTTGTAGTCATTTGGGAGCTAGGGGCAGGATAAAGGTTTGCAAAGAAGCTGAGGACCCAATAGTAAGACAAGAAGCTGTTGGCAGGAGCTTTATTTCCTGATAAGGTACATCTGTCTTCCTTCTCTATCTTTCTACCCTCCCTTGGCCTCTCTACATCTCATGAATAAAATGAAGGCTAATGGTCCCCTGATAAAAGAAGCTAAAGGCTTATCAGAAGTAGCTGCATGCATTTAAGATGTCCTTACTGTACAGTAACTCCAAGAAACCTTTAGCTGTTGCAGTTTTTTTGGGAGGTGCAGATTCCTTTGTGGTGGCTCTGACCATTCTGGTTGAGCAGGCTTTTACTTTAGAGAGAATGAATGAGCTTAAAATGTGCTACAATTTACTTTTGCTGTAGCAACATCCTGTTCTTCTCAAAATTTTCGAACAGCTTTTCAGCAAGGAAAGGATATTTATTAGCCATGGGTTTAATGTGGCATTTGGATGCTGCAGTGTGAGTTGTTTTCTCACCCTTTAACCATTTTTCCATTATTTTTTTTTTTAAAGCTGGTAACTTTTATTTCTTAATTTATCAATATCAAGAGTATGATGAGAAAGCTCAAAGAAAAATGGCTTCCAGGTTGTTATGTCCCGTCATGCAGTAGAGATAGGTGTTGTGGATTAGCAAGACAAATACTGTTTTTTAATTTGTCCCCCTTTTTTTTTAATTGAAGTTACTAAGTGCATATAGCTAATAACATGAAATAATGCTCTCTCAGTATTTCCTGGTATGATGAACTGATCTATTTTAATTAGCAGTTGCTGATCCAGCTGGGATGAGACTTTGGCTCAAGCAAATCTAAATCAAGCAGTGCCTGTGATGATGATGGCCCCTGGCCCATCTAAACTACTTCTCTCTCTGCTGCTGCGTGTAGAGACGTACTGTGACAATATCAAATTGAGGAAATTGCTTGCAATGGATTGCTGAGAAGCCATGAATTGTTTTATATGTAGAGCTCTGTATCTTTTAAAATCAGATTGCTTAGTATGTGGTGAAAGAAATACTTGAGTGGGTCTATTTTCCAGTATATCTATTACTATGAAGCGAAATTTAAAATCAAGGAGGTGTGAGGGACTAATACCTTCCAGAAGCCTGAAGGCATAAGACAAAATAAAAGAAAAAATGAGCTTTTCTACTCAGTTCATTATAACACCGCGGGAGATGACTATCAGGGAGGTTTAAATGCAGAGGATAATAGAAGCATTACACGAAGTTTCGGAGAAGAAAATAATTTCCACTGCCCTCTGCTGACTGCAGGCTGTGCAGTGATGCAGCTCTGCTCAGCCGTGTGTAGCTGTGAGAGCTTCCTCAGAGCCCTGCACTGAGCCGTAGGTGCGAGCCACGTTATGAATGGAACTGTGAGTGAGTCATACTTGGAGGATAACGTTTTGCTGCAGGTGCTGCTATAATACCTAAAAGCTTTTCTTTATGCTCACCTGCAATGAGCCATGATATATTGGCAGATGTGAAAAGTTTTTTCAGGTCCATTTTGACTGCCAGGTTACACACGCTACTTAATTTTGGTGTGCTGTCTTTGCCCCTCCACTGCTTGAAACAGTGTGAATTTTGGGCTCCTAGAGAGGTATGAAGCACTGTTCTGGGCTACTTTGTGTTGCACAATGTCAGTTTTGTTCCAGCCATTGAAGAAAAGATGAAAACGAAGTAAAAACAAACAAAACCCCCAAAACAAACAAAGAAAAAAAAAGAGAAAAGGTTTGCTCTGTCTTTCCCACAAGAGCATGAAAAGGCTTCAGAGGGCAAATTAGGCTTTAGCCTAATTTTTTAGCACCTTCAAGCACTCTCTTAACCCCTGATGCTTTTGACATCAAAACAGTCTTTGGGGGCTGCCTTAGAATGAAGAGGCTGCAACTTTTCTTTATGGTCAATGTTATCATTGAACAGGCTTAAGTCACAGTGTGAGCGCAACACAGCTCCAGCTTGCTGACTGCGCTGTGGATTACTGGGAAGCCTTGATTTACCCATCTAAAGGTTAAATCATTCCCCTTTAACTGTTTGTAGAATGGATCTAGTACAGGGTTACGACAATGCTAGCGAAGCAGAAGGTTGGGGCTGGTTCAAGTACTACAAATCAGAGCAAGAAAATAGGGTAATTTTGAGTATTATAAAATTATGTCCCTATATAGTATTTCTAAAAATTGATTACAACCTTTCTAACGTTATTCTCATATCTTTTTCCTTCAAATTCTGTAACATCTCTGTGCTTCAGTATTCCAATATTCTCCTTCAGCCTCTGTAGTGTCTTGATGCTCTGACTTAAACTGGAAATGTCAGCGTACTAGTTTCCTGTACTGGTTTCTCTGAAGCAATTTCTTTGGATGTTATGTGCAGGTATTGATGTGGTCAAGCATCAGCCACCTTCTACATTTTCTAAACATAAAGGATGGCAGCCCTTCAAGGCTAGGCTACTATTACAGGGCAAGTAATTACTCTGGGTCAGTAGATGTATTTCAGTAAATACCACTTGGTTAGATCAGGTCCCAAAAGGAGATTAAAAAGAGCAGGACACTTCCCAGGTAAGTCTTTTATCTCCTCCTGAGCTCTGTGCAATGTGGCTGAATGTTACTTTCTAGGCTTAGGGCAGCTCAAGCTAAACTACACGGATGAATAATGTGTGGGCACGGTCAGGTCTGAAGATCTTGAGGAGGGTGTGTTAGATATGCTTATATACCATGAGGAAAGCAGAATGTGAGGTAGAGTCTCAATTTTGTGAATAAGTATTTTCGTCAAGCTATTGTAATTTGTGGTTGTGCTTCCATTCAGTTCTTCCAGGCTGCAGTTGCCTCTTTTACGTTTAGTGTCACAAATGGCCTTCAGGGTTTCTTGGATACTGCTGCAGTGCAACCTGTCCTGTTGGCAGCCAGAGCTGCCTCTGAATCCTGTGTCTTCCTCTCCTGTAGATTTGAAGTACTCTTGGCACTTTCACAGGAACACGTGGGACCTGCTGGAAGAAAGCATGTGCCCCTGCTCTGCTGATTTCAGATGCCTGTGCATCTGAGAAACGGTTTGGAAGGTTATGTGCCTGCACAGTGTGAATGCCCCCAAGGGTCAGGACATGGATGGATAATGTAGGTACTTAGCTTATCACACCTGCAGTGTCCAGTATGCTCAGTTCGGTGGCTGAAGGCGTAGTTCTGTATGAAATGGTTGTCTAGCCTCTGCATCCTTAAATCAGGTCAGTGATCACAGTTAAATGTAGCTTGGAGGAAGGCAGCATATGAAAGTCTGTCTTTTTCTTTAGCAAGAAACTTGATAGCAAGAGCTGTGCCAACATTAAAACCTGTACACTTCTGAATGCTTCCATAGATGGAGCACTTGCAGAATTCCAATTATCACTAGTTATAAAATATGACCTTGTAAAGGAAGGTAAACCCTAATAATGCACTTGTAAATGTATGGTTGACCTATTCCAGGAGATGAAAACCCCTCACTATGGTTGTCTTTAGTGTTCAAAACACCTTTCAATCGGTTCCAGCATGTTGTATAATGAGATAAATCAGCTGTTGCTTTTTCCTGAAAGAAAAGCCCTTTAGAAGAAGGTGCATGGGATTTTATCAAATTTAACTTTGGCTACTGCTTGTCTGTTGCACTCATCTGATGGACAATTTTTCAGAAATCTTATGATTGCAAAATGAACCCCAAACCATGAGCTATGATTGCAACCTTTACTGGTTGCTCCTACATTTTACTCTGACATCTTTAATTCCTGGAATTTGGACTTTGCAGTACCTTTCAGGACCAATGGGTACAGAACTGCATTTTAAGACTGCTTCATTTGGCAATTAAATATTTACAGTGGTAGTAAGGGGGAACTTTTATTCTGCAAGCAGACTTGGCGATTGCCATTGGCTTCTTTGAGAAAAGATACCCCAAATATATCTGTCTATTGACTGAGTTAATTAGCTATAAACCAACTTAGAAATAGACAGTTGATAGTTATTTATTAGATAAGCACAATTAATTTAGAAGTTATTCATCTTACAAACAAACTGCCAGCTCTGTAAACAGCTATGGGTACAATTATGATTACATCTTTCTAGCATTCATTTGATCACTGGAAGTAGAGCTAATTTAAACCTTCTTCACAACACATTTGCAAGGTGTAATTGATTAGTACTTGGTGACAGTTCTGTCAGGCAGGTATAGAAATAGCATGAAGATGATTCAATCTATCCCAATCCTGTAGGACAAGGAGGAGTAAAATATTTCATCTTTTATTTGACCTGAAGTCAGATCATGTGAGACTGTCTGCTTGTGAAGAGAGTAGAAAGTTATCATTTTCACATTGTCATTTTTCTGAAGAGGGCTGCAAATTAACAGTTCAGAGGAGAATTCCTTCCCTAGTAGATTGCTTTAGAGTTTATAGAGCTGTATTCTTAATCAAATTTGAACTATTAGTTTAGTTTTGGACTAAGTACCTGCTCTTCAGCGAGAATTAACATGTCTTCCTTCTAGTTCTGATATCTGTAGCAGAGCTACATCAAGAGAAGCAGGTTCTCAGCCAGGTATGAGAAGTAGGACATAATGATGACATGGATGATGAGATTTATTGCTTATTCAGTATTTAAATACTGCAATGCAGTATCTAAATAACAACACTGTCATTTATTTCAATTGATCATGCTATAATTAGGTGGTGGTGCCTCCTGTTGAGGAGCCTGAGCTTCAGTGGGACCTCCTTGCTGTCTAAATATCTCAGAGAATTCTAGGTGTGATTGGGATCACTTAGTCTCAGATTTGATCAACAATCCATATCTAAGAGTCAAATATAAGAAGGCTTGGCTAGAAATGCGCAAACTGAGTATTTTGCCTTGCAGAATGCACATTTACAAACCAAAAAACCCACCTAAATAGCTTCTTTAAGGTTTTCTCTCCTTATTTGATAGCACCTGAGTGATTTTACTTGCCCTTCCAAAAGTGGGTATTTCCCCTGCTTTCAGCCAGGTACACCCTGCAGGCTCCTTTCTGGGGCAGGATACATCCAGCAGCTGCTTGCAACCTTTGAAGGCTGCTTTCTTTGTTTTAGTTTAATTTTTATTGTGATTTTTAACTGTAGGGTGGCTGCATGCCCTGAGTCCCTAGATACTGTTAGAGGCTCATGTGCTTATTCAGGACAAGGGAAGCTGCAGTTCATAGAAGAAGCAATTACTTGCTTTTATAATTTGACAGCTATTTTTGGGAGCTTGTTGCCCTTTTCTATATTTACTTATGTTGCTACTTGCTGCCAAAGCTGTTTGTTTTCTAATTTGTCTTTATAATCCGCATCTTTACTATACTCTACTTGCTCTAGATATTTGGTATGCAGAAAGGCAGGGGCATGTATTGAAACAAAAACCTAGGGGCAAATTGTTGGCTTAGAACCCTTTCTTGGCAGTCAGAAAAGATATTGAGGGATAGTCAAGTCACAAATTTGGAAATAATATCTTAACAGTTATTAAGAAATACATAACAGTATCATGCTCTTTCTGGCTCTACAAGAGCAACTGAGCTTGCTCTCCAATTTCCTGAATTGAGGGTACTAG
This sequence comes from Cyanoderma ruficeps, assembly GCA_008694505.1. Lineage (NCBI taxonomy): Eukaryota > Metazoa > Chordata > Aves > Passeriformes > Timaliidae > Cyanoderma > Cyanoderma ruficeps. The sequence goes on along the minus strand of VZDJ01000084.1, from coordinate 2,058,787 downwards.
AAACCTATCTTTACCACTCTTGGCATTAGTAGAAGCAGCATCTGTTTGAGAGGAAAAAAATGATCAGGTCCTTGTGAGCAGTTGCATGCTTTGACTCCTGGGAGGGTTTGGGGCTGGCACAGGTCAAATTTAGGCAGAGTGTTAGACCAACATATGATTTGGTGCCAGGAGGAAGGGCAGCAGAACACAGATATTGCTATCATAACATTTTTTGTGGACTAGTTTGAAGTCCTTACCCCATTCTGTAGCGACTTTTGATGTTCCCCATACATAGTGTGGGAAACCTTGGCGTTTGATTCCGCTTGAGAGGTCAAACTGCTAGAGGCTCAGACATTGTGTATCTAATCTGTCCTAATGCAAGGCTCTTTATGTACCAGTTTAGATAAACCAGAACCTCTACTTAGCATGTGCTATTCATTTTGTAAATCAGTTAACAGCCGTCAACACTGTGCCAGGAAAATTAAAGCCAGATCTGTTCCATCAAGCCCTGCTCTGACCTATCAGATCATATCACCTGGCTTTTCCTGCCATGTGGGTAAATAATGATAATCTAGTGCTGTTCCTACTGCAGGGCTATAATGAAGGTCTTCTGGAGGCAGCTTATCTGTTGTTCAGAGCCACACCAATACACTGGGGTGAATCTGGAGTCCCAGTGAGAGGGGTGTGACATTTATCAGAATGCTAATTAGTGAGTGCTGTTTGTGTGGGAAGAATGCAGTATTACGAAGTGCAGATATCCTTATTTTTATCCTGGCGCCCTGTTAAAACTCTAAGTGCTAAATCTGAAGCGTGGTGTCTAATACACGTGTACTTCTACACAAGGCTTTTGTGTTGATCGACTCCTCCTGTTATAAAATTCAGCAGTATTTGAACAGAGTGATTCCTCCATGGAAGTCAGCTCTACTTTGTCATCACATGATGAGATTAGAGGGGTTTTTTTTCTCTTCAGTAGCAAAGCTGTAGAGCTGCACAACTATTTCCCCAGATCTTCAGGAAGTCAGGAATGTCCATGGAGGAAAAAATAACTTCTTCAAGTCAGGTTTCACAGTCCTTTTGATGAGAATTTTTGGGCAATTCTAGCATTGCCTTCACGATATACAGGAGCCTTGGGAATGCAAGGCAAGTGGCTTTGTGTAGGATAGTGCCCTCCACAATTTCCTTAAAGAAACAAACAAATCTATGTTTTGGTTTGTTTTTAGTGGAGCCTGCAGATAAATGTGGATTCCACAGCTTATTCATGTCAGACTGCTGTGTACCAGAACAACAGGTAGACTGTGTCACTCGTTTTGGTGTATTGGAAAATGACACGTCTGAATTATTTGTATGAATTCTTTATGTATGATATTATTTAGAATAAAAATGAACCCCTTTTGTTGTATGTAAAAGAAGCATGTTGGCATAAGCCATTTTCCTTGTGAATTCACACTTGGAATTGATTCTGATGCATTATAAAAGATCCACAGATGGAACCGCTGGTTGTATTCTTCAGGCTCATGTATATTTTTGAGGGCTGTTTGCATTTTTACCTGCCATGATGGAGACAGACTTCTATAGGTACATTGATGTCAGAAAGTATATGCTGTGTCTAGGTAAGTAACTTTTTCAGGCATTGCCTTTAGGGGAGAAAAAAATCCGAATTTCTTAAAGGTCACTTTGTAAACCAATAGTTTGTGTCAAATGCTTCTGCAATTCTGGACACTCACCAGTGGTCACCTGTAATTGAACATAGTAAGAAAATGTCATATCTTGTCTTTTTGTCACTTGTTCTTTATCTTTCTGAGGTGCTAACTTCATTCCTCTCCCAAACCCCCACTGGCTTTTGCATTTCAGTAGTTCTGTTTCAGTGCATCTTGTTAAAAAATGTTGCAAGTGATCCTATAGACATGCTTTTCTCCACAGCAGAGAAATTTATCAAAATCCATATTTTGCCCCAGTAAGAAAATTTTAGAATAGCATTACATTTCTATTTTACATTTTTTTTTCTAAGAAGGAATGAAATGTGAAACTTCGTTCTGAAAAAATGTTCTTCTCTCTGCTGTTGATCCATAGCATAAGCGCAATGCCAAATTACCTGTGCAAATCTGTGCTCCTTTCCTTCATTTGTATTGCGAATATAATTATAAAGGAAGTGTTTGGTTTTTTTCAAGAAGAGTTTGGGATGCATGATTTTGTCTTGATCCCAGCAAAACACAGTTGAACTGCAAAGACATCTTTGCTTGTAGCTACTCTTAGGATGTGAAATTTTGTTTGAGTGTTCATCTTAAATGATGGTTACCACAATGCTGTATTTTTACTGCTAGTGATCATCTAGTCTGTCTGGGCTTGCTTTTCCATGGTGCTTTAATATATTAAGTGCTTAGCTTTGCTTTTATTAACTGGCTGTCTTTAGCATATGTATGAGGAAATTCACAAGATGTGGTTGAGCCAAAAGCTTTTAGTTAAGTTTTGGAGTTATATTAAATTACCTAGAAAATTATTTTATTAGAATTCTGATGAAATGCACTCTAAACAGCATATCTATGGTTGCCTGAAACCTATTAAGCTTTACAGGCATGTGCTTTGCAATTACTACACTTCACAGCATCCCAGGAATTAAAGGTATGTATGGACTTACACTGTCGTATCATGCAGTTATGGCATATCCCATGGCAAGACAAGATGTACACATATCTAAATCCTGCTATTGGATATGTGTACATGTAGTGTCCAGCACTGACTATCTCTCTTGCACCTGGGCTGGAATTGCTGGTTGCATTGATTTCCAGTTGGACCTATCAGTAAAGAAAATCAGTGTGCAGGGTAAATGCTTTACAAACAGATTCACTTTTGGCTATGCTGACAATAGGTAGCCAGTGAGACTTATAATGTTTTCAGCCTTTGCCTCCAAACTGGGAGCTAGTGCCATCTTGCCTTCAGCCTCTCAAGTGCTCATTCAATCACCCTCATGTGACTGCTTAGCATATAACTGGATTTTGTACCTGGCCTGACTGTGGTACAAGTGCAGCTTCATTATCTGCAGCAGCAGCAAATAAGTAGGATCCTTGAGAGAATGATGGGCAAATGAATCTCTCTGACAGTACATCAATTAACTTAGTAATGTATTACAATTGCCATCGGTGAAGAATACAAGCCAGAGCAACCTTGAGCATATCAGAGCTTTGCAGGATCCTGGCCTTGCATGCCTTGCCAGTGCAGCACTGCTAAAGGGTGAAAACAGCCAAATAACACTTGCAGAATTAAGAAGTAACATTTTCAAGTTATACTGGTAGGTTCAGTGCAGTACAACTGCTCTTTCTTCTCCTTTTGCGTGCAGAGTTTGAGACCACCCTCTACCACAGCGTTCTCTCCAATTAAGGGGAAAAGAGTTTGCAGGGTACCACTGCAATTGTGTGGCCCCAGCAAGCTGGCGCTGGAGATGCTGGATCCATGCTGGTTAATTAGGGCTCTACAGACTTCCAAAGCAGCCTGGTAGAACACCACAGCTTCAGTTTGCTGCTTCTATCCTTTGGTTCTCTGCTGGCTTGCTTTACCTTCAGAAAGTAGGCGCAAGAAGGTTATGGACAGGTGGGGGTCAGTCCTTTCTTCTGGGTAACAAGTGATAGGACAGAGAGGAGATGGACTCAAGCTGCACCAGAGGAGGTTTAGACTGGATATTTAGGAAAAATTCCTTTAAAGAATTCATCAAACACTGGAACAGGTTGCCCAAGGAAAGGATAGAATCACTGTCCCTTGAAGCCTTCTAAATATATGTAGATGTGCTGTGTAGAGGCATGGATTGGTGATGGACTTGGCAGTGCTGCGTTCACCGTTGCGCTTGATCACAAAGGTCTTTTCCAGCCTAAATGATACCATGAAGCGTGTTGAACAAGCCCTCAGGCACTACTCCAGAGGGCATGACTGGCCAGTCAAGGTCTGCAACGAGATATTGCAAGCAGGAATATGTTCCTTGTTCTCTGTGTACACCAAAATATGCACAGAGAAAGGTAGTGGCCACAGTACCTCAAAATTTTGCTACTATGCATGTAGTACTTGGCATGGTACTTGTATTAGGAGGACTTAGTTCTCCTAATAGAACTTCATAGTGGGAAGAACACCCATGAAGACCTAGTTTAGTTTTCACCTACCTCAGGGTGATCTGGTAAAGTCTTCTCTGACAAAGGCCCTCATACCAGGGATATTTATTTGGATTGCTAGCTACAGGATTTCTGGAGGGAAGGTGGTTCTTTAAAGGTGATGCAATCAATTCTAACCTCTTAAAGGAAGGCCTTGATGGATTTCCTGATTGAAAAGCTTACTGTCCTGTGTCATCTTCAAAAAAATATATCAAAAGTCAAGTATGTGAATATATGAAGATGCAAGAGTACTAAATGCAAGAACACTAATTCTAAGTGCTAACTTTTTCTCCACATTCTCGTGTGCGTCTCAAAGTTAGGACAACTTTTGCAAGAAGGGGTAAAAGAGGACATGACTCACTAATGAGTGCCTGGATCAAAATACAAACTTAAAGGGGGCAGGATTAAGATGGAACTTTATTGTAGTGCTCAATTTTATAATTTAATCTCGCTTTGTTACAGCTTCCATGGCTTCAGTTTCTTTTGCAAAGATGATAGTAAAGATTATCATTTTCTTCAACTCCTAAAATAGAAATGCATATATTTTGCATGGTGGAATTTTCAGTTTTTCCCCTTTGCCTTCATTTTCTGAATGCGGTGCTAATATGCAATGTGAGAGAATTATTTGATGTTTTTCTTTTTACCTTTTTAAGTAATTTCTGAAAAGTGCAGCTTTCCTAGATTTATAAATGTTATAATATTCTTTGGTAAAGGAAGAAGATATTATTTTTAGCTCCATTTCTTCAGAGTGGCAGGCACATCTGTTTTACAGAAGTATTTTTGTTTATTGTTTAGTTACCTGCATGAAACTGGAGGAGTTAAATTTTTTTCTAGCATACTGGAATCTTAGGCTTGCTGATAGTTTCAAATATAAAGAACCGGACATACAGCTATCCTATTTTAAAAGCAGTAGTCTGCAGGAATGAATGTAACTTCCTAATTAATTATTAAACCATGATTGTTTTCTGTTTTAGCATAGTTAACTAACCTTTTTTGACAGACTGTTTTTGGTGAAAACGACACACTTATGTTCACAAATCTCACTTTGAAAATTGTCTATACTGTTGAACAGGGTCTGTGGATCACTGCAAGGCACTCAGACAATGATGGGATATTTCATTATGCCCTTATCAAAGAATGTGCTATGTAATGTGATTGTGAGTGATTTTTTTCAATTAAGGTATACCAGTTTCCAGTTATAACTCTCTTTCTAGCTAATAATATTTCTTCAGTCTCATTGAGGTATGTTATGCAAGTATCAATTGAGAGCTATCATTTAGTTCTTCTGCAAGCAATAAAAGCAAGGAACTGAAGGAGACCAAGCTCATTTGACAGTTCAAGCTTTCATAAACACTTCTAACAGAACTTGAAAAATAAAGGATACAGTTTAAACTTCATTCAGCCTCCCACACTGACCCTACTCCTGCTGTCCTTATTGCAGAGACAATCCTGTTTCACCTCTGGTGCTAACTTTGCATCCAGGCTTACAAGACACAATTTTTCTTTGCTTTTTAAGTACTCTTACTCAGTCTTCATGTAGAAAACAAATATCTGTAAATGCTCAGCAATGAAGGTTCAAAATATGTTGTTAGAGTTTTGTGAAAATGCAACAATCTTGTGCATGTTGAATTGCTGCTATCTATCCAACAAACCTATAAGGAACATGACTACCATTTTATTATATTAATATTCCTAATAATAGTTACACTCTATAACATTCTTCTCTCTCTCTTTCTCTCCCTTTTTTTTCCCCTAAATTTAGAGTTTATTAAAAATCATATTCTGATGTTCTTTCTGCTGTTGGGTAGTAATTTTCTCAGCAAATACTGACTCAGGTTACTGGCACCGCAAAGTGTTGTTCAACATGATTAAGGATATTGGAATTACCTTAAATTGTTAACCTTGCACAAATACTATTGTATGTGAAGTTCTTGTTTTCTGGAACGGAGCGGAATGGGGGGAAAATTGATCTCTCAAATTCAGTCAGAAATGTAGTATTAATAAATTGAGATTGAACCACCTCCAATGTAATTTGTTTTGTACAGATTATAAGGCATAAGGGACATTTTCACTGCATTTCAACAAAAATTCAGTAGTCTAATAGATGTGCAAGGGATTAAAATTAGTTTGAACTTACACTTCTGTGATTTAAAGTGCTCACATATAGCAATCAAGGCATACTCTTTTTTCCCCGAGTTACTGCACTAAAACATTTGCAATAACATCATAGCTTCATGATTTATGGTTGAATTGTCAAGTAGAATATGTTTTTGTCTAGTCCTTATTGGGATGCTTAGCTGGAACATCCACAATGGCAATGACGATTTGGGGTCCACCCACTCCACCCTCAATCCTTTATAGTTCAGGCTGTGCCTAATTGAATTCACATTTATATTTAGGTTGAGTAGAAATGAGGGGTTGTATCTGTATGCAAAATATGGGCTGACAGAAATTTCTGCCTTGGGTGCCTCTGGATGTCAGTGATTTGGTGGTGAAGGTGATTACCTGCTATTAGTCACAACAACAGGCTTCTGGGCACAACAGCATCAAACTAGACAAAAAAACCTACAAACCTACAATGCCATAGAATCAGCAAGGTCAGGACCCAGGTGGGTGAAGGAAGAGAAGAGATTTGCTGCTGAACTTAAAAGGCGGCTCTTATACCTCTCCTCCTTTAATTTAAGGGAAAGAAAAAGAAAACCGTGGTGGGTGGAACAGCGAACCACAGACAGTTTCAGACAGTCTGTTACGACTATGAGGAAAAATATCTTGAGGCAAAATAATAGGTTTTGTGATACAGGTTAGGCAAATAGATATGGAGATGGTTTAGCTGTGCAGAGCACTGTGCTGCTTTTTTCACCACAACAACTACAGCAGCTGATAAAGTTGCCTTCTTGAGAAGTGAAGGCACTTCTGAGAAAATGTGGAGTTATTCACTTCCCTGAAATGCCTGTTTACTCAGGAAAATTTGTCTGATACTAAATGGACTTGTACTCTCTGCCACATTCATTAAGCCATTGAACGTTCGTTGTGATTGCGGAGCAGGGGCATGCCTCGTGTCACATAAACAACCTGTAACTACTGCAATGGGAAAAGGATGATGGGACTGTAGCTAATATTAGGCACAGCATTGCAATCCTACACTAGTAAAATGTCTAATGATAATAATAATGATAATAATCTTATGTACTGTTCCGTGTATTCTGTTTAGATTCAGCTGGAGGAAGTGACATGTTGAAGCTAAGGAAAACAGTGGGAAAAAATAGATTATAATCTTAAAACTTGCAAATACTTCCTGAACAAAAGATTAGGAGGCAAAACTCTAAGGGAGAATAGCAATCCATAAAAGGTCATGCTCTGAAGGATGAGGCAAGTGCGGCTGTCCAGTCTATCTGGTAAAGCTCCAATGGCTGGCTGACCAAGAACATTCCTTTTGCTCTTATGCACATACTGCGTGCTGGTACCCAAAAGGATTGGTTTTCATTCAGCACACTTGTATGAAAAGATCTCGGACAAAATTGGGGGTTTGTGGTTGGTCTTTCGTGTGATTTTACAGTATCTGAGTCAATTTACTTCATAAGTGTCACAGAACCTCACTTACACACGCACCTATGGGATACACAGTTGTTTTACAGAAAATCCATTTCAGCTCATATGGTGTGATAGAAGATGAATAGAGGCTTTCTGACACTCAAATTAAGGGAACAAAATGGAAATTGAGCATGAAAAGTGCTTAACAGTGCAGGGAAAAGATAGGATTGCTAAAGAAAATAAATCTATTTTGTTATGAAATTGTAGCTTAGAATTGTAAGGTTTAAAAATGGTCACAGCTCTCTAATTATATCCTATTGTCCCTAATGCATGAATGAAAATGGAAAGAATGAGCATAATGTTTTGATCTGAAACAGTTGGTTTAAAATAGTGCTCAGATGAATGAATGCAACCACAATATGTAGTTACTCTTTGTCATCATTTTAATTAATTATTTATATAGTCTATTATAAATTTATATAATCTACAGAGGATGTTAGGGTGACTTTTTTATCAGCTGGTAATAAAAATACAGTGCATTATCAGTACACACGTTTTTGGAGGGGGAATTGTGTTAGTGGGGGTTTTTTGGATCTTGGTTAGTTTTGCTGTGTCGAGGGCTATTGAACTTTGATTGTTTCAAGCCACAACAGTGATTTTATTTTTTTTGTCCCTGAATTTTTGACTCCAAAATTTTGTCCCCAAATTTTATTGAAAGTCATTCATTAATACTTAACCTAGATATATAGTAGTAAATCTTAAAGTAAGAATTCTTTACATTTTTATTGAAAAAAAATTATAAAGTTAAACAGGTCAACTTAAAAGGAGATGAAAATTAGAGAAGATTAGGTATGTAGCACTTGATCTGCAATGATTTCTGTTATCGGTACTTATTTTTCTGTTCTATCCTACTATGCTATTTTTCTGGACACACTCACACTGATGTAAAGCTCTGTGGCTATTTCTTCAAAATGACAAACCCTTTCATGTTCACTTCAAAAAATTGATTTTCTTTTCATGTGTGTATAATTGTTGTTATCCAACAGTAGGTTTGAAAATGTTTTCCAAAAAGCTATTTTATTTATTGAGGGCTGCACATTACTGGTATTAAGAGAAATCTTTCTTTTTACTCTTCTGAAATAGAAGATGCAGACTGAACGCCAGGAGTGGAAAAGCTCAGAATCTCAAGAGATAAATGGAAAAATATCTTCTTATACCCACGTGAACAGATAGGGGAACAAAACAAACAGAGAAAACAGAATCATAAAGGAAAAGCTCTCTAAGATCAATGAGTTCAACCATTAACCAACCCAGGGCTGCTATGTCCACCACAAAGCCATGTCTGTACATGCCACATCTTATTAATACAGGGATGGTGACTCCACCATTTCCTTGGGCAGCCTGTTGCAGTACTTGAAAACCCTTTTGGCAAAGAAATTCTTCCTAATGCCTAATCTAAACCTCATCTGGCATAATTTGAGGCCATTTCCTCTTGTCCTATCGCTTGATACTTGGGAGAAGTGACGAAGCCAAGTGACCAAGTGACCTGGCTACAGCCTCCTTTCAGGCATATGTAGAGAGTGATAAGGTCACCTCTGTCCATCCTCTTCTCCAGACAAACAAGCCCAGTTCTCTTGGCCACTCCTGATATGAGATGTGCTCAGCCCCTTCACCAGCTCCACTGTCCTCTTCTGGGCACACAATAACATAGCATCAACCAAAAGAAAGAGCAAATTCCCCTCAGAACTCCACTGTTAGAAAACAAATGGAGAGAAGTGCTTAGGTGAGTCCTTCAATGCAGGGAGCCTTAAGGATAAGGAGGAGGATAATGGTTACAATTAGAGTTAAGATCCCAGAGCAGAATACAATTCGGTGTCAGATACACTGTCTGCTAGTAAATTATTATTCTGTTTCTTTGCTGTGATATAAAAGAACCATCATAAACACTGATTAAAGTCCAAGCCAGTCTTATCAGTTCTGGGAACACAAGGGAAGAGATTTCTTTTTGAACAGATACTGTTGACTTGCTTGACTTGGACCGATTACGTCAAGTAAAACTGTGTTACACCACGTGTGTTTCATCCCAGTTTTTTCTGTGACCTAGAAATACTTTGCTCACAAGGAACTTTGACTTTGAAGAATAGAACTTATAATATGAGAAGAGGAAGTGCAATGTAGAGCAAGTCACAGATCCATTGAGACTGAAACCTTGATAAATGAGAGAAGAGAAAAAGTACTTTGATACTCATATGAAGCCTTGTAATTGAAGCATTGGCTCACTTGAGTTACTGCTTCTATAAATTGAAGTACACAATATGAAGTGACAATTTCCTCATGGGAAATAGGCAAGACCTTGGCCCTTTAACAAGATGTATTCAAAATAATGAAGGGCTGTTCTATGCATTACCTTCAAAAATATTTGCAATTAATAAATCAGAAACATCTTAGTTTGGTGTTCTAAGTATGAGAAACCAACTTATGTCAGTCTGATGACTTAATTAAAACCGATAAATTATGTATACCCTGTTTATTTTTTATAACTGAGCAAAAGAGATAATTATCAAGGCTGTAAAAATAATAGCTTGAACAGATTAGTTATTTATTTTTTCAGAAGAGTTGCACAAGCTTTTAAAAGCTTGATGTGCAAATGCTTTGCCAGGATTTTGCCCATGTCTGAAAACGAGCTTGAATCCTGAAATATAAATGTTCCTTAGCTGTCCTTGCAGACACATCATCCTTCTCCTTGAGCAACCTTAATCACAACTTGTTATGATAGTATACAACGTTCCATGCTATACTACAGGAAATTACCAAGTGAAGCTTTCACTAACAGGGACTTGCTACTCCACTTTGTAGTGCTCTTGCATCAGTAAATGGAGTCCTCTCCCCGCCTTCACCTCGCTCACAAAGGGCATTAGTAAACATCACAGAATAACAAACAATTAGAAACAATAGAAAAATGTATGTGTCAATGGCTGTTCAAATAATTAGATCATTGGAAGGAATACACTCTGCTGTTTGATCTAATAGAGATTTTATCCGAGTGGTTCTCATGCAATAGGAACCTTGCAGCTTAGACAAAATACAGGATGATTAAGATCATGCATATGTTGTCAAACTAAGGCTGAGGTCTATGGTAACCCGATTACCATCTGCTGTAACAGAAATAGGAGGGTCCTTCCAATGAAGTAGGCAATTATTTGAGTATTTCAGGGTATCTACCATCAGAAATGTCTGTTATTTTAATTACTAATTTAAGTAACTTAATTTCAGAACTGGCAGGTGTTTGTTCTTTGCAAGTATTCAGGGATTTTTTTTTTCATCAATATAGTCTCCAACTACTGAATGCAAGAGAACTTCAAGCCATTTGTAACTTCAAGCAGTGTGGGTTATAAGAACACTCCTTCTGGTCTTTAGTGCTGAACAGTGAGCCACGTCCTGCAGGAAAATGCTCAAATATTACTATTTCTGCTGCAGTAGTGTCTCAACATCTCATCGATGAGCTTGAGACTGCCCCTCTAAGATAATAATTGATACAGTGCCCGATGGAGGAGGAGGAAGCAGCATTGTCCTGCCTGTCCTCAGATTGCCCTCAATTATCTAGGTGCTCTTAGACAAAGTTCCAGCTTGAACACTGTTGGGTGGAGGCAGCCACACCAGTGTCCTTCCCAGCACCTGCAGCCACAGAGGTCAAGTGCACGGAAGTTTGTGAAGTCTGGCCAATGTAATTCAAAACCATAGGAACTAAGTGTTAGTCTAGGTAGTTAATTTCTGACTTTAGAGGCATGCCCTGGGATCCTAAAACTGATCTTCTCCACCTGACTGCTCTGAAGCATTTAATAATGCTGCAAAGGTAAATGGGATTTTCAACGGTCTGCTTTTTTATCTTCAGGCAACAGACAGAATATGATAGTTTAGGGATCAGCTGGAATGCCACTGTATCTTCACTGCTCAGTTGGTGAAACTCAGGTTTTTCTTCTTCTATCTCCTAAATTAAATAATATTAAAGTGACTGGAACATGTACTTTATTCATGATAGCCTAAGGCCTCATCTGCTTCTCTTACTTCTCTTACCTTCTGTTTTTTTCTTTCTTAATGGTTATGTAAGAGTTGTATTAAAGATAATTTGCCTCACTGATAAAACAGTTAACAACAAAAAACTTTTTCAATCCCTCATATAAATCAGCTTTGTTTTTCTCATCTAATCTTTATATCTATCATGAGCTGCTTTTGCAATATGTACTTTTGTTCAAATCTCAAAACCATGGACTTCCAAATGACTGCATTAGCAATCTAGTCTAAATTGAAACCATGAGTGTTGTTAAAGCCCCATGATACAGAAGAACTGCCAAGAACCTGCAAACAGTTTCATTTTATTAATGTAATATTGCAAAAGCAGTCCAATGACTGTAATGGGAAAAAATAATTTCAAACCAGAAAATATTAAATTCAATAAAGTTTTCTATGGTTTGGGGTTTTGTTTGTTTTTTGTTCAGTTTTTTTTTTTCAGTTGTGGGTTTTTTTTGTTTTTGGGGTTCTGTTTTTTGCAGTGCTTAGTTGGAACTTGCTCTCTCCGCCAAATATGATTTTTGGTAATATGCTATGTTAAAACGTTAAAAGGTTCTACCAGACCCCCAAATGTGAGAAGGGTATGATTATAAAAATTTCTTGCGTTTAAAGCACCAATTTCCCACATCGAAGGTTTGGCTGCCTTGCTGATGTTGCGAATAAAGAAAGCAAATCATGGCTGTCTAGCACCTGTGGTTTTATAAAAATGGAATTGAATTATTCCTTTAGCATTAATTTATCTATGGTTTTCACAGACCACTTACTACCATGCAAAGAGCTACAGAAAAACTGGTCATCACTGATTTTACTTGGGTTTCCTGCAATGTGACATTGAGTGACAGCTGCTGTTGCTAGTACAAATTCTTGTTTCTAATGCTCTGCTCCCCAAATCAGGAGCACTTCCTTTTGTTTTGTAAGAAGTATTTGTCTGAATGGAAAAGTATTTATTCTGTACAAACTTGATTATAAAGCATCTTCATGGAAAAGGAGGATTGAACTACTTTGGCTTTTGAGGTAGAAAATAGAACATAAATATGTCAGTTCACATACTGTTTCTATCTGGTTATTCACTTTTTCTCCCATAATAGATATTTCATTCTATTTGAAGTGCCTTTGTTATACCTTTCCTTCATGATAGCAGGAATGTAAGTCAATAAACAGAGACTAATCAAGACATAGTATTCATTAGAGAGATTACAACATTGGAGCATATTTCTCTGAGCTGAAATCAAGTATGTGAGTAGTATAAATGCATTTCTACCAGGATAAACTGCTATCCAAGATCACAGTTTCAAAGAAAATTATTGGCTCCTAATTAGACAGTTGAAATTTGGAGGTTTTTGTTGTTGAATGGCTAAACCTTTGTTTCCTGTATGTTAAAATGCCCATGTACACGTGGTGTTGTGTGCCAGGGTGCGTTTGTCATCATGAGATAGATTGCTAGAAAGATTGTTTTAATTTAAGTGGTAAATGTCTAAGTGTTCAGAAGAAGATCGTTTTTAAATATCTGGACTTGTGTACCTTGGAATTTGCTGAAAGAATGAACCTCATGATAACACTGACCTGTCAGCTGTTGTAAGTGAGGCCTTTACCTGAATGGCTGTGCTCTGAGCATATAATGTGACCTGTCCACAATGGAGCATATGGAATTTCTAAGTGGATGATATTGTCTCTGCTTGCAGCACTTTACAGTGCTTCAGTTTTATTTAGTTTTCTGTGTTTAGCATCATGGGAATTGTAGATAGTTACAGGGACTGCTTAGGCTTATCAACAAGAGATATCTGAAAGGTGGTGGAATTTGGTGACCCAAGAAAGCGATTAGACTTTCCTTCAGAAAATAACTGTAATTTCTGGTGTGAAGAAAAATTACTTTTTTTCTTCACTGTAAGTTTACAGAGTGTGCTTTTATTCATCTTCCTTCAAAGGTATTTACAGGCATAGGTTTCTGAGCAAATAAAAAAAGGGCTAGCTGCACTCTGTAAGAATGTATTCAAAGAGAAAACAAGTCTTAATTGGACTTTGGAACTATTAATACAGGGCTGTGTCTTTTCCTGTTTGGTGGGGGTGTTTTTTTGTATATGCAGATTTTTGTTTGTTTGCTGCTTTATTTTTTCCCCCCTCATTTCCTAGGAAACAAGCCCAGAACCCAGGCAGACTTAAGAACTTAAAAGCAAAACATAAAGTGTGTGAAATGGTATAGAATGTGACATTTTAGTTAATGCAAACTAAATAAAACCTATATTCACTGCTCAGATGTGTCGATTGAATTTAAGGGAGAGATCAAACCTAAGGACATCTTAGACTTTGATTTCAATAGTATCTTAGTGACTGTTTGCACACTTTTACCCTCAATTTTAATCACATAAGGACAGGACTAACGGATTCATGTCAAGACCAATTATTAAATGCTTGCTTTGTGTAACTAGATATTCCTAGAAGGTGAAACTTGCTGTGTGCATTAATACTGAAGGCAAAGCAAACTGTGTTCTGGTACCATGCAACAAGAATCCTTTTGCTCCTGGGCAGAATTGAAGGTGAAGCTAGCATTTGTTTGGGCATTAATGTAAGTGGCATTTCACTTTGAGGGCCTGATTCAGCTTCTGTAACTGACTGAAGACCCTTGGTGAGGCACAAGCAGCATGATACTGATTATGTAGATGATTTTGATTAGATTTATTGCGAATACAGTGCCTAAACATTGCCAGTGCAATATATAACAGTATCAGGTCTAAAGGGCTATAATATAAGGCAGATTTGGCTGGAAATGTGCTGTTTTACAGCCTTTGGCCTTCCGGAATACATGACTACAAAGCAACGAAGCACCTCTGGAGCTATGTTAGGGTTTTATTTCTGTATGTGACCAGATCTTTGTGCTTTTCCTCACTTATCTAGAAGGGAGTGTTCCCTGTCTTCGGGGTGGACACAGCCTGAAGGCAGCCCTGCCAGAAGGAGGGATCCACAGGGAAGCTGCCTGCAACCTCAGGAGAACAGTTTGCCCCATTGGCCCAGACTGCAGCAGCATTTTACACCATTTTGCACTTTTGCCAAAGTGCACCAAAGTCAATTGAAATGCCCTCATCTCTGGAATGCATTAATTATGTGAGCATCCAGACAGTTCCTCCTGCAAATCCCACCTATCTTTTGTCATAGCTGCAGTCACAGTGACATGAACTCCACTGAGATTGGGAGTGAGCTGTGCCAGAGTGGTGTTCCTTGACAACTGTGGGAGTTGGATAGACATACTCTTTCAGCAGCACACTGTGAAAACCTGTCAGACCATCATATTCCCAGATAAGTGGCTTCTAAGAAACTTCGGGAATATCATTAAAATTTACTAAGCATTTGTAAAACTTGGATCAAGAAAGTACGTTTCATTGGCAGATAAAAGCTGAGGCAAGATTTAGTGTGCAGCTGTTTTAACTCAAAGTGGGCAAAGGAAAAGGTAGGCCAAAAGACTTATAAGCAAAATTCAGATTAAAACATTGGAAGTCAATGATTTAGCTTAAGGACAATGGAAGGTAATGTAATGAAAATGCTGCACTGGGACAGGGAGGACATTTATCTCTCCTGCTCTCTCCTCTCTGGTAGTGTCTGGGGGGAAAATGCAAATACTTGAGGGAGATATAAGGCTATTGAGGCAAGTGCATAGTAATACTTCATTACTTTCCCAGCCTCAAACCATTTATAATTTTGGAGTTACTGGGCTAGAAGAGCTTTTTGTGTAGTTTTTTCAGCCCTCAATGTATTTCTTTCAAGAAGATACCCAGGCTGTTCTTGAACTTAGACTAACTTGCAGAATCCTGTGGCCAGGAGTTCTACAGCTTTGTTATAAGCTTTGAGACGAACCAACTACTTTCAGGTTTTTCAGAATTTTTCACACAGTCATTTTAATTTGGAACAATTTAGCTCTTGTAGTAGAGATGGTGATCACTGTAGACCTTTTCCCTCCACGTTATTCATCTTTTAGTAGTTAGTTGCTGCACATCCTTCTCTTTATCCAGACTAATAAGTCTGTACCTATTTATTAATTCATAGAATTCAGGTCGGAAGAACTTCAGGAGGTCAACTCTAACCCCACTCCTTTGTCTAGAATCCATCTAGTTTTGCCAGGGCCTGTGTAGACAGAGGATCATACTGTGCAGTCCTTGAGATGCAAATTTGCTAAGAGTTCATAGCATATTATAATGAAATTTCCTTCTCTTTTTTTTTCCTAGACGTGCACCTCTGATATTTTATTTTTTTTTTAATAACATCTTTAAATTGCAGGACACGTAAGAAGATATTTTTTATATTATAAAATTGGGTTTGTGAAAAGAAGTTGTGTGTAAACTTTTTTCAATTAAAGTACTGCTACTTGTTGAAAATGTGAATGTGGAAAATACAATATATTTCAGTTGAGAGCTCATTGTATAAATGGAGTTTCATAAGAAAAGTCCTGTCTTTCCACTATTAATAATCATAATAATGACATAAGATTAAGAGACAAGACCTTATTCTTAACATGATATTAAAGATAGAAGCTGATGGAGGAAACACATCACAGAAAAATTCTTTTGTGATTACTTTTAAAACTGTGTGGAAGGATAGAACTGCAGCATTTTGCAGTGAACAGCACAGCATCTGTCTGAACTGAGGAATTCATTATTCACCCAAGAGTCTTCTTCTATATGTTGTGAACAACAAACCTTACAACCAGAGTTCATAAAATCTGAAGTTATCCTAGGAAGCTGTGACGTACATTTCTAATGCAGACCCGTTATGGTGGAATAGTGGTAACGCTGCATTTCATTTGTGCATCTGATGACACAGCTCATAGGCTTCCTCAGGTATGCAACTTTAGATTGAAGTAGTGATATAAAGATGGCCCAGGCACAGAGAAGAACCCAAAGCTTAATGCTATCAAAGGGAATAAGCTAAACAAAGACACATTCTTCATCAAAGAGTATGTAGAGCTGAGGCATAAATCACACAGATTGTTACATCAGACTGAACATTCCCCTCGCTAAGGGCGAGCAAATCTTTTGTGTCAGGTGAGATGTGACAACAGAGAGCATAAAGTCCATTACACATTCATCCTTTCACACCACTTCTTCAAAGTGCAAAAAATACCTTTTCAATCTGTAGAACTGTGTCTGAATATTCTTCATGTTGCTCATTGCTGGGTAATGTTGTCTAACTTTGTGCACCACATTTGGGCTTATCTCTAATATCATACACATATCCCTCTGAGTACTAACATGGTATCATTGGTGGCAGTGCTTAGGGTATGGCTAGTCAGATGCTGGTCACCAGCAAAATAAGGAAAGGAGACCTACCTACTGCATTTGCAGTAGTGGTGAAACTTTAGCTTAATTATTGTTTCTAATTTTCCATCATACTTCATGGAATTTGTGGCCAAGGGAATGAAGTCTAGAAAATTTCACTGACAAAATGTTAGGAAGCTTAGGATGTTATCAGGTTTGGAGAAATCTTGAAGATAATGGATTCTAGGATGCAAAGAAAGCAGAGGAGGTAAGGCGATAATTTTCAAGGATATTTGAGTTAGCTGCAGTGACAGGATGAATTAAGTATTTTCCATGTTCTCCTATGCATCAAGCTGATTGGCATATAACAAAGATGGGCTGTCATATCCTGGGAGAAGCCTTGAAGCACCTGGAAGGAAGGCTTGAGGAATCTGTATCACTAGAGGTTTTAGAAAGAGATTGCAGAAACTGTACAGCTGCTGCTCCTTTGCTTTCAGTCATGATGAGATTGAATCTGCTGTATTACGCAAGCTGATGTTGGTATTTAATGGAAAAACAACCTGAAGATAATGTGAAAATGAGCTGTAGAAGAAGATTGACAGTCTTGAGAAAATTTACTAATGGGCTACTTTTATCCAACAGAAGCATCATAACAAGAACTAATGACTGGAAGCAGAAGATGCATAAACTCAAATTAAAAATAAGACACAGATTTTTATGCTGAGAGTGATTAACCTTTGGAAAAAAAAAAACCTGCCAAGGGGAACTGTGAATTGTGTATTTCCTGAAGATTTTAAATTAATACCAAATGTTCTTTCTGACAGTTAGGCTCCAGTTAGGCTTAGTAACAGTCCACAAATAGCCTAATCTTTTTTTTTCTTTTTTTTTTTTTTTCAGAAGTGGAATTGGTGAGTTTTTTTGGTTTGGGGTGTTGGTTTGTTTTGGTTTATTTTCAGCATAGTCAATTTTTATTTCTTCCAACTTGCTACAACCAGTGTATCACCTGCTGACCTTCTTTGAATTTCAATCATCAGCGCCTGTTTTAAATAGACAGTGTAACCAATGCGTCATAGAGAACAGTAGTTCAGAGTTTGGATGTGGGAGGCTCAAAGTGAGATCATAAATACTTTGTTTTTCTGTTTACTAGAGTAAAATCTTGGTTATTCGTATGCTACAGGAAAAATGGGAAAAAACGTTATTGGTGAAACACTGGAAATTGGGTTAGATGTAGCCCTAAAGACTATGAATATATTAATTCGTATACAACCACTACAACTAGCAGATGGTAATGGTGGGCTTATTTCTGTTTAGGAATTTATGCCTTGCCTGACTTGATGCTATTATTAATCAATTTCTTAAATAACATATAAGTAATAAAATGTGTATTTTTCTTCTTTTTTGATACTTTGATTTTTGTATTTAAAATCTACCTGTAAATTGCACTGTACATTTTGTGTGCAATGTCATTATTCAGTATTAAATTCAACATTCTGTGCAAGATTCAATTCAGTGCTCCAACCCTGACTACAGCATACAGAGCACTGCAATCAGCCTGATGGGATCATACATTCACATTACTAGGCTCCTGTAAACCATTTGACTGTCATTAAGTCTGTAGTCAAAATAACAAAAAGGTCTTTTTTCAGTTGTCCCACGTCCTTTTGTATGCATAAGAATATAGCAGTGTTTTTCAAGTATAAAAGTTTACCAGAAGAAAGAAACCAAAAAGATTAGGGGGAAAAAAAATCCATCTTTCCTTACTTGACATTTTGTTATTAGGGGAGCTCAGCAACAAATAATTAGCATAGGATTCTTTGCTTGCTTAGACTGCTTATTTACTCCCTACTTAATATTTGTATATTCAGTAGTGTCTAACAGCACAACAAAAGCTTGTTCTGCATACAATAAAAGCTACTCCCTGACTCTGGAGTTATATAGTTTAAGTGTCAGCTTGTAATACTCTTGCTCATTTTGCAAAGATATATACTTTGCAAATAGTCATTTTGAATAAAGCAATGTAGTACTCAGAAGGAAGAAAGGATGCAAAATGTGGCCCTAAGGAGAAGATTCATCTCCCTTAAATTAGCTATTCAAAGTGCAGTTAAACACTTCCTACTTGATCCCTTTTACTATTGATTCAGTTGCCTGGCCCAGGCAGGCACTTCCCTTGTATATATAATGTACTTTGAGCAGTCAGAAGCTTGAGTTGGCAGTGAACTTCCAGGCTTTTAGATTCCTGCTATGATTCTTAGAGCTCACATCCTTTCCTTTCAATTTATTGATTTCTACAGTTGTCCACTTTTTTCTGTACCTGTCCCATCTTCCTTTTATAGAGTCATAGAATCATTGAAGCTGGAAAAGGCATTTAAGTCCAACACTTAACCCAGCACTGTGAAGCTCACCACTAAACCATGTCCCTAAGTGTCACATCCATATGTCTTTTAAATACCTCCAGGGATGGCGACTGTACTATTCCTCTGGGCAGCCTGTTCCTTTCTGGCTCTTTCAAACAGGCATTTGAAGTATTCTAGTCCCAATAATATAATAGGAAAAAAGGGCCAGGGAGAAAGGGAGTTGCAGGGAAGACAGGCCGACGAAGCTGAACTCCATGTGCTTCTGTCTCCTGGTGTGGTGTTTCAGGATCATAT
Organism: Cyanoderma ruficeps; assembly: GCA_008694505.1. Lineage (NCBI taxonomy): Eukaryota > Metazoa > Chordata > Aves > Passeriformes > Timaliidae > Cyanoderma > Cyanoderma ruficeps. The sequence continues at coordinate 2,039,185 of VZDJ01000084.1, read as the reverse complement.
GGATGCAACACCTGATTTCTGTCCTTCCCACCTCATCATTTCAGACTTGGTACCTGAAACGGAGGTAGCTTACACCTTGGTGCAGAATAGAGGTCTGAGGGAGCAGGACAGCTATTTTGGAAAACTGTAGAATTTGAAACTGGGATGCCATCACTAAGACGTGGAGAGAGCATAAGTAAAAGCTCTTTATTATGGAATGATGTGGGGAAGGAGGAAAGGGAAATGTGTCAGAGAAAACTCTTCCACAAAAACTTATGCATCTCTGTCGTTTATGAGAAAATTTCAGAGGAAGAAGGTGAGCTCAAGAAACCATGTCAGAAACCTTCAGCAACATTTCCAAACAAAAAGCATGTTTGGTTGCCCCCCAAAAGCTGGGAGAAATCCCAGATTTATGTAGTTGTACAAGCATCTGATAGCTCAAGAGATGCTTACATACCTTTGATCTGATGGGCTAAGCATGAGCATAACCATGGCTTCTGCTTCCACCTCTGTGTAAGGCAATTGTTTAATCCTGAATAAGTGTCTTTGCTTGCTCTCACTGCTGGTTTCCCCTGTGCATAACACAAAGAACACAATATTGAGCCAATTAGCTTCTGAATTTTGGTGCATGGATGTAACTAAATGGTGGGCTGTACTCAGGAACTGAAATAATTTAGAGAATGAGTTAATCAGCACTTCTTACTAACACCCATCTACTTGTGAAGTGCTCAGGCATTACGTCAACTACCGTATGTTTGGATTCATTATGCTGGAGTGGGCCCATATCTATCTCAAGGACAGATTATGCAATGCTTAGGCTATTCTCTGTCTCAGACCTTGGCTGGCAATCTGGGGCTGTTATAAATCTGGGATTGTTATAAATCTCTGCTATAAATTTCTATTATACCAGACTGGGAATTGAGTTTTTCTCCTGCGTGCTTATGGTAATGGATTGCAGGTTACCAAAATTACCACTTATTGTATGAACCAAATGCAAGCCACTAACTGACAAAATTACCAATTACTCTAATGCAGGTAATTGTTTTCCTTCAGGTTTTAAGTCTTTTTTTATGGCATTCTTAATTCCTTTAGATGTTATTTGTATCCATCTAGCCAGCAAAACAAATAGACCTGTTAGTGCTTCCTCACTTTTAATGACTTTTTAAATAGGTGTTTCTTATTCATCTTGGGTTCTCATGTGTTTTCTGAGAAAGTTTAAATGGAGTTTTCTGCCTTGGAATAAATGTACTTTTAGAATAAGTGTCTGTTTTCTGAAGGGTTTTCTTTGAACAGAGTATTTATGCAGAAGAACTTCTGAGAAAAAAAACACAATGGGGGGAAGGGCAATGGAAAAAATGTCGTGTCTAGATATAACTTAACATTAAGTAATATGTGTAGATATAACTTAATGATTTTTTTTTCTGTTTCTCTTCCTGCAGAAATGCTATTCCATGACTCACAGAAAACTTTTAGCAAGCTATTTATGTATTTTAAAAGGTTTGACTTGTTGGGGGTTTTGCCTTTTTTTATTTTTTTTTTTTTGGCAGGTGAATAATGCAGTCAGAAATCTCTCCCTCCTAGCTATGTGCTTGAGGATAATTAGTTGGAGAGCCTAATCCTCGATTTCTTATCCATGGCATAAAATATTGGGATGCATGTGTGCCTTTCCAATGATACTGATACTTCTATTTAACCTATTTATCTGGAGAGGAGAACCAGCTCTGTTTATCAGTGAAGGAGGAGAGAAGGCACTCCTGTTCTTTAATTTGTCCCACTTGGTTTCCATGTACTTTGAGACATCCCCAAAGGATAGATGTTCAGGAAACTGGTAGAGACCAAGCTTTAGTTTTGCAAGTAGATAGGAAACTCTCTCACAGCACTCGAAATTTGTGAAAGGTTCATTTCAGAACATTTCATTTGGACAACAAGATCGTAGAATCACAAAATTGTTTACGCTGGAAAACACATTTACGGTCATCAGGTCCAGCCATCAACCCAGCAGTGCCAAGCCCACCACTAACCCACATCTACTCATCTTTTAGTTTTCCCCAGGAATGGCGACTCATCTACTTCTCTGGGCAGCCTGTTCCAATTCCCAACCACCCTCTTGGGGAAGACTTTTTTCCTAATATTCAATCTAAACTTTATCTGGTGCAACATGAAGCCATTTCCTGTTGACCTATCGCATCCTCCTGTCCCATCCCACTTCTCTCTTTAAATTGGTATTTTAGGAGTACAGGATTGACATCTGCCCTGTGTGTGACTTGAGACGAAGTTCTCCAAAGAAACCACCACCAATATTGTTGTAAGGCTGCTGTGGAGAAGCAGTGCTTTCTGGAGATCCAAGAGGCAAACTCTTCAATATGTACGGAAGGCCCATCATCTTATTTCTTGAGCGCTAAAAGCAAACCTTTTCTATATTGAACCAAATATTGTTTTCCCTCTGAGTGAAATGCTCTGCCTTATCTGTATATGCCAGGTGACAGATTTTATCTGCTGGTTCTGTCCTTAAGGAATGTATAGACAAGCCGGTTTTTCTTGCAAAATCTGATAAAGAGCTTGTCTCTTTCCATAGAATTTTAATTAAATATACTGTTCCCTGCTTGTGATAGGGTTTACCAGGGGATAGCTGCTTTTGTTTCCTTGTGCAATATGAGCAAATAACGTGTTGGGATAAGAAACACTTGAAGGATTGTAGCACACTGAAATGCTCTGCAGGCTCTCCTCCCTGTTCATTTACAGGTTTTATTAATTTCATGTAACTTTTCTATTTAGGTGCATAGGTAAAAATATTTTTAAATGCGAAATGCTCCTGGTGTAGTATGCTAGGTTTTTTTTCTTAAGTCCTACTTAATAAAAAGTTCACTGACATTTAGACATAACACCTGTGTTCTGAGCATAGCAAGTAAAGAGATAAAAGCAAATTTCTTCCTATTTCTAATATTTAATGGAAATAAGTTCTCTCCATTTTAAGGTTCCATTCTGTTTCTAATATTTCTTTGAAAAGAAATACAATTTCATGTTATACTACGTGTTACTTTTTGTTCTCATCTTTTTGTGGCATATCCTAAATCCACAATTACATGAATCCATGACTGCCTGTTACATTGCAGTTCAGAGTTACAAACCTTGTCTAGATACAGTTCTTTACTAAGATAAGGTAGCTGAATCTTTAGTCAAATGTCAAGGGTTAATTTCGGTGTTGATTTGAATTTCTGTCACCTGTCTTCTTGCACTTATTTCTACACTATTTTATGTAGTTCCATAAAATGTTTAGCAGTTAGTAGAAAAGTTGTTTCAGAAAAAAAGAAAGGTCACTCAAATAAAGACACCAAATTACCAAATGCAGCTAGAAAAGGCTCAGCCATTTAAAAGGTCAGATTAAATAAGACACACTGTGGGATAATTTACCCCCCAGCTGCTTAGCTTTTATGAAAGTTGATGAAAGCACAGAGGTGAAGGAGCTGTATTTGTAGAAACAGTTTCTGAAGCAAAAATTGATGAAGATTGATGTGTCTTCTGTAAAGTGCCCTTCAAAGATACCTATCCACTTAGAAGGTGAATATCTTTGTGTGATGGCCATGAAGCATTTTTTTGAGCTCTCACGTCTCATAAAGCAAACACCCTCAAGATAGAATTATAAAGGGACAAAGATGGAAGGAACTTTAAGAACTGGCTCAGACTTTGGTGCATCTGCCCTTGAATTTTGTGTGATGCCTCAGAGTGTTGACAGATTGAATACTGTATTATGTGCTGCACACTGGCAACTGATAATGTGTTTTTATTAAATGCTGCAATTTTTTTTCAGATTCTTCTTTGAGAAAAGTAACATAATACTGTCATTTGTAGTGTATGTCAGTGAATGCTTTAGGAAGATCATGTTGTCAAAGAGCTGCGCCGTATGCCTGTGGCAAATTATCTGTTTTAAGTCCATCTTTTCTCTTTTGAGTGAAAGGTTCACAGCAGTTCAGTTTTATATATAACAGTTATCGGTTTTACAACTACTCTTTGGGGCTGCTTCAAAAACTGGCAGGTAATATTCTACATGCAGTGAAAAGAGATCATATTTATGGGAATACACCTGTAAGGCACGATCTTAGATTATGTTGATCATAGAGAGTTAAAGGAAGGAAGAGGAGATAACAATGGCCAACAAAGATGTTTGTGTCTCAGAATCTGGGAAAATTGGGAAAAAACTTTGTGAAAGTTTCTGGGGTTTTTTTTAAGGAATTTTTTGTTTTCTCCAGTTTTCTTAAATGTTTTTGTAGAATGACTGAAAGTGTTCATGAGAAATTGCAGGTCACAGTAGGATAGTCAAGTGCCCTGTCTCAGTTATCATTTAGTTACCATTAAGGAGTGTCTTCTATTGCTGTTGATGCTTTTGTGTCCACAGCAACTGTTATTCACACAAGAAATGTTATGCATCCAACTTCTACCTGGAGAGTTCTGTTTCAGACCATGTGGAAATTACACTGGTAGTCCTGAAACTGCAATGAGAGAAGGCATTGTTCTACAGGCAAAATATTTTTGGAATTTACAGACCCTTAAATGGTATTGAATTTCGCTCTTTCAGAGGCTGCTTTTCTTGCAAAGCCATTGGATCAATAGCAAAGTTACTAAAGAACTGAGACTGCTGCCCCCTCCGTTTGAAGAGCAGGGAGCCTGGCCATGTGCTCTCCGGTGGAGATCTCACAGTTCTTTTCTTGGTACAAGAAATTAACCTGCAGGATACAAGAAAAAGCCTCTTTTCCTCTGATTTTGAGAATTATTTGAAACAGATAAATAAAAAAAAATAAATTCCAGTGTGAAGCTTGTGTCTCACAAGCATTTAAAATTTGAGGGGTCATTTTATTTGTCACATTTTAGGTACAGAGTGTCCAATTGCCTTTTATTCCGCACTAGTCTTATTGTATAGTAAGTGCAGTAAAAACACCGAGAGCATAGCTCCACATCTTTTCATGTGTTATATTAACATTCAATAAGAAGTGTAGTTACTTACTTGAATAGCACTTTTATCTTGAGTACTTTTTAGCAGGTTTTACCATCTGTATTTTTAAAACAAGCAGTTAACTTAAAATAATCTGGTAAAGATGACTGTTTCTTCCACTGTTCTGTCCCATATTCTTGGGGGTTCAGTTTGCTCTATCAGCTTTGATATTTTGTCTTTGTCAAACTTGTTTTTTGGACAAAACAAAAGGGTGTTATTTCTTTAGTTAAGCAACTCAGGGTTAAATCAGGAACTGATGGCTGGTTGTCGCAGCAGGAAGGAATGTTCCATCTGAATCACAGTGTATATTTTATTACGGTACATGCTTTCTCTGACATGGTCAAGTATCCCACTTCTGAAAAAAAATTGGCAGAACTCTGTAGTGCCTATAAAATTCACCAGTGCTGGGGCTCTATTCTTGAAAGCTAAAGTTCATGTTAATTAATAAACCATTACTGTACTTCTTAATGGGATTGGTACTTCTCATTTAGGTTGTTCCATCCATGCTACTCAGAGGGCTCCTTTTAAAACAAATGAGAGGGATACCTGTACGTCCATAAATATAGTGTATACAGCATGCCTTTGAATGTGAGGGGGAAAACCCTGAGGTGTTTCAGGGGCACTCTCCTGGATTTTCATCACACTAATGTGGTACATGCATTCATTTTTTTTTCTCATGAATTTGGATAAATTTCAAAGAAAAATAGAATTCTCAGGCTTGATTACTCTTGGATCAACATTTTTGCTTTAAAATTTACTTTCTTAGCTATAGAGTGTACTTTTTAAAACTCTACTTGGTGGCAATCTTGGAAAAGATTTTTCTGTGCTTTTCATCCTTCTTCATAAAGCTTTGTGTGTTGTTGGTGGCCATGTAGGAGACCATGAAGTACATTCAGTAAGTATTTGAAGTGACAGCTACAAGAGTTTCTTTGGATACAGGATTTCTCTATAATTCCCTAAATAGATGGTTTTGTTCCTGTAGTGCTACCCTAACACTTCACTACAGTAGTATTCCAGTGGTACTTACTTTATTAAGTGTATTTCTTGTTTCTGTCTAGTTGGATATAGACCAGTGAATTATTAAAGCAGTTGTAGAGGGTAAGAGACTGCACTCTTGTACAAATCTAAGCTCCTATACTTTCTTTGACAAAACTAAGCAAAACAGAGTAGTTCTTTTTAATGCTTGTATATAAAAAGTAAAAATCACTAAGAAAAATCTGCTGCCAAAGATGTGCTTTCCTGATCTTGTGCTGGGGGATAAAAATTTCTAAAAGAAGTGCGACTTACTGATAGTGATTTTCTACCGAAAGGTGTTCTTGGGGTATTCACCACTTCTAAATATAGAAGGAAATAAGCACTTTTCATTTAAATTCTCTAGTCATGGGAGATTTTCAGAGCCGCCTTTGGAGTCTAATTGCTTACAACTTCTTTTTGCAGTTTTAGTTGGGCTCGTTATTCTCTATCACTGCATCTCAATGTAAATGAGCTGTGTACAATTACACCTTCCTGGTGACAAAAACCATTTCTGTACCTGGCAGCATGTAAAAATTCAGAATGAAAAATTGTCTAAATGGTAAACAGCATGAGTTTCTGACATTTCTACTGAGCCATGCTAAATGAACCTCTGTGTTTTACATTCAGTAATTAGTTGATTGTGCAGATGAGAGAAGGTAAAAGATGCAGTAGTATGGATTTTGTTAGGATATTTTTTGTCGTCTTTGCTAAAGTAATACTTTTATTTGGTTTTCTATTTTCCTGTGTTTTCTTTTAAGGGTGTTTTTCTCACTGAAACACATGAAGTGCTACGCAATGGTTAGAGCATGTTATGCTTTATTATACTTGGTTCAATCCAAATCCAAATCAGTTTCCAGAACCTATGGCTTCTATTTTAAAGTAAAACCAGACACAAACATGTCCAAGCTAGCTATTAGATTCTCTTGACATGACCTACTACACTTCCAACAAACCCACACTGTTAATTGCTTTTAGCCTGTTTACTCCCACACGTTCACATGCTGCTTTCTTCACCCTGTGCTAGATATGCTTACTAAAACATAGTTGTGTGTCCTGCTTTCATGTTTTAATTAGTACATCCTCCTTTTGCCAGTGCTCAATTATTTCTCCTCTTGCCTGATTTCCTGAACAATATTTTTATGCCAGTGTGACTTCTTTGGGTACTTGTTTAAGGATCAGCAGGCTCCTACCTGAAGACAAGAGCTCATCTCTCAGACTTGAGCTCTGCAGACTCCTGAACCAGCACAGAGCACAGGAATGTGGTGTCCAGCTCTTAAGGGAAGGGAGAACCTAAGATTTTTAGATGCTTGAAAGGAATGACAAAATTCCGAGGGTCCACAAAAATACACAAAGCTTTATCAGTAAATTACACAGTTGGCAAGGAAGCTGGTATGTTGGTCCCTAACCTAGTAAATGCACCACGGCGCAGTGGGCTTTGGATAAAGGGATAAAATGAAATGAAAGAATGAAGGAAAGAAAGAATGGTCACCAGTCCTGGTTCCAGTGTTGGTCCAGCTGATGGGATGTCCAGGGTTCCAGACCATGCATACAGCCTTGGTTGAAGGTACCTTTTTATGGACAAGCTTCCCACTTCTTATGCAAATTACTTCTGGGCAGAATGTTCTTGCAGACCTTTCTGGATGTGGGTCAGGGGGATTTGGGGGTCTTGGGTGGTCTTGATCTTCCCCTGCACTCTGTGCCCTCCTGTAAGCCTCATTCCTGCTCTTTTGTTGTACTGTATTGTGCTTATCTGCAGGAACTAGAACAAGGATGTTTGGTCTGGAAAAGTGGTGCCCTGGTCCCACATGGCTCCCTGCTCCAGCCACACCTTGTTCTTTCCCGTGGTGTGTTACTACCAACAATTTTTGCCTGTTTATTGCCAAAAATCCTTAGTTGGCTGCACAGCCACCTGGCTATCATGTTTGAGACAGGCACACTATCCCCTTGTCCTCTGGGACTCTACAAGGAGGCAGTGCTCAGAGGTGAGAACTGGAAAAGACTGATTGGAAGCCTGAGCAGAGGGGGAAAATGAGCTGAAGAACTGACAACACAATAGCAATTAACTTCATTTTGAGTCACAGGATACAATCAGGCTTTAGTTCTTATATTGCAAGCCACTTACTTGCTCATTTTGCCCTCTTGCAGTTGCTTAACACTCATTTATTTATTTCTTTATTTATTATTTTATTTTTAATTTGAAACATGCCAACTTAGAGAGGCATCCCAGTTTTTTTTCTGAAAACTCAAATGCTCCGCTTTTCCTTGGCACTGTACAGGAGTTGCCAGTTCCTTCCAGACGAAACCCCCTGTATCTTATTCACAGCTTCACCCTGCCCAAGTCCAAAAACCACCAGGCACAATAATTCTGCCTCAGCACATTAACTTGCTAGGGGCCATTTCAATCTCTAGTTTAGCTGAAATAGTCAATCAGTCTGATTTTAAATTTGGAACAGGTATTGAGCTATGAGCAGCACTGGACTAAATCTTTAGCTAGATTGGGAGAACTGGCAAAGGCAGAAAAATATTTTTGGATGCTTGAATCACTTCCAAATATTTTGTTTCCTGTCCATGCATTATGCCCCTTGCTCTTCACTAATTTTAGTGAGGATAATGTTTTGCCTGTGAGACTGCTTCTAAAAGGTGAAAATTGCATCTGTGATTCGAATACCACCAATGGTTAAGGACAGACTATCTCTGCTCCTGTTCAGAGGTAAAGAAGTGTAAGGAGCAGGCACTTGGCTTATTCCAGACACCTCTGTGAATCCAGTCAGATTGTAGAAAGCCTCTTCTAATTTTCCAGCTTCCTGACTGAGAGTAAATAGGTTGAAGGGGGAATGGAAAGCAGAAGAAAATCTCCCTGCAGTCCCTGCTCACAGCAGGAGGTAGGCAGGTCTTTCCACGGATGAGAAGAAATTATTTCAGTTCTGTCCCTCTTGGGCACACATGGAGTTAGAGAAACTGAGGAGTTCTAATTTTTTTCTGTTCATGGGACAGTTGGCATTAAAGCAGTAGTCCCAGCCTCTTATTTGAAGTTGGACAATCTTCTCACAATACAGAACTAGTATGTGATTGAAGTGACACATCTAATAGGTTGGGAACTATTGTTGGAGAGCAAAGAAATAAGTGAATAAATGACCAGCTCTTGCTGATTAATTGGATAGAATTTTTGCATAACTATTTTGTTTGTACATTTTGAAACAACAAATGAGTGTGTATTATGGTCTTTTTATTGCCCATTTAGGTGAATAATATATATTAATTTCCCCAACAGAAGAAAAATTCAAACCAATAATTAGCTCCAGTGCTTGCAAAAGCATATATTAGTTTCTGATATTTTATGGCACTTGTTCTCATCAAAATACATTTTGAGAGAGAAAACACCAAATATAAATCAGAGATATGCTTTATAGAAAAAGATCTGTGGGGATGAGTGAGCATGATGGATGTATATGAGAAAACATTGACCATTTGGAAAGAATAATAGGAAAAAAGGCGTTGCTAGATCAGAATAGCATGTGGTACCGTTCTAGCCAAAGTGCAAAAGAATATTTTTTGTGGCGTTCAGTGCAGTGTATAATCAATACATATATTCATATAAATTCATATTGTTCTCATGCATCAGAAAGTAGAAGTGAAGATATTTCTATGTCAAGTCCTAATGCTAGAAAGTTTTAGGATTCATCTCTGCTGACACATGTAATTTTTATTTTTTGAGACTTGTCTCCTTTTATTATACCTGTCAAGCTAATACTCCTGTTTCTTGTTTATTCCCTCTGTTTCTTTGTACTAATCATTGAAACAAGAGCCTACTTGTGATAATGGGCTTGTATGTGGATCGGTGGTGTCACCATGAAAGGGTGACATTGAAGTTAAAAGAAGCTACTAACGAGGGTCTCGGGGGAAGTGGAGCTAATTAGTCAAGTTAAAAAGGGATAATTCATTGCAGCCTTTGTCTTAGAAACACATTTCAAAGTTTCATTTCCATTTCAAAGTTGCAGACTGTAACTTGTAGGGTTATCATGATGCATTTAGCTGGAGAAATAACAATCTGGTTCTTTCTGACTGGCAGCTGAACAAGACTCCTAATGGCGCGAGTCCCAGGTCATCACCCTTTTTAAAAACCTAGAAAACCACGTTTCAGGAGGATCTCTCCCAGTTATTTTCAACATGTTTGCTGTCTTTTTTTCAGTTATCTTACAAACCGTTAAAGTAATACTCATAAACATGTAAAACCAATAATTTCTACCTTTGCAAAATGTGTCAGTTTAAGTTCTGCACAGGAATGTGCACAGTAGCTCAATTTTGTCCATATTCTAAAGAATATAGAAGGTATGTGAGCAATCAAAAGCTCAAACAGAAGCTCAAAAGCTTTTAGCTATATTTACTGAGATGGTGAGAGTTGTGCAACTGGTATAACTGAGGTCTTATGTCCCTCTAACCAGAACTGAAGTTTTTTAATAGTTTCACTTAGAATAGTTAACTCTGTATCATCTCTTTTGAGACAAGTCATTTTAGGATATAAGGAAAATAATGAAGTTGTACTTCCCTATTTCTAAACAAAAGCAAGTATTTTAAATTTTTCCAGCAATTATATCTGTAAAACAATGTAGCGTTTAATGAATAGTAGTTTATAATCTGTCAAGTGAATGCTTCAGCGATCATACATTTAATTGGAATGTGCCAAAAATCATGTTTCCAGAAGACAATTGTGCTAATCTGATGCTGTTGTCTTGAGCTAAAAATTACATGGTTAGGAAAAGTATCTAGCTGGCAGGAAATGATCAAGTTAACATTCCATACATCATGTTAACTTTGCCTGTTGCACGTGTCTGTCAGAATGCAAACGTTTTCTCAAATCATGTCTATAGAAGCACAGCGCTGTTTCTGATACAGACACTCCTCTGCAAATGTGATTAACTGCAGTTCATGGCAACAGAGGGTCTGCATATTCTTTGTGGTATAAAAGCTCAGCGAGGCATTTCCATTCAACAAGCTGAAAGTTAATTATAACAATGTAAAACAAGGCAGAGAAACTTCTGACACATGCTACCTGAATCTGCAGTTGAGCTGGCTTTGCAATTTGTAAGGCATTTGGGAATATGTGTATTTTGAAAGCTGAGGAGAACAGTTATACTAATGATTATTGGCTAAATTTGAATATATTCTATATATTCTAGCCAGTAGTTTTCTTACCATATTTTACTGTCCATAAGGGCTTACAGGGGAATTACAAGGAAACAGCTAAAGCAGAAAAGTATGAACATAAAAGCTGAAATATTATGGAGGACGTTTAATCATCTACCTTAAGTATTATTTTTACTGACAGAGAAGAAAAGTAAAAATAAGATTCTCCCACTTGCAAGTGTACAGAATAAAATAATTTCTCAAGAAAGGAAGAACTGAAAAATACAGTAAATTAAGTACCTTAATATGGAATATAATTTAATACCAATAATCTACACAAAACTAATTTACTAGTGTTTTGCATGAGACAATAATATTAATAAATAATATGATTAAGAATATTGTATGAGTAGACATGACCTTTGTTTTTAAATACTTGATTCTAGAAATTGATGAGAAAATCTAGAAACCACAAAACTCACTGAACTGCGCACATTGTAGCCTTAAAAAAGAGTGATTTAAGTGAATCAGATGCAATTCTAATTCTCTGTAAGGTGAGCTGGAAAAAGTCCTCCAAGGGAAGCAAATCCTGTAGAAGGAAAGATGTAGTCCCCTTTGTCTGATAAACAGGTACTCAGTAACTTTGAAAAGGTATAGATGGATAAACAGATTCTGATTTGGTGAGTAGAATGATTTCCTAAGCGATGCTGCAACTTCAGTAACAATGCAGGGCTATTCACACACAGAGTTTTCTGGAAAACATGAATAATTTTTCAGTTTGGTGTTCAGAGCTTTTTAATGTCTCTCTAGTCACTCTGTGATGTATAGAAATAAACACAGAGTTATTGTTTATTCAGATAGTAGGCCAGTATACTTAGCGACTAACCACCTCCATTTCTTAATACTGTTTCTAAAAAAATACTGAGTGAAAGAAATGAGTGGGAATAATTTTGTTTGTGAAACACTTAAATTGATAACATCTGACAACAACCTGGCCACAAAATTCAACATTAACAAATTTCCCTGTATGACATGAGGGTTGCTGTCCTCCCCCTTTGCACTTTAGAGAAGCACTAGCTCCATTTGCTTTGTGTAGAGAGGAATATTACAAAGACACAATATTAGCTTAGGCTTTCTTCAGTTTAAGCTTTTAAGCAGTTACATTGATGGGAGACAGGGTGATTCTTGACCTTTTGAAGTCATTTTGCTTTGGCCATTACTCATTTGCAAGATCATTTGAAAAGCACCTCAGAATCATCCTTAAGGCAAGAACTTCGCTTATGTAATTATTTTACTATACAAAGGGAAAAAAGAAATCTCTAGTTGGTAGTAGATTCTGATGTGTATTTTCCCATCATTCCACTGGAATCTTAATTATGCAATTATGTCAGTCATTCTTTTATGTCAGCAGACAGTCTTTTTCTCAAAAGACTATTTATTCTATTATGTAAGTCTGTGAAGTAATCTTTGCTCCATTATGACCAGCAAAACCCTGTGGCATTGTGACTTCATTTTGTTTAATTCCCTTGTGAGAAAAATTCCCTCTACAGAAGTCCTGCAGAGAGCTTTTCTCACTGTGTAGAATACTGGAGTCATCAGGGCAGGAACAAATTTGTGTGGTGTATTTTGTCCTCATTTCTCCTTTTTGTGGGGATGTTTGTGTGCGTGGTGTGTATTTCTTAAGTATTTTCTTTTTGTTTTTAAAACAGTGAAAGGCAGCATGTAACATGGTATATCATTGAGTGGGTAGCTAGTAATCTCTTTTAAATTATGTCACTTCTGTGTCTAAAATGCTTTTCAAATAAGGTGTTTGAACAGAAGCTTTCTGTAAGGTTGTGGTTTAATCCCAGCTGGCAACCAAGAGAGTGTGCAACTGCTCACTCACTCCCACCCTCCTGGTGGGGAGGAAAATCAGGAGGCCAAAAAAAGGTAAAACTCAGGGGTTGAGATAAGAACAGTTAATTGATTGAAACAAAATAAAACATGCTAATAATACTAATGATAATTTCAGTGAGAAGGAAATAGAGTAATAAAACCCAAGAGAAACAAGCAATGCCCAGTCCAGTTCTTGCTTCCTGTTCACCCATGCCCAGTCCGTTGTCCCGCAGTGATCAACAGTTCCAGCAAACTCCCCCTAGTTTATACACAGAGTATGGAATACCCCTTTGGCCAGTTTGGATCAGCTGTCCTGGCCGTGCTCCCTCACAGCTTCTTTGTGTACCTGCTCACTGCCCGAGCAGGGGAAACTAAAAATTCCTTATTTTAGTGTGAACAGTACTGAGCAATAACTAAACCATCAGTGTGTTACTAATTGTTATTTTAATGCTAAATCCAAAACCCAGTGCTGTATGAGGAACTGGGAAGAAAATTATATTCTAGTCAGAACTGCCTGGGAGGGGTGCAGGGGTATGTTTGTAACAAGGTGGTCTTTAAGGTCCCTTTCAACCTAAGTCATCCTGTGGAAACTAGGACATGTAGTTAAAAGGAAGATTCTCATGTCCTTGCTTGTGTAAGTCAGAGCCTTCAGATTTTCCCAAGGATATGCATTATTCTATCTGCCAGAATCAAGTGACATTAGTCCAACTAACAGGGCAAAAACCAGGAAATGTCGTTGTTGGCAAACTGTTTTCTAGAAAAGTGATAGTGAGAAAAATCTCTTACAGCTGAAAATATTAAAATTATTTGCACTTAAAACATTAATAAGTTTCTCTCTATCACTTAAAAGAGGAATGAGCTACATGGAGACTTGCTAATGAAATTTCTCAAACTGCAGAGAAATGGCCACCTTTTCTTTTTCTCCCCTCTAAGTTCTGGGTCATTCACCCCTATCAGCTGAAGCCAAAACATTTAATCAACTAGGCCATCACCACAGTTTGAGTGGACTTGAGTAGGGCGGTTTCGAGACAATGTTGTATGTCAGCCACAAGACCCCATTTTCTACACAGTGAAGGTAAATCCAGATATTCCACTGTTTCAAGAAACAGATGTTGGTTTCTTCTCTTATTAATGGGCTACAAACTAAAAATGGAATCCCTATTCCACATGGGGATGCTTACAAGTAGAGACCACACTTCTTATGTTTAGAGATCACCTTACTTTCACATTGACCTGTATCTGTTCTCATATGTGGAGCAGGACATAAGAATTGCTTTTAACTTCAATGTGAGTAAAGAGAAATGTGTATTTCTTTGAAATAGAAATGCTACATTTCTATGGTCTGTTGTTCCAGCTCAGTAGAATATTTATTCTATTAATACTGATAAAATGAGGAATGTGTTCTTTCATAAAACACGGTTTTGAGACTGCCTTCTCCTGTTCACTCATCTAAAGCCTAAGTAACAACCTAAAATCTAGAGAAATATTAAGTCCTTAGCCTAGTTTTAAGAGCCAGATTGGGGCAAATGATCTCCAGAAGTCCTTTCCAACATAAACTATTCTGATTAGCCACCAAACAGACAAAGCCAGCCACAGTGTAAGTACAGTCTTTATACTGAAGTCCAACAGTGTATTATCAGAAACACCTTTTTTTTGGCTGTTTTTCCTATCTATTCTAAGTTGAGCTCTAGTAAATCTTTATTGAATTCTCATCTTCAAGTTCATCAGGTTTAGACCTATTTAGGCTTCTAGCAGATCCCAGAAATAACCAGACTCTTCAAAAATTGTTTCTACAGAGTAGCTGAAAATCACCTGTTCCAGAAGCATAAAGAATTTTCCTGCAATTTTTTTAGTTGCACAAGTCTGGGTGCTGTATAGGAGGACAGAAACCCTTTCACTCTTTTGATTGTTGGATGGGAATATCAGTTGCCTTTTTTGTTCTTCTGTCTTATCCTTTCTCTCCACTTTACTCAAAATTTTAGACTTCTGAGTACTTTGTTTGGGCTTTTTATGACAACTGTTGTTAGCTGCGCTGAGTGAGACGCAAGCTACAGTTCAGACCATCCTACACAGGATTTAAGTGAAGCAAGTTCAGCAGCAGGAATGGCTGATCCAGTGTTTTGGGGCTACCAGAACATAGATGTGTTAATTGAATTTGAGTATTGCTATTTGAAGTTTATGAAACTATTGTTCAGGGTATAGAGTAAATTTCTGATCACTTATGCCACCTGTTTGAGCTCAGAGGTTACACTCACATCCATCTGGAAAGTCAGCTTGTGTGACTATGTTCTTCTGCTATGAATTTAAAACTTATGATCATGGTGAAAGTTTTAGACTGGATCAGTACTCTCCAGCAAAATATGAGAAAGCTGTGTTTTGACTAAATTTTCTTCCTGGCTATTCAAAAGCTGTTGAAAGCAGGGTGTGCAGAATGCTGCAGGTCATCCCCCATCCCAAAACTACAGATAAAATTTAATTGGTCAAAATGACACCGAGCATCTGTCTTGCTGGAGTCTCACAGTGCTTGCAGCATTGAGGGAACTCACACATGCAGTGCAGAAGAAGAGCTGTGTAAGAAACAGGTTTGCTGTGTGCATAGGAATGTCATGCTGAGTGACATTCATTTATATGAAGATCTGCTACATCTTTCTATTTGAAGGAGAAAAGGGTTGGAAGATTTTTAAATCTAATAACAATCTTGAATATTAGAATAATCGTTTACTGCTATTACCTGATTAACATTATCATGGTGTTAAGGATGTCAGGAAGCTGTTTGCCAGCTCTGCTTTTCTTATGGCTGTTCAGTGATTCTGGGGACAAGGATATGGTGCCCCAGCTGAAGTCTGCTGGGCAGGTCTGGAGAGGGCTTACAGAGAAAAGAAAAAAGAAATTGATTGTGATTGTCTAGTGCTATGTAGAAAAACTTACTGAGTGTGAAAACTGGAAGTGCAGTTGTGCCAGGAACATAACTGTAACGTAACCCTCCACCATGCCTGTAGTCTAAAATCCAGAAGGGTGGGACTATATTAGCTATAATGCAGTCTGTGTGAGGAGACCAGAATGCATATCCTAGACTACATTTTTGTCACTGAGAGCAATAGCTGGATGCTCCTTAGGAGGGAGAAGACAGGAGGGAAAACTGGGCAAGAATGGGAGTTCAAAGGGGACACAGCATGTGTTGTGGACTTTATTCAGTTGTTTATAATCACCAACTGTTGGGGTTATGCTTTTCTGCAAGTAGTGACTGCTTTCATAGAACCACAAAATACTTTGGGCTGGAAGGGACCTTCAAAAGTCATGTAGTCCAAACCCCTGTAATGAGCTGGGACATTAATTCTGTCAGGTTGTTGAGAGCCCCCTTGCTTTGTTGTTAATCAGCTTCCAAAGGAAAAATTTGGTGTGCAGACAATCACACAACTTGGCAAATTCCTGTTCACAGAAGTACCTAACCTGAGCATGTTCCACAGACTCCTCAAAAATTCACCTTAGCAACTATGCAGCCTCCCTTGTGATTTGGGAATTGAGGTGAAAGGCTACAGAGGGTATTCCCTCAAATCTTTTTGGTGGCATGGTACCCAGTGCACATCCTGTGAGAAAGAGAGCAGTAGCAAGATGAAAGCTCACTGCTGTATGGATTTCTTTCAGGATACTACACTGGTCTCTACTTGCATGTCCATGTACTTTTATGTTCCTCAGGCTGAATGTGTGCATTCCTTTCTATCTAGAGGACAGGAAGCAAGGTGATATTCAGCTCCTCCATTTAATGGTTTATATATGTGGCTGAAAAGTAAAATATTCAAATCTTTCATGAGTTACAAGGTGATGAATATCAAACACCATCCTACTCCTTGGATAGCTATGCAGTCCTTCATTGGGTAAAACAGCTTTTGAATTTAATGGGTGCTTCTTGCATGGTGCTATCAGATGTTACCATGAAATTGACTGGAATTCTCTGGCAGATCCCTTCTTTGTATTTCACAAGTCTATAAAAGGTGGACCACCCCAGAGATGTGCTTTTCAGCTGCAAGAGAAATGCCATTGCTCTAATTGCGGGGATCCTGTTTTGTATAAACACTAATACATTTATCAAGGCAGGGGTTTTTGTTTCTGGCCTTGACAAGTCAGTTGAATGCCTCAAGTGCAAATAAACAGTAATAATACTGATTATCAGTAGTATCAGTAATAATACTGAAAGCAGTATCTGCTTAAATTTTTTCAGAATCACAATGTTTTTCTGAGATACATGCACAAGAAAACAAAAGGTCTTGATTTGAGAACACTGAGGCATCCTTTTAGCAAGGTCTACCCTAAGTGTCAGACAATCTCTCTCTTGATGCAGCTCAGTCCATGGGGTTTCTGGTACAGCTGAAGAAAAACAGAATAATGTCAAGAAGGGATTTGCTGTATAGGATTAGTAGCCGATCTTGTAAGACTGACATAAAATCAATCATGAGAGCCACCAAGAAATTGAAGTCATGTGCTTTCCTGAGGTTTTAGAATTCAGTGTTGATGAATGGTCCATACCTCGTGGTAAGAGACTCCCATGGAATGGACCTGCAGGAATAAAAGGTAGTTCACAGGAGGGATTTTTTAACGGTCCAGTGATTTAGGAGCACAAATCCAGTGAAAATCTGTATCTCTGTTACAAATACAAAATGATATATATGAAAGTACCAGTAGCTTGCATAAAGAGTGTAACCCATTTTTTTTCCTCATAGTTTCCCACTGCACTGGTATTAAGCAGAATCTGTTGCTGAAATGCACAGAGAAAAATAATCTTCGACCATCTCTTCACAAACCATGAAAATAAATAAAAACCTTTGAACCTGGTAGCCATTGTTGAAAGATATAACTGCTGAATGAACTTTTGTCATCTTCTGAATACTGTAAATAAAATTCTACAGGCATTTTAATGTTAAATTTATACACTGAGGTCTTGTCAGGAGATGGGAAAGATATCAGAAGTCTGTCTTTTTAAATTGTCACTCCAGGTAATATGGACTATTCATAGACTTCTTTTGTTGTAGGAGTCTGTGTTCGTTATATTCCACTTGTTTTGTTTTTGGTTTTTTTTTATTCTCCTGTTTAATGTATAGTTGTTTGTAACATAAAATGTCTTGCAGCCCTGCAAGCAGATCTAAGATTTAACAGTCAGACTGACTTCTTTCCTTTTCATGTATTGTCTGCAGTCAGAGAAAGCCTGCAGGCCTGTCGCTTCCCCTAACTTTTCCTGAGCAATTCAAATCTTTTTGGATTATTCTCCTGAGCTGCAGATCCAAAGCCATTTAAGACTAATAGGTGTGTACATGTGTAACTGAGTGAATGACCCGAAGCCAGAGAGGGTTTTGCAGAAGTACTTGTGGGTCTGCAGTTCCTCTTTTAGCTGTGTTAGTATGTTCCATAGAAGAAGCTGATAAAAAGGAGCATCTGATCCCAGGAAGTTCACAGTGCCCAGATTTTTATAGAGAATAAGTATTTTTAGAGAAGTCAGTGGAAAAACCCTGCCCATGGAATTCCCAGTGTTGTTTCCACCAAGCTGTTTCCACAAGAACCGCACATAAGATCAGACTCTGTTGCTGTTCCTGGAAGTTCTGTGACAAAAAGATTGGCAAGACCTGAAATTTTCTAATTTCCATGTAAACAGAAATTTTCCATAAATCGAAATTCCACTGCCAGAGGAAGTGAAACCAAGCATAATTAAATAATTTTTTTCCTTCACCTTTTTTGTCCTAGCATTTTTCTGCAAAGCCTTACTGGAAAGTCTGTTGATTGAAGCATTAACCAAATAGTTTAACACAGCATTAGTAGACCTAACTGTTCATGCCTTACATGAGTGGGGATCTTACTGTCTTCCCTTTGGAAAGAGTTAAGTAGTAGGCTTGAAATACTGCTTTGTAACACAAAGTAAATATACCAGAATTCTGAGATTCAAGGTACTGAGAACCATCTGTTTACAAATGCAAACGTCAACTCTTTAATGTGAGTTGCAGAACTGATTGTGTCTGTACTGCCTAAAGCTGGTTGTGCAGTTAATCCTCATGGCAGGGGCTATCTTTCAATGGGCTCTTCCTGTATACCCTGCTCCAAAGTGGAAAAATGGCAGCAAATTTTCGGAGTACTCATGTTTACCATTTTTATTAAACTGCTCAGGTTAGTTTATGCACCTGTTTCTTTCAGTTTCCCTGTAAGTTTTATTGTTTCATAGGAATAGTGGTTTTGCTTGGGGATTTGTTGTTGTTGTTTCTGATGTGAAATAAATGCAGAGTGCTGAAGACACCTTGAAAATATTTCGTCATATTCTAACTTAGTTTGAATTTGTACTAGTAGGTGAATGTTATTTCCAAAACCAACAGGCTTGGGTGACCATCCCTTAAAAAGTGATATATACCTTGAACTGTTAGTAATGGTCACTGTCCACACTGAAAGTTTGACGTTATATGCACATACTGAGTGTGAGGAAGGAGAAAAACTACTAATATTTCAGAGAAAAATAATTTGGTGGTGCTGATGGATAAGAGGCAGGACATGACTCAGCAGGGAGAGGATTCTGCCCCTCTGCTCTGCTCTGATGAGAGCCCACCTGCAGGGCTGCATCATCTCTGGGGCCCAGCACAGGAAGGACATGGACCTGGTGGATTGGATCCAGAGGAGGGCTGCCAAGATAATCAGAGGGATGGAGCATCTCTCACTTGAGGAAAGGCTGAGAGAATTGGGATTGTTCGGTCTGGAGAAGGAAAGGCTTCAGGGTAACATATCTGGTGGCCTTCCAGTGCCTGAAGGAAGACTATAAGAAAGATGCAGAGAGATATTTTACAAGACCGTGCAGTGACAGGGCAAGAGGGAATGGCTTCAAATTGAAAGAGAGTAGTTTTAGAATGGATAAGAAAAATTTTTTTACAGTGATGCTGTTGAGGCACTGAAACAGGTTGCCCAGGGTAGTTGTGGATGCCCCATCCCTAGAAGTGTTCAAGGCCAGGTTGGATTTTGAGCAGCCTGGTCTAGTGGAAGGTGTCCCTGCCCATGGCAGGGGGGTTGGAACTAGGAATCTTTAAGGTGCCTTCCAACCAAAACTATTTTGTGGTTCTAGGATTCCATGATCAGTGCAAGTGAAATCCAGATTTCCTTGATGTGAGCTCACTGCTGCAATAATAGTACCACGTTATACATGCTTGTGTTCACTGAGTTGAGCTTATGTTAACTGAGTTCAGAATCAGTAGGTTTAACAGGTCTTTCCCAGAAATCTCCAGTGAATTTTAGAATGGCCAAGACAAAACACATTTTAGTAATGCATCTTCAAATAGACTTTTTAAAGCCTTTGATGTACGTAAGAATTTGGGTGTTGAAATTCAATTTTGCACATTTAGTCTGGGAGTACATTTTCCTGCAATTCTGAAAAAAAATAAAAGAAGGATCTCTTTTTTTTATCTTGAAGAATACTGGGGGCCAATTAAAAAATTAACATAGCTACACAGAAGAAGAGCCAATAGGGGACATCTGAGAATCAGAGAAAGGAAACTACATGAGGGGAATGAAGAAGTACTAAGTTGGTAAATCTCTCTGAGCTCTTGTGAATGCTGCTTAGCTTTCTGACCCATCTGTGGGACATTTGGGAGAGACGACAAAAAAATATTTCAGACAAAAACCTAAGATGAGCTTGGGCCCTGTGTACAGGAAAGAAGACTGCTTGGACAGGCTTGGGATATGTTAGAGAACTACTGCCTTTTGAAAGCAAAAGTCTGCTCTGTTTCCCTAGCAAGAAACCCACAACCCAGAGGATGTCATGAACCTACGGTAAATGACTATGTTAACAATTTTGGTTATTCAGCTCTGTCAAAAAAATCAGATACTTTTCTAAACTTTGTATAAACACTATAGAAAACACAAAGAAATTCCTTTGCTGGTGAATCTGTTTTAAATGTTGACTGCCTGTGGCAACTTGAGATGCTTTAATAAGGCACGGAAATAATATTTGGAAAGAACACAAAGTTTAGACATACACCTTTCTGAGACTAAGTGAATGCCAGATGAGGAGGAGTAAGCTTTCAAGATATGTATTAGAAAATGGAAGGCAAAAACACCTGATTCAATTACTAAAGAAATTTTATGCACTCAAGGAACATGACAAATTGACAGCTTTGAGTGAAATGAATACATCAGCTGAAAGAAATTCAGATGTCTGAAAGAGAAAAAATGATGTGGAAACAGTCTGATGTATCTAGATGAGTTGTTAAAATATCAGCAGAGTATTACATTAGCAAAATATGAATACTTATAATTGTCAGCGTTCCAAACCTACTTATCAGTATTCTTGGCAAAGAAGTATTGCTAGTCTAAAAGACGAGCCTAAACTAAAGGATATCTAAAAATTAATCTATTAAACCCTATTGAGCAGATCTGAATTTTGATAAGGGATAATCAATGCGTACCTATAATCATTAAATTTGTAAGGAAATAATAAATTGATACATAGTTATCTCTTTGATTGTTTTCATCAAATAGTTTGTTCTTTTTCCCAGCTGTCTCTTAAAAGTGATTTCAAAGATTTGATGACCTGTGATTCATCCATGCTCTTGATGCTAATTTGCTGTTGACCAGAGCATATTTATGTTTTAGCCAAAATTATAAAGCACTAAAGTAAGTATAAGATTAATTCAGCAAATTTTAGTCTAACGAGAAGAAAAATCTTTAGGAATATTTCTGGGCTGAGAGAGAGAGACTAGGGGCAAAAGTCATACTTTTCCTAATGTTGTTTGATTGATATTATACATTTATTTCAGAATGATCATTAACTTCCATCATATGAAAGAGCAGCTGAGAGGAGACTTTTTTTGAGAGAAATTAAGTCTTTCATGAGGTATCCCATAACCTTCCAGTATAGACAATGCTCCTTTCAAGAATAAGGAGATCAAGTTCTCTTTTTTAACAACCATCACTCTATTTTTGGTTAGTGGAAATGGTTAATAGGTCTTCTAAGGAATAATTTAAGTCTCATTTTTCTAGGAATTAAAGAAAGTTTAAAGTAAAATTTTTAGTCTTCTCTTGCCTGGCAGACCACATTAATACATTTCATACAGTGAAAACAAAGCAGACTTCAAAGCAAATGTGACTGGTGAAATATGAGTGCACATATATATTTATATATAGAGATGTATTATGTATATCTTTGTGTTTAAATTTAAAAAGTTTAGAGTGTTTAAAATTTACTTATTGACTCATGACAAATTAAAGTTCCCACTCTATCTGAGATTTTTCTATACTTTTTCTTTACTTTTCTTAACTTTTTCTATTTTGGGGGATATGTAAGATATGCAATAAAACTAATATTTATGTGCCTTATTGAAAGTAAAAGAAGTTATTGAAATGTTGAGAGGAAGAACTTGACTGTTGGTATAAAAGGTGGTAGCCTTGCCCTTCTGTCTTTTTGGTAACTTCTTTAGGTCAAACTGAAATAATCACATATTTGACTTTCAGCAGCTTTGTTTGAGAGGTCCTGATGATGTCTCAAAATTATTGCATCTTTTTAGGAACTTGCAGGTTTTCCCCTGTAAAGAAAATGGCCTTTGCTTGGCTCCCTAGTCAGTGTAACATTTTGTTATATGAATATTAAAGTCATCAAACATAGAAAGAGAGTATAGAATACAACTTGAAGAACTGTAAGCTACATCAATGTACACAGAACTTACCCAGGTAAATTCGAAATCAGTAGCAAATTATATTTTTATTATGTACTGTATATAAGTTATCTTAATGTCAGAGGTGTTGTAAGGTTCAATGCTAGTGCTCTAAACTGAAGTAGGTTTGTACTTTGGGAATAGATTTTCTTTTTAGGGAAACTTCAAATCTACTCTCAAATATGCAGTACCAGTATACATATAAATTTAAACTCAAAGTTCATATAAATAATGACTTTGAGGTAAATATATGTGGATATTTGCTTATCAACTGCAGGCACTTTTTTTGCCTCCTTTTTAACTCTGCTTCACAATCAAATTATTAAACATGACTTACTTGGAAAGGAAATCATCTGTACATGTGTGAATATATTTTAGGTTTTCTAATTACACAGGGAACACCCAAACAAGTAACTTACCTTGTATTTTATGCCCCTGTACTGTCTGTTCTGTACTGTCGTGATAAAAAGATGGCACTGTTATAAATTGCAAGGAAACTTATTCTGCAATGTTGGTTTTCACATATAGGATGTGAAACTCTGAGGCTGTGTGGACTAGAGATATCCATCAGAAATCCTCAATCAGGGTGTTTACCAGAAAACTGGAGAGTTGGAGGTCTCCTGTCTCATTGTTTGGTATCAAAAATATCGCTAACCATATGAGATGTTTTGGAAGCATGCTTCCCTCCCTTATTTGAGGCCAAGCTGCATATTTTGGAAATGTGTATGGAGGTTCAGTTGCATGAGGATGCTTATGCAGAATATTATTTTGGTTAAAAATCAAGCATCCAAAAATTTCCTGAGAGCTATTATGCATCATTAACACTTAGTTTTTATCAATAGTTTTCAACCTTTTTTTTTTTTTTTTTTTTCATANNNTTTTTTTCATAGCACATCATTAGCTCTGCCAGTGGCACCATTCTCAGGTTTTTCTCTCTAAAGATTTTTCAGACTGACTTCTACCAAGGAGTGGAAATTGTACAAACAGCCAAGAGCAGTGGGGAATGTTACTTGTTGCTAAATACTGACCCTGTTTCTCCGTCTCCCTGGCAATTTCCCACACATAAAGCATTCTTGTCCCTCCTCTAGATGTACTAAAAGGAGCTGAAACAAAGGTTAGTCACTTTGATATTAGGCTGGAGTTCAGGAAGAAGTCTCCGTGCTATAGACTGGCTTTCCTTTTCATGGTTGCAGCCTGCTGGGAATGCATCAAGTTGGGGATAGGCTCTTCTACCTGTACTGACTTTCACTGCAAACTCTTATAAAGACCAACTGAAAATACCATTGATGCTTTCATCTATACGCTTTCATTTTTACTTTTTTTTATGTCTTGTTTTATTTGGGTTCTTTTAACAAAGAGTGGTGCACATCTTTGTCTTTACCTTATCTGTCAGCACTTTTAAAACTGAAGTCGAAAACACAGAACAGTTTCAGTGTCACTGGCGTACTCTGCTCTGGCAACTTCGGTCTAACACCTTAAAAAAAATCAGGAGGCTGTTTATAATACACATGGATCTAGTATGTAATACAAGCAGTCTATTTCACAGATTTTTTTTTAATATAATGTCTTACTATAATTAATCTTAAATCNAAAAAAAAGGGGGGGGGGGGGCAAAAAATAAATCTTACTATAGCTGGTGCTTTTATGGACAGGAGCATTCACTACAAAAGTAGAAAATTCAAATTAAATCATATGTGAGAGTGGCCTAAGCACAGAGTCAGTCTCCCTCAGCTAGAGCATTATTTATAGAAAGTGGGACAGCTCTGTCAGGAGCAGCTCAGGTGCTTGTTTAAATTGCTGTACCAAGGAGTACTGAGCTCCGAGTGTTGCATTTTCACCCTCGCTGTGTCGAGCTCTAGTCCTGAGTGTGTACAAGAGCCTCTGTCCTGCCAGTGATTGGGTTATCTGGGGAAGGCAAACGTTTCTGTTCTGGCCAGGTCCTCACACAGAGAACCATGACCTGAGAGCTCTGAGCAACGTTCATCCAGACCTTATTTACAGCGTAATAATTCAGGGGCTCATCTGGTGTACAGAGAGTCAGGTTTCAGCCATTGTGCTGCCTGTTTTTTTATTTTTTTTTCTTTTTTAACAGCAGTGTTTCATAGAATGTTTCAGTTTTGACTTGATGTTTTGCTTTTGTTTGGTTTTTCCTTTCAAGAGAAACGAAATTGATGACAAACCTCCAACCAACTATACAAATTTGCACCAGTCTTAGATAAGTCCTTTCTATTTCTTTGTACACCACAGAAAATTAACATGGGATTCAAAATTTCCATCCATCTGTTAGTTTAATGTTCCTCCCCATAGGGTTTATGGAAGTTCCTGCTTTGGTCCTCATCCATGGCCTTGTGTTGTTTCATACTTGGGTTTGGATAACAAAAGTCATCCAGAGGAATGACATGTTGTGATCTGTCTCCCACATCCCCCTTGATAAAATGTGTTAGTAGGATATCATATTGCTGCATAGGAAACTGGTTTTACTTTCTCTGGATGCTTTTGCAACAAGTTCTTAGAGACGACCTTTTCCTTCTTTCTTTAAAGGTGACTTTTCAACAAATAGGAGAGATCATTCCCTTATTTCTGCTCCCCTGAGTAGACCCAAAAATTCAGTTCTCACTTCATTCTGCTGGAAGTATGTTTTTTTTAATATAGAAATAATTTTCATTTTATATCTAGCTTGATAGAAGACAGAGCTAATTAGTCTGAAGTGCTTAATTCATTACTTGGTTTGTTTTAACTCAGTTTAGCCTGTCAAAGTTCACCTTTTGTGACACTGGTAACACATTTAATGACTATATTTAAGCTCAAGTCCAAACTTGATATATTCTTGCAAAATTATTTTCATTTACAAAGGAGGAACTGCTTGACTTCTCTTTGTAACGAGGCTGCTTCTGCTTCATACTGTGCCTTTCACCCAAAGTTGGGGGTAGAAGAATCTCTCTGACAAGGTGTTTATTAAAGTTGCTTATGCTCTGTCATTTTTTTCTCCCCTCCACTTAACTTGGGTATTCAAAAAGGGGACATGGCAGTTCCTATGGATTATTGATTTTTCTGCTTCATTTTTTTAAGAACAGAGGTTTAAAAAATGTCATGGGGAACAGATAGAAAAATCATATGCCCTTAAATTCCAGTCCTCTAAACTTGTATTTCTGTGTTCATCTTTCTGTATATGGGAAAAGTCTCTGATTTGATTGAAACTCTCTGAAGCAGAGAGTCAAGCAGATGTGTTTAGCCTCAATTTAGTTGAGACTTCAACTGATTTGAAAGGCAGTTGGGTAACCAAGTCGTGATGCTCACACAAGTTTCTGGATACATCCAGAGTTTTAAATCCCTGAGGTGATTTACTGCTTTCTGCTTTGTGCCAAGATTCACCTGTCAAAAATGTTTTAAATGAGATTTAATGCAATTATTGTTTCCCCCTCACTGGGTTCTTCGTCTCTCAGTGTGGAATTTGCTTTGCAAGAGTGACAGTTTAGAGTCTGGGACTACAACTCATCAATTAACTTGGACAGATCAAGGGCCACAATCTTGTTTGCAGGCCACTGTCACCCGTCCTTCACTCCTCACACAATCCCACTGCACTTCCCTGCAATTACTTGAGGAGCAATTTATATTAAAGGGCCAGAACTCCATGGATCTGCATAAACGTCTCACCACATCCATATATATATGAAAGAGAATAAAAGTGGGGGAAAGCACAGAATCTACAGCAAATCTTTAGTGAAGTGGAACTTACTGAACCTGAATAACTTTTTGATACTCAAGAGAAATATGCAATCAGGGCAGATATTCAGGCTAAATAGTTTGCAGCTTTTCAAGTAAGTAGCTCATGTGCCAGTACAAGTCCATTCAGTCTTACGCATGTAAGGAGGGTCATAAAACATGTACTTGCTTATCTGCAAGAATAATTTATATGCATTTGCACAGTAACTTCACTTGGAGGGTTGTCTAACAAGGTAATTAGAAGGCGGGTGGTTTTTATAAGGTGCATAAAGTGCTCAGCCTTTTCTTTCAGACCTTGTTTGGTGTTGGAATTATTTTCTTACAGTGTAACATAGGAAAGCATTCTGTTTATTGAACACCTCCCCTTTTTCCACAGCCAAATGGCAAATGGAAATACCAAATGCTATGAAGCCATTCACTAGTGGCAATATCTTATTTTCTGAAGAATAAAATGAGGCTTTGTAGAGGACCTTCTAGGGCAGGAGAACGGTTATACTCTCAATTCCTGGAAGGAGGAAATTATTAATTACAAATAACACTTAAAAGTCCAAATTATTGTTACTGCTTGACACTTCAAAATAGACCACAGACTTGAAAGGTAAAGGACAGCAGAATGGGGTGCTCTGCAGTGGTAAATTTTTTCCCAGTGTTTCACCAAACTGGTCGGTGCTCAGAAAAATCTTGCACTTCATTAGTCACCAAAATGTATATTGGTCATCTGCTTTTATTTTGTGATTTAAGCTGATGAAAAAGAGGCAGAAGAGTAAACATTAAAGAGGAAAAGACAAAAGACATTAGAGAACATGGAGAACAGTAATAGTTGGCAAGCTTGTAATGTAAATAGATATTGCAGAATTTTCATCTGTGTAATGGGGATGATGCATGAACGTTCATTATCTAGAATCATCCAAAACACATTTTGCAGTCATGCTAATAGGAATTGTTTCAATTTATCAGCATGACTTCACTAATGTGAACAAAATGTTTAACCTAGTCAAAACAGAATATGCAGGTTTGGCTTTTCAAAATCCACTTGTTAGTAATTCTAAGCAAATGAAGTAGGCATCAATGAAAAGTAGGTCATAATAGGAAGGTAATTTTACTTTATGTTTCCTTTTTTCCCCCCCATATATTGTAGGGTTTTATTAGAATTGTATGTTTTCAAAAGCCTCTTTGAAATTAAGTCTTTCTGGCTGGCTTTCATTGAAAGAGTAGCACTTCAGAGCTCTAAAGCCTTTCCAGTCCTGTTGGGATGGTTATACAGGGTAAATATTATGTGAAAAGTACTTGCAGAAGCCAGTCCAACTGAGAAAAATAGGTTGTTTATTTTAATTTTAGGTACTGTACAGACAAAGTTGAATTATCTTAAAAATCACCACAAATAATTCATCATGTTATTTAGGTACTTTTTCCCTTGCCATGTCATCAGATCTAATGGTTCTTTCTTAATTTATGACAGAAATTCTGTGGAATAAGGTAAATGTCAACTATAATGATGCTGTTTGTTATGATGAAAACACAGAGAGAAGGAAATTATGTTTAATGCATCAAAGAAAGAAATTTCAAATAGGTTATTTCAGTTACCTTGATTTAATATGTCTTTTGGGGAGAAGGGAAGGAAGGAAAGGTGAGGGATTAGTACCAAAAGTAACAGTGTGAAAACATGCATCATAAAGAATGGTTAGAGACTCTTAGATATGGAAACATATTTCTCTCATCTGTGAAGGGAGAATTCTTTCAGAGACTAATAGACATAATATTTTCCAATATGTGCTGACCAATTGGTGCCTTCTGGCCTGGAGAATTATTTGATTCTTCACAATGACTAGTGACTTATACAGTTCTGAAATTTATCAATCATTCTCAGTTCAGTTAATGCTATATTTGTTAGAAAAACCCAGCACCAATAATTGTGCTGGAGAATAAATCTGAGGCAAGAAATGAGATTTATTTTGTATTGAGAATTTTTATTTTTTTAAGTCAGCAGACAGGAAGGACTGCACACCATAGATCTTGTGTTACAAGAACTTATCAAATGTTTCTAGGATCCTCCTACTAACAACACGTGTAAGGTTACAGGTAAAAGTAATTTTTTGTCATATTGCTGCTGCTTCTTGAAAGAGACCAGAGGACGTTCCAATGCACTGGGAGAGAGTGGATAGTTTCGGTGAGGACGTTCCTGTACTGCAAATTCTGCTTCAAATTTTATTACGTAGAATCTTGGGAATATGTTTGCCTTTTTTGTTTCTCTTCCTAACTCTACTTTTTCTCCTGTAATCAGAATGTACTGTATTGTGGTGAGGACTATTTTGCCATGCTTTTTCTGCTGTATCTGCCACAATGAAATCTTAGTCTTGCTAGTATTCTCAACATAACAGTAACATAACACTAACAATTATTACTAAAAAAAGATGCGATAGAGAAATATGTAGTTTTGCAGGTGTCAGCTGAACTCCAGTGTTAAATAACCAACAATGTTTGCACTATTTCTCTTTTGCAAATAATTGTTAAACCACCAGATTTAACAGGCTT
Organism: Cyanoderma ruficeps; assembly: GCA_008694505.1. NCBI lineage: Eukaryota > Metazoa > Chordata > Aves > Passeriformes > Timaliidae > Cyanoderma > Cyanoderma ruficeps. Next base: position 2,010,280 of record VZDJ01000084.1, on the reverse strand, counting down.
CCTGCTACCTTTTCTAAACAGGCAAAAGAATCTAGTGTGCCAGGTTTCCCCCTGCTGCATCCATGGGCTCCCAGAGCAACAGAAATTCTGTTTTCCAATACTACGCTTTTCTGATTAAGTCTTCCACCACTTGCAGTAGGGAAGACTGAGCTGATTCCGGTCTTGCATTATACAAAGCAAACAGCATGTGGCATTTCTGGTTCAGTGATGACTTCCAACTGGCCTTTCTTTTACTGTCACAATTGAAACTGCCTCCTCTCTTCTCAGCAGCAGTGAAGGCATGGAAAGAGACCAGCTGAAATGGTTTGCTCTTGGTTGGCTCTTTCACTCCACGTAGTACCCGGAACAGTCTGAGTCCTTCAGCCGTGTGACACTGAAAGGCTAAATGAAGAGCTACTTGGACCTGAACTGTGCCTTCACTGTGCTCTGCCACAGCTCTGCTGTCTGTCATCAAAGCTCTCCTACAGATTTCTCTCTACAGTAACGTGTTGTGTTCTCAAAGACAGTTTCCCAGCATTCTGTCTGACTTCTCCCCTGTCCACACCTTCTCCAGGGACTGGTGTATTTGGCTTGGTGCTTCTCCACTGTGGTGGCATCTAGTCTGTGCCTAAAATGAGCCTAAAGCCACCAATGGGTGTTGGGAGAGGAGCTAGGACTAGGATGCACAGACATGGAACAGAAGACACAGAAGTGCTGTCTCTGCACTCACTGCTGGTCACACCCTACCCAGGTTCTCAGACTTGTCCGAGCACTTGATCAAAGTCACTCCACTCCTGCATCCTGTGGATCCAATAGAGAATCCACAAGTACAAACTATACCTGTGTCTGCAGCTGTCAACATATTCCCTGCTTCTCTTACTTCCCCTACAGGCTTTCTCCTCCATTTGTGACTTGCTTTTCACTCAGCATAAATGTGAGGGGGCATTGGCAGAGAGTGCCTCGCATGTCTTTCACCCTTCCATAGCTCTTGAAGGGAAGGAAAAGAAGGGGCAAAGGGATGATAGCAATAAAGGCCATGACTGTGAAATGTAGGAAATAATAGGAGGAGGAATATTAGAAGGGCTGGAATTCCAGCAAGAAGGAAAAGTGAAACTGTATCTTTACCCTGTAGAGGTACAGTAAAGCATCTTCAGGAGGAACCAGGAAAGACCTAGAGGACAACTGTGCAAAGTGCTGAGTAACAGGGACTTTCAGTGAGAGATTGAGGAGGACAGCTAGCTGGGTGATTACAGAGACAGGAAGGGTTTTGCATTAGAAGAATCTGGCTTAATACTCACTGGGCAGAAGCAGCAAGAGAAGGGAGAATTTATTCTCCGGTTTTCTTTTAACATAGATAAGATCGAAAAAATGTTACATGTCCATGTATCTGAAAGCATCACATTTGCTCTCAAATACCAATGAAATTAACAACTTGACACCACTTCTGTTTTGTTTCCTCCAGCTGTTTTTTTTCCCTTTTTTTTTTTTTTT
>VZDJ01000084.1:1895801-2008798 GCA_008694505.1 Cyanoderma ruficeps | reverse complement strand
TTTTTTTTGTGTGTGTGTGTTTTGTTTTTGTTTTTTTGGTTGGTTTTTGTTTTTAATGTTCAGACGATGCCTAATAAACCTTATGGCTCTGAGGCCCCCTGTCCTCCTCTCTGCAGCAGCCTAATAGCTTCTAAGCAAGGTACATCACAGGATGGCTCAGGCAACACAGGAGATCTATAACACGAGTTTAAGTGGAGACAAAATAAATCTGCCTCAGCAGCAGTCCCTGCTAAATCACTTCATAACACCAGTTGCTCTAAGGGTTGACTTTACTTCATAACCACTTTCTGAGTTTTATGTAGTGAGGCTAAAGGATAAAACACAAGCTCTCAAGTAAACTCAATCATATTGTAGTTTTTGAAAACAGAAAGCTTTGAAATCCTTGCTATGTACTGCATCGAAACTCTTTTTTTTCTCAATTCTCCAGTCCAGCAGAATAACTCTTGATTCTGGTTTTGTGATGCATTCCTTTGCGATAAGATATTCAAGGCCACATCACGCACTGTCTGTTGAAATGCAGTAAATATTTCACGTTCTGTTTATTTCTGTAATGGCCAAATGAAATTACTTTCTATCTATTTAACCAACCTGCAAGTGTACATACACACACTCTTGCCGATATGAACACACTCACGTATTTAAACTATGCAGAAACTGAGTGAAGGAAATTGGGAAAAGGGTATAATACTTTGCATTATTAAAAATGTATTTTGTCCTCAAACTGTTCCATCAAGTAAAGGCAAGAATATCCCCTTTATTCAGGATGGATGACAGATGCCCAAGAGTGTATGCTTCACTCCAAGTGTGACAGGACAGATGGAGTCAATGTCTGGACCACTACTTAGAATTGGAATGGTCTTATTAACCTGGACCTCTCTCATAATACAGAGAACAACCTAAAAGTTGGCAGTAGGCAAAAGCTTTAATTTAAAGGTTATTTGGCGGTCACTGAAGTAAGTCTATTTCCTAATGGACAGATGTCCACTTAACTAAAGCCCTCCCAGATGACTTCTTGTTTGAAGCTATGCCAGGTAAAGCAATGACTGAGTGGATGTGTCAACTCAAGCAACCTCTTGGAGTGAGCAGCATTCCCCGACAGTCTGGGCACCAGCTCGGTGGCACAGGAACATTTGCTTGTGGCACATGGTCTCTTGGTAGGTCTGTCAGTCAGCTGCTTTATATCAGCACTTTCAGAATGCAAGTATTTAAAAAAAAATATACCACTGCAAGGTGAGGGATATTTGTCAGTTTGCATTTTAAAAATGGATGGAAACTTTGTAATTTAAATTGAAATACGATTGTCAAGTGGAATATTTTGCCCTACATAAATTAGGTGTTGGAGGCCCATGGCCGGTTGTTTTGTAGTCACAAACTATTTATCTGTCCAGCCTTGAATATATGAAGTCTTAAATTTATGTGGATTTTCTCAGAGCCTACATCAAAATAATTATAAAGAGCGAATTAATATGAATATATTTTTTTGCCTCATGTAAATTAGCATGTGATCTACTGAATGGTGTCCTTATGGGGAGAACCCATTGATATGGTTCCCTACAGGGAGCTGCCTGTGCTAATCTGGTTGCTGAATGAGTCTGCTTGTTATCTTTCTAGAGCTGTAGCATTGACGATGTTACAGGGTTCTGCATTTCATCTGTAATGTTACTTACTATTTGGTGACAAATCTGAACCTCCAGTATCATCTGAAGAAAGATAAAAAGCCATAAAAAATGTGGAGATTGGCAGAATTACTGTTCATTTTCTCATCAGGAGCATTCATTTAAAAAATGAATCCAAAGAAGCAGCAGCAAATACAGTGAAAATGACAACAAATTATATTAAAATTCCATAAATAGAAACCAATCTTAGTAATAGTAGGTGGGCCTTTTTCAGGTCTTTCTGCCATGCTTAGATGGCATCAGTAACAGTTTGGATGTGACTGTTGTGTATTTGTGATTAACAATTGTCTCCTGCCACAGATGATCTGTTGTTTTTAATCCCACCCACCTCTTATTGCAATAATATTGGACTATTTTATGAAAGACAATGGAATCAATAAGAAGTGAGCAAAAGAGATGTTATTCCTCATGGCCAGTCAACACTGCTGGAATTCACAGAAGGTCACCAAGTTTAATGCTGCTGGGTTGTTTTGGGTTTTTTTTCCTGTTTTATTTATCTTATTTTTAGGTTAACTCTGTGTCCGTTAGGATTCATACTATGCAAGCTAAGGTGAAAATGTTAATTGACATGGGGTGATGGCTTAGTAGGGTCAGGAAGTAACTTCTATTACCTTTCTCGCTCTGAACTGTGCAGGACAGGCATACTGGTTGGTTTGGTTTCTTTCTCTGAATTAACAACTTATGTGCCTTCATGGAAAAAGGTGTCTGAACAAATGGGCTGGTGGACTAATCCACGGTGTAACTTGATTTCATCTCATTAAACATTTCTTTAAGTTTAGGCAATAAATACACTTGAATAGAAAAGACCAAATTTTAACATGCGAAAGATGTGTTCAATGTTCATGTGTGAGACAAGTAATACTTCCTATGGAATTGATGACTGTAATTGCAAGGCTTAGCTGTTCTGTTTATCTACCAAAACTGAAGGTTGTCAGTGTGCCTGTCTTATCACTATCTGAGTTTCTTCAAATACCTGAAGGACCTCCTGGGACTTAGACCTAAACAAATGAAAAGTTGACCTCTGCATGGTCAGGGCTGCTTGTATGGCCAGAGAGATGGGAAAGGGGCATTATGTTATCAAAATTAAGGCTTTAGGTGACTGAAAAGCAGGTGAAACTTTTGGTTTTAGCTCTCTCTCCTCTGCAGACAGAAGCTCAGGTCCCAGACTGACTTGGTTGAGGGAACAGTGTGCTATATGTGTGTGTGAGGCAATAAACTTTAGATAGACGCCTTTTCCCCCTACTGCCTTTGTTTTACAAGAACATCCTCTCTTTGCTGCTCCTCCAGGGGCTGCATTAATGTGCAGCACTGTAATCGGTGATCAGTGGAAACAAGGTACATCAACCATTAACCACATTGGAGTCAGGATACTGGAAAGAAGACAACCGCTCCCCATTGTTAGAAACCACGGCTGGCTGCTGGCGGCACTGCTCCCAGGGAGGCCAGCAGTGGAGCTGGCGTGGTGTTGATGGAACTGAGGGTGTTTGGGAGGGAAGCTGTAGTGAAGGAAGAGAGGCATGGCTGAAACCTGTGGGACTTCAGCTTCCACAGTGCTGAGGCAGCTCTCACTGAAGCCCTGAGATGGTGCTTATGGCTTTTTAGGGACCTGGATATGCCCATTATTTTTTAGGATATTTTTACAGTATTGGTAACTCCTTGGTTCTGAAGTTCTTTGTTTCCCCTAGCTTTAACTTTTGGCAAATGTTTTGTATCTGAATAAAAAAAAGTAACTATTTTTTTTCAGTATTTTTATGATATCTTGAACTAACTGTGTAGCATGTAGCAAGATTTTTTTCACTCTGTTTAAATGGGTGATATCAGTTTTTGTTTTTAATGAGTATTAAAGAGAATGGAAGAGAAAATTATCCTGTGGTGGATGTATATTAAGTCAACAACGTGTTCATTATTTAAAGTAATTTTATTTGACTGTATTTTTAAAATTTACTTCAGCCTCTTCCAAATTTTAATGTGGTGTTCTTTACCACTGGAATTATTATTCCAAACTCCACAACAAAATTCTTTTTTTATTAGTTAGAGGGCATTTCTGAGCTACAAACTGTTGGCCGTCTCTTATATTCTGTTATATGTGCTACAGACTTTCGCAAAAAATTCTATTTGGTGTGGCCAGTTCAGGGCATTAGATCCTTTAAAGAGTCAGTGAGGATGTCTGGTTCCTAGATAAGGCCTCAAAATTCTCAGTAATATCTAAACTGAGGATTAAAAAGTTATAATTTTCCAAAGGTTTCCATTACATTTCCTATTCTGCCTACTGTGCATTGTACATTATTAAAGAGTACTGTTCTGACATGCCCCCCAAAGAAGTGAATTAACATTTCTTGTGAACTCTGTTCTTTTGTGAAGAACTAATAATGACTCAAGCAGCTCCAAAAGTTTCTCAGATGAATCAGAATTTATTACTTGTAAAATTAATGCCCATCACATTCATTGATACTGTGCATAAATTGTCATTTGTAGAAAAAAACCCACTCTTTTTAATATTTGCCCTTACTGATAACAAATCTGTGACTTGTATAGAAAACAGAGACAAATGCAGGACATGAGTGACATAATTTCTGAGACTTTGGCTTCACACCGCTCATCTCTTTACATACCTTTTATTTTGTCTCTAAAGCAATTCTAATTGTCATTTGTTTCAGCTCTTAGATGAGAGAGGGTCCATTCTAGTCATCTAAAAGATGAGCCCTGACTTGTATTTTGGATTGGGCTTGAAGATTTTGAGTGCTACCACTTGTAGAAAAGTTCTCACCTGCCAAGGTGGACCTAAGCAAAACCAAAATTGTTGCTGGTGTTTTTCTTGGCGGTGTTGGTTAATTTAGTTTGGTTTGTTTTTGTTTTTCTTTTAGTAGAGTCCTCTTGAACTAAATTCTTACATTTTATAGGCATACAACTCTTTTTGCCAACCAGTCCCACAGCTGAAAGAAGACATATGCAAGTCAGAAGAAAGAGAAGAAATACACAAGTCAGGTATGATGAACTTAGTAGTGTTATAACTAAGAAGATGCCTTAAAAAGACATCCCCTTTGAAGAAAATGAGTTGATCAACCTATCATTTGTTGACTACCAGGACTTACCAATGGCTCGTGTGAGTTCAGGATATAACTACTATGGGCAATTCTTTGATTTCTGCTTCCTGTCTCTATTGGGACTAGAAAAATCAAAGCCAGAAGAAAGTGTATTAAGACATAAAGTGGGGATTTAGACTGTTTTATAGGAACATACTTAAACTCTCAGTACAATTCTCTGTCTGTGTAATGGGGATAATGTATTTAACTACAGCATGAGAAGTCTGAGGATTAATTGGTTAATGAATTCATAGAACCCTGAGCATGAAAAGTGTGCTCTAAAATGTTTCCCATAGAAATTTCTCCATTACCTAAAGAGAGAGGAAGAAAAAAGCTAATTCATTGCTTTAAAGAGCTGTGCAAATTCCATCAAGAACACAGATAATTAAAGTAATATTAATAGATTTTTAGGTCTTCATTTTCCCGTAGAGGCTAGGTGTCCCTGATTTTTTTTTCTTTTCCTTTTCCCCTTCAAGTAATGTCCCTGACTCAGTTCTCAAAGACTGAGAAGCAGAAGTGCCTGTCTAGCTTTGAACTTGATCCCCACAGTGGAGTTACAAGGTTAAATAAATGGGGTGGGTTGGTTTTTTGTTTTTTTTTTTTTTTTTTAAACTGAGCATAACACTTCAAAAAGATTTTCTCTCCCTCCTCCCCCAATGTATTTTTAGGCTGTATGCACTCTTGCCTATGTCTGTTCCTCAGTCCCAGCTGAAGATTTCAAGGGAGACGAGGGCTCTATATTGTTTCTCCCTTGTATTGCAGATAGGGGGAGGAGGTGGTTATTAGAGAGAAGCGCTCTCACTCGCTCGCTCTCTGTTTCTCCCTCTCTGGCTGATAGCACTTATCTCTCGCTCTCTCTCCTTCTCCTAGGTGATCCATTTCTAGGCAACGTGCTGGCTGGTGCTGGAGCTGCCAGCTCTCTCTGCATCCCACCAGCAAAGCAAGCTCCAAAAGCAACCTGCAGACAGACCATCATCTGCTTTCCTCTGCCTCGCTCCGGGTTCTCCTCCTCTCGCTTCTGCCCTGTCCAACCACCACCTTGCGCGACAGAGACAGCACGCTGGGCTCCATTGGCAGATTTATTTTTTTTTCCTCCAGTTGTGGGAAGCGATTTTTCCAAGCGAAGGGTGGGGGGAAATCTCTGCATTAGTATCTGCATTACCTTGAAGTTCACTTTGTTTTTTGGCCTCCGGGGGGGCTTTTCCTGCAGGAATCTGGCTGCTGGGAGCGGGATCGCCTGCTCCCTCGGTCGCCCGCTCCTCCCACCTCGCTGAAGGCGAGCTATTTGCTGCGGGCTCCTGGGGCTTCTCCGGCCAAGAGGGTTTGTGCGTGTCTGCTGGTGCGTGTGCGTGTCTGCTGGTGTGTGTGCGTGTGTGTCTGTGTGTGTGAGCGTGTGCGTGGTGTGGGTTGGAAGTTGCTGTGCAGCAGCGGGACCGAGCGGATCCCTGGACCCGGCGGAAGGATGGGGATTGTCTGACCAGCAGAGGCGTCTGCTGCCCGCGGCGGCGCCCGGGCTGGATGGATTTGCTGCCGGCGCTCCCAGCAATTCTGGTGCTGCCCAGGAGCCCCGCGAAGTGACGCGGGGTTTCGCCGAGGAGAGAAGCGCTCGGAGCCCCGGGCTCGCTCCCTGACCAGCCGCGGCTCTGCGCCAGCCATCGGGATTTACACGCTCCTCCGGCTGCATCGCAAACTCTTGGGCTTCCTGCGCTGCACTTGCCTCCGCGGCAGCACCGTTTGGCGAAGAGATCTGTTGTTATAAAGCCTGGACATCCGGAGGAGATGGAAGTTTTCTCCCTCATCCTGGTCGTGTCCGTCTGTTGGACTCGAACCTGGAAAGCGGCGATTGCAGATTCAATCATTCATATCGGTAAGGGGGTGCTGTGCCTGCTGGTGCTGCTGGACACTTTTCCAGCTCTCCTTTGCAACCTTCTCTCTCTTGGAAGGCTTTCCCCCTCCCTCCCCCCGCAGCCCCCACTCTCTTTTATCGCTTGCTCGCTTGCTTTCTTTTTTGGTTTGTTTGTTTGTTTTGTTGTTTAGTCCCCTCTTATAATTGCTTTCCACCAGGACCTCAGGCGTCCTCGTTTTCCCCTACCGCGCTGTGTAAAGGTTTCTCGGCGGCGGGGTATGTGCGTGCTTTAGACCTTGAGCTTTTGATGAGGCTGATGACGGGGGGGCCCAGGGCTCGGGCACTTCCCCGGTTCCTCCCCGCCGGTCCTCAGCTCCAGCCTGCCTTCCACCTGCCCCGACTCGCCCTCGGCCGGGGGACACCCCGCGCTTCCCCGTGTTCCACACACCGCCGTGACAGCCACGCAAAGCCCCCACCCCCCACACTTCTCCTTCCCTCACTCCCCCCATCCCGCCTTCCTCTCCCGCGGCGGAACAGGTGGTTTGGCAACGTGAACGCTTCCCCTGCCGCGGGCGGGCAGGGCGAGGGCGGGGGGCTCCGGCCGTCCGGCACCCGCTTCCCGGCCGCACCCCGCCGGCCCCCTGTGCGCCTCCCGGAGCCGCGGCTCCCGGGAAGGGCAGCGGCCTCCCCTCCGCCCTGGGGGCAGGGGGCAGCTCGGGTGATGCCGGCGCACGGCGCTGCCCGCACTCCCCGCCGCCCGCGCCCCCTCGCTCCCCGTTATCCCGAGCCATCTCCGGCACGGCAGCCCTCGCTCTCGGCGGGCGCATCCCTGGGAAGCGCCGAGCCCCGCTGCCGAGCGGCGCTCGGTTCCCGCGGCTGGCGAGAGCGGATGCCCCCCCCTGCGCCGGCCGGGGATGCGCGGGGAGGGAGAGGAGCGGCGATGGGGAGATGAGGAGAGGAGGGCGCTTCCCCCGCGGCCGCTCGCCCATCTGCAGGCACCGCACGCAGGCGGAGCGGGGGCGGGCGGGCGGCCGGCGCCGCGCTGCCCGGGGAAGGTGCATTTCGGGGCAGGGTCCCGCCGGGGATTTGGGGAGGTTTCTGGGGCGGTGCCGGCCCCGGCTGTGGGGCAGCTGCCGCTCTCCCCGGGATTGGCTTTATAAATATGTCTGCCGGTGCTTGTCGTGGGGATCCGTAGCGGGTTTCTGTGAGAGGGGAAGCGGCGAGAGCTTTTGCAAAGCCCGGCCGTCAGGAGCTTTCCTGCAGGACCGATATCGGGGCAGCGTTGCGCTATCCCTTCGTGTAGCTGTCCCCAAGCCCAGAGGGCACCGCTCCCCTTAGGTACCGCAACTTTATAGGGGTCAGTCCTTTTGGCTGTGTGCGACTGGAGCAGCAAATATTGCACAGGGGAGGTAGCGCTCTATGCCCTCCTTTTAAAGGGAGAAGGACTTTTTCAGTTCTTCCCAGTTGCAGACTGCTAAGGCGACACTAGGAGACAGTTACGTCTTAGGGTTTCTTTCTTAAGAGCTTGTATCAAGCGATCGCATCCTAGTATTCGGGGGGAAATTTTGACTGTGTAGCATATGAGGAGTTTCTTTGCAGTCCACTGTCGCCCATCCTCCTGGCTGGAGCAGCGCTGCTGGGCAGGCTGTGTGCCTTCGCACTGCCATCAGGGGAGACGATAGTTATTTTCCCTTCGTGTTAATGAACGTTTGTTTGGTTTACTTGTTTTATATGATAAATGCAACACATTTTAACTGTTTGTAAAAAATAACGCTGTTAGTGATGAGATACATCAACACAGTAAGTCCTCATTGAAAGCAAAAAATAAAACCCCCAAACTGGCAGAACCAAAACAATTTGTCTTGAGACACAATTAGTACAGTTGTCAAGGGGATTAGCATTTATAGACTGCTTTATGCTACCGTGAAAATGGCAAAACTATGTAACTGTTACACAGACCTTTAAATCTACAAAAATGAATACTCTGGACATAAATTACCTGAAATCAGAACTGTTTTAACAGTAAATGAGTATGCAGCTAAATATTCCATCTTGTGTAGCTCACAGATGAAAATTTGGCCCCAAGTAACACCACTGTATTTTGTGACCTGGTCTTCTGACCCCCTTTTGCCTCCTTCCTTGTATTAAATAAATTTATGTATAAAATATTTAGACATAAGTAATGAATTATATTTATTTAAATGAGTGAGCAAAAGCAGTAGCAGGGTACTCTGTGGAGAATTTAACTACAGAAGAACTCACAAAGCCAAAGAAAAAACTAAAATGCTCAGTTCAGAGGAAAAGAAACACTACCAGAGGTAGTACTGATGCCTTAGGCAACAGACAGAATAAATGCATTATCTTTTATTTGTTCTGCAGTGCTAAGATATTCAAGTGGAAAATATTTTCTCATGTTTGAGAGGGGCACATGGTCATACGAAATAACATGTTACCTGTGCATACCCATACGTACTTTTTTCAGTGTAATATACAAACTCTCTTGCTTGCCTATGTTTTATTTTATGAGTTTCCTGTAAAAGGATGCGTTCTGTCTCAAAGTACTTTAGCAGTCATCTCTCAGACAATGCCAAAAAAAACGTTGCAATGTAGTGAGTAGACATTAATGACTTGGTGATGTCAGTGGGAGGGATACAGTGACTGGTTATCTATCTATGATAATGCCTTTTCATTTTCCTGTCTTCTGTGTACAGATTCTGCTTTTGATCTCTAGAGAAGATCTGTGTATATGTAATTGTGCACATTTAAAAAAAAAAAGGTTTTCCTGTATCATATTTTAAACATCGGTAGAGCTGCTTATAGTCTGTACGTTTCTGCTGCCCTGCTATTATAAATAGGAACTGGCAGTTCAGAAGGACTACATTAAGCACTCTTGTGAAAATGGTGAAATGAATCGACTCCACTATAATTTTCCTTACCCTTATATAAAAAAGAAAGGGGCAGGGTTACCATGTCAAAACTGTGCAATCCTGTATTATGCTGCTTCTCTCAGCCCATGCATTGATTGAGTAATTTCATCAGTCCCACATTACTTGATTGCTTAGAAGTTTCCTAATGATCTGTATGCTGTAGGAAGAATCTGAAAGTCGTGAGTGGAATGGTAATGATTCTGTGTTTTATGAGGCTATTCAAAAAGTCGCTCTGATTTATGTAGCTTGAAAGCTCCCAAGTCTTTGAGATTAGCCACGCTGCCTGATATTTCCTTCATACATCAGTCGTCCCACACTCCTCACTCCCTAAACAGGAGTTTAGAACAGTGTTTTAATTAAGCAGGGATTAGGTGGCATTCCTTGTCAACCACACAATTTGCGTATGCTTTGTATCTTCTACCGCTGATAGTCTCATGCTTTTATATTTTGTGCTTTGTGCTCGTTATTTTCCCTTGATATGTACATAGTAATACATCTCTACATGCTTATGAATTTCCTATTGTGCCTATAAAAACATATAGGCAGATTTATGTGTATTAGGTGCCGCAAAATCGCCTAGGGTAGCAGGCACATAGTGTAGTACAAAAGTTTTGCTGAAAAAATACAGTATTTTTGAAGGCTAATTAATCTAATTCAGCCTCCCTGATTATCTCAAGTTGGTTTTTATGTTTATCAGTAACTTCAGTCATCCACAGTCAGCTATGTATTGCCCTTGGCTTTTTTATTTTTAAAGGCAATGTCATAAATATATATATAAGATACAGTAATGTATTATATATGCTTCTACATAAAATTATACATCTGTTTTTAATATATTTATAGATACCCTTTCTCTTCTTGAGAGAAAGTCAGTTCTGCCCTTACCTTACTCCTCTCAGCTTTTAGACTTTGTAGGCCAGGACTGCTGCATTCCTTGTGTTGGACAAGTTCCCAGCATTGCTGGGCCCCGAGTTTTGGCTCACACCTTTTGAGCTCTTCTGTACCATGGTTAATAATATCAAGGCAATTCCAGCATGGGGTCTGTTGCTTGTTTCTTCTCTTGGTATTGGTGGTGATGGAAATGTATTATTTTTTTTCTCTAAAGGAAAGGGACTCTTGTTGTTTGGTGGTATTCCTGGCCACGTTTCTTCTTGTAAGCTGATGTGCTACAGTGCAGCTTGGGTTGTGTTGTGAATTGGTAATAGGAATTTAATTTGCTGTGCTATTGGTGAAGCCTCATTAGGAGGTATGTAGTGTATGCCACTAGCTGTTCATTACAGTACTCTCACATACATTTGTAAAGCACAAGACAAGCAAGCAAGCCAGATTTATTGAAAACAAATAAATCTCTGTGTGCCTGTAGTGTCCGCAGGGGAGCACTCAGGTGCCTGTTGTCCCTGCTCTAGGATATGAGAAGGTTACTTGCTTATTTTAAACACACTTACGAGTGAGGACCTGGAGGCCAGTGTGCTGGGGCTGAGCAGGCAGGAGGTTCTGTTCGTGAGTATGTTCTACTTCAGTGCTCGACCTGCGTGATGGACTCTCCACTTCTCTGTGCGTTATTTCTGGCACGCTTTCCTAGGTGCTTAGATTTGTGGCAGTGCTTCAGTCCTTGTGATGTGTGTTAGTTGCTCTGTAGCTAAAGAGGGATGACTTTGCATGCCATAGATTAGGGCTTGCCATTATCCAAAGGCACGTTTGCCATTAGGTGTCACTGCTTTCTGGAGTGTTTCTTAGTCATCATCAGGGCCTGATCCAGAGTCTGTCATAATCCAGGTGAGTTGCTTAGTTGGCTTCAGAAGATTTTAAACACAGCCTGTGGGTTGCTGACCGCAGCAGGCAGCTCCTTTTCGTGTTCCTAAATAACTCTTAGTGTTATATCAGGTTCTTTGTCCTTGATAAAGGCAGAGTAAAAAAAAATCAACCATCCGTTTTCAAGTGGTGCCCTAACAAATGTCTGACATGGCAATCACTGCTGCTGCTCTGTGCTTTCACATGACTACTTAGGGATGCACTGAGCCTTTATTCTCACAATGCCATCTTTGAAAAAACACACTGGAGAAAAATCTTTCAAGACTGTGACTACATAAACCTACCAACTAAGGTTCATTTAACTTAATGAGCAAAGGCATTAAGTATGGTTCTCTTCCACTCCCTGGCCCTGTAAAGCAAGTGGTATTGCCAAGAGATGACTTCTGTAAGCCATTAGGTTACTCCCTAGATATAGACTTGAACTTACATCATTTTCTTCCATTTGATATATAGCTATCTATAATCTGCCATGACAGCCTGGTTTTGGCTGAAATTTATTGGAGGCTTTTGCCTTTTGAGTTGAGGTTTGTGTTTTCATTCTTTGTTACTGCTACTCCACTGCTTGATAATTTTTCAGGACAGTAAAAAATGGGTTTGAAAACATTTTATGTGAAGGAGTAGTTCTATTTGGCTATCAGTTTCTAATTAATTTTCTTAATTACCTGGGTTATATAGGAGAACATGGTAAAAGTCTTTGCATCTACACACTCTCCAAATATATATTTGCTTGTACCTTCTAGGCACAGGTAATTACCATTGATGTTTGGACTTAAAAGTGACCAATAAATAAAGGAAATAGTATTCTAATATTTTGAGCAATTGTAGGAAAAGGATCAAACTTTGAAAACGTGTTTTGCACATATATTATAATGCATGATGGTATATACCAAAGATTGACTTCAGGTGATGCATTAGTAATGAGGTAATTTCAGATACCTATCTGCAAATTCAGTTGTCACTTTTTTTCTTTTTCCAGTTAGATTTGAGTTCCAGAAGAAGTCAGTTACCATCTAAGCTGGTGAAATTCTGAAAAAAACCCATGATTTTACATTCAGGCTTGGCTTTTGTGTCAAAACTTGGACAGCTCCACACCTGTGCATCCTATTGTATTATCCTGTAGTCCTTACAGTCCAGTTTATGTCTCTGCTTGTACTCACACCCATCTATGAGAGCCCCAGATACAATTTGTGCTACCTAGAGGTGACAAGTATGACAAGGTGACAAGAGACAAGTATGACTGCCACAGCCAAGGAGTAAAGCACAACAGGAGTGTTGCTGGTGCCCTGGAAGAGTGGCTGGGAGCTGCTCATGGCAGCTTATGTTTCTTTGAGGTGTTTTGTACTCCAGTCCTGTGCTGTAGCAACTGGCTTCCTACAGGGCTTCCTGCTCACAGATGCACTTCCTCTCCTCCTGTGGTGTTATATTATCTTCCTGCACCGTGTATTATGTCCATGAGGAGGTAGTTGCTGTCCTGTTGCTTGCAGTAGTTCCCAAAATGAGCTACGTTGGCCTTTTTCAGAGTCATGTTGGCCGTGGCTTCCCTGCTTATCTAGGCTAACAGACTGTGTTGGGAAAGGTGCAGTACTGAGGGGATGCTGTGTGACATGTGGCATGGAATGTGGGCTAAGTGCATGTTGGATGAGTTTGGTGGAGTGCTGGTTAATCCCCAACGTGAGGTAAGGAAGGCCTGGGCAAAGCCTTCTGGGCACAGCTTTTAGCTGGCTTGTGCATTTGAAGCAGCACGTGGAGAAGAGGAAGTGCTGTTATCACCCATTGCAGAGGCAATATAATTGTGTATTCTTATGATAGTAATTTAAACGTCTACGCTGAAATGGAACTATTTAGAAGAGGAGTGAGTGAGGAAAAGGTGCCTTTCTTGCTGTGTATTTCTGGATTTTCCCAGAGCAGGGCAGTTTGTACAGCTCCTTCTGGATTTCCTCATCAGGCTAGTTTCCTCTGCTATTCTTCTATACAAGTGTCAGGCTTTGGTTTCTGGTTATTGTTGGCCAATAACCAGTTGTGAGAGCTGATGGAGTAAGGGAAAGATTCTCCTGCGTCTGCAACCACTATAATTAATAAAGGCTTATGTGATTTGGAGAGTTGTAAGTGATCTCCCTAACAGGAAGGACAGGCTGAAATTGAAGGTTAGTGAAATGAAATGTGCCAGTGTTTGGATGACAGTTCTGAAACCTGGCAAGGGAGCGTGTTTGATGTTGTGCACTGCTGTAATTTTGTAAGGTTCAGAATTTATGTCTTAGTTTCAGTGATAATATACTTAATTCAGAGAAGGATGTATTTTGTGTTCTCTATTGTACTGCAGAGTGCACTTCAGCTGAAGAGACTTCTTCCTGCTTTGGTCTGGGACTCACCACAAAAGCTCAAGGAAGGGATATTCTGAGAGCTCTAAGTGCTGCAGTAAATAAAAAAAAAAAGAAAAGCCCTCATAAAAAGTGACACTTACTTAATGAGAAAGGATAATACAGTAACTACAGCATTTCTGTGTAGCATTACAGTTATGGTGGAAGAGGTGGTACACAGACAGTTACTCTAGTTTTAGTCAACTGTATAAACTGATGGATTTGTAAGAGCGGCGTTAGATTTAAGGTAGATTTCTGTTATACACATTAGTTGTGGAATGATGGGGGAGTAGGGTAGGAAAGATGAAAGGGAAAAAGTTTCTTGAAAGTTGTGCTGGATTTATCTGACAATCTCTACACTCAAGAGGAAATTGAAGAAGAAAATGAGTAAAAATGCAAGGAGGGGAAGAAAATAAGGTATCAAAGGCAAAAGCCACTAGTTCTGTCTGTTTCTATTGCTTTGGGAGCTCTGTAATGTTCCTGTAAGTGCTATGCTCAATGGAAAAGTCCTGACTAGAAAGGGGAAAAATGTGAGAATACAGAATTTAAATGCGGAGTTACATGTGTATTTTAATGCATTAGGTAACACACTGTGCTGCAATGCTAATTATTCCTAATTGTTATATTTGCTTTATCCATGAATAAAATATTACATATCTAATAAAATATGCAGTGAAAATAACTGTAAAATTCCTTTTGGAGCCTTTCATGCAGATTTAAAGGATTTAATACCTTATTTTTTCATTGCTTTTTAAAACATTAACTTTCTGTAATCAGTTGGATTGCTAAGGCCAATATCCAGTGAACCTAGCAATAATTGCTTGCTTTGCAGAACAATTTTTTGTTAGTCCAACCATATCTTTCTCAGAGGCTTAAATCGAGTTGGTGATTTCATTATAATAATTCACTTGTGATAAATCAAAATCAAATAGCAGCACTCCAGTGCTGTGGAGAGGAGCTCCGGATGAGAGCTCTGGAGAGAGCAGAGGATGGCAGAACAGCAGGCCTGAATGCCAGGCCTGGATTTGCTGTGCCTAATTTTAATGTACACAGATACATCAATTTTGCAAACCCATTTTTAAATAGAGAAATGAAGCTTTGCACGGGGCAGCCTTCCCTGCCTTGGGATGCCAACTCCAGAGCTGTGTTTGGGACCCAAACCTGATGACAGACTTGCTTTGGTTTTAAAGCATGCAGGAACTCACCTCAGTCAAGCTCCGGCTTCTGAGCCTTGGGGATGTTTTGAAGATGTCAGTTGTATTTCTCAGGTGCCAACACGCTACTGTAGAGTTATCTCACTGATTACAGTCTTATTTGGTATTAAAACTTGTTTGGCTGGGCTGGAAGCCCATCTAGACCAAACATTCTTAAGCAAGGATGTTTCTTTTTGTTTATCCCTTGCCTTCTTGCAATCTTTGTAGTGTTCAACTTAAACGCTTGAGAACCTTAAAACCATTTAATGTAGTAGAGAGTTGGCAAAGGGAAGAAGACAGTAGAAAAGACACAGTTCTTGCTCAGTGAAGCCACTCTAGAGTAGTGGCAGTGTGTGGACTGTGTGTTAATTGCAAGTGAAAGTGATAGCTATTTTAGGTCATGTTAATTTCTCCCTTTCACTGTTTCTATTAGTTTCTTTTTCTCTCATATTCCAGGCTCATGGCAAGAAGTTGTGATGGTCACTGTGTTCCCTGCTCTTAAATACCTGCTTTTAATGCCCAGGAAGTCAAAGGCTAAACACGCCATAACACAAATATCTATTATTTGGATAAAATTGTTCTTTTTCTGTAAATTTCTCTGGAATTCTGATTAATTGACCTCTTTTGAGACAAATACACCTGGAAAAGTTGGTTATAATTCTTAAAGGTAATCTTCCTTCAGCTCTTTTCTTTGTGAATAATTAGGCTGAAGCAGTATTGGAGTATATCCACTAATGTATTTGCTATAAATATCTCTAAAAATTTACATTCTGGAGCTATTATAGCTCCATGCTACAGGTTGATAGCAAGCACTGGGGTATATATTAATGTATGCATATACAATGTATAAAAACACACTTTTTCACTAATCAGGAGGACTATTTTTATTGAATATATTTAACTGGGTTTTTCTTTAATTTGGGACGGCATTAGTTTCCACCCTAAGTAACAACACAAAGATTTGGGAGGCTTTTCGCTTGCAGGCAGGGAAGCCATAACGTGAATACAAGTTGTGAAATGGCACCCCACTGTGCTGGAAGCTGTACAAATATGAAACAAAAAGTTGGCTGTCAGGAGATTTGAAGCCGAAGTGAGAGAGAGGGCTTGGATCTCTCTGGGAATCAGTTTGTGCACCTGGAGAGTCGTGTGTCTTTCAGGAGGCAGATTCACTCATTTGTGTTTGTGAACGATCGCTTTGGATACAAATGGATGAAAGCAGGTAGAAATGTTTACAGGGATGACCTGTCAGGGCAGATGCTGCCTGGCTGATATCAAAAGGTCCTGACTGGGGCTGTGAGGGGAAAGAGCTGACAAAAAATGAAGGGCAGTAATGTGTTTATAATTATTACCTACAATATGTTATTGCCGGTAACATTGATGAACTTGGCCAAGTAGAAGCAATCATTACCTCGTCAGCTGCCACCGTGTAACTCTCTGGGTTTACCTAGTACAGGAAGCAATGCATGATTATGCACATGCCCTCTCTCACTCTCTGTCTCACTTAGACAAATATTTCATAGTACTGTTTTGGAAGACTAGGTAGGCAGAAAACATCCCTTTTTTTGGAAAGTGGAACAATGTGCTGCAAAATTCCCTACTTTGTTTAAAAGAGATATTTAAGTATAGTCAGTGATTCTGAAGGTATCTGCAGCTTCCTTTGGTAGTCTCCTGAAGTTTTTGTATTGCTGTGGAAATATTGAAACAATCTAGAGAAATTATTTTTCAACTCCTCGAAGTAGCTCTCCTGTTCTGGAATTGGATTTCATGCTGGAGATACATGAGAAATGCTCATTTGCTTAAAAAAGTTCTCCCATTTTTGACAGCGTTGCAAAGAGTATAAGGGCCTACGTTAAATAAAAAGGCTGAAGGCAGTGGGCAGGAAAAAAACATGTTCTCTGCCGCAGAGCTGCTCTGGGAGCAGGACTGCTGTGGAGACTGTTGTGGTGGTGCCTTCTCTGTGGGAGCTTTGGAAAGGGATTGTGTTTAGCAGTGGTGGGAGTTAGCTGGGTGGTGAAGGGGTGCAGGAAGCATTTGGAGGAGTTAGCATCGGTGATGGGCAGTGCAGGACACCTTCAGGGAACAGCAGGAATTGTTGTGTGGTTTGGAGACTGGGCTTTATATTTGGGACAGGCCTTGTAGGGGAGGTATATGTCTAAGCATATGAGAAAAGTTGGGAAATCCAGAGGAGCAAGGGACTGAAATGGCACAAATAGCTTCATAATATAATGCAACTGGTGCTTTGAGAACAATATAGCTAGAAGATAATATTAAGCTTTAAAGAAACTAAATTACAGATTAGAAAATGGGGTTGTTTCTCTCTGTCTAGCCTCTATAGTTTTACCATAAAGCATTTGTTTTGCATGATAAATCTTAGTTTTTTGGTTTTTTTTCAGCTAATAATTGCACCTGGTTACTTGGCAGAGAAGTGAGATCCATTTTACCTTCGTATTGTTTAATACCATTGTGCACAGATGCAAACAATGAGTACTGAAGTGTCATCTTCCACTCCTCTCCTCCCAGGGAAACTCTGAGTGTATTGTACCTTCCTGTGCCTCGGCACTATCTTAGCATTTTATTTCATAGGCTGGTCTGTATCATGCCTCCTTTTAAACTCAGCTTCTGTGGCTGGTGAGTAGGAGGAAGGGATGCACACAGCCACAGCTTCTGCTCCATTGACTTTTGACCTAATTTAGGAAGGAAGGAAAGGGTAAATAGTGCAGCCTGCTTCTGGATGCAAAGCCTGCCATGGCTTTCATGGAATGAGGGGGCGAGTGGTGCTAGCTTTCTCCTCATCTCAAATAGTTGCGTAGCTTGCTTTAAAAGTCACACCTTTCTTCAGTGAAGCTCCAGAGTGGTGAGTGTGGATCTCCTTTCACACTTATCTCGTGGCATATGTCCTCATTTGGTCTGGTTTTCTGTCAACATCAACCTTGTCCAACCCTCATCCAAGGCAGCGAAGGCACAGCCAGTGGCTTGTGTTTCCTGCAAATGAGACACATTAAGAATTGGGATAATAGATTTTTAGAGCATTTTTCTGTTTGAGATCCATGATCTCTAATAACAGGGAATGATGTATTGGAAGAACAAGGTAAATACTTCCTCAGGGGAAGGTATATAATGATAGCATCTGGAAACTGCTATTGCTGAAAATCATCTTCTCAGGATTTAGTAATTAAAAAAAAAAAAGTCTCTTCATTAAAGTGCTGTGAGGTTGGAGTTTTTTTAGCATTTTTTTAAGCGGATGCATTTCCCCCCCCCCATTTTTTGTAAGACTGCCAGATGTCCCTGAGCCTAGAATTAATTGGCTCTTTTTGTTGTGTCAAGTAAGGAGTACGAATGTTTTCAGAAAATACCAGGTTTACAGACTTCCATAGAGAACATGAAAGGGAGAGAAGGGCTAACTTTCTATAAACAAGGTCCTTGCATCATTTTGTACCACTAACTTGGAGGAACAAATGGAATATTGAAATTGACGGTGCTGGAGCTTTGGAAGCTGTTGGAAATATCCCTGGTGCCCTCATCCCTTCCTTCTGACTAATCCTCCTTTCAGAACAAGCCTGTGCCGACTTCTTTTGCTCTCACCTTAAGGCATCTGCAATGAGTAAACAAACTTCTGCTTTTCAGAAATAACTAGCATTTGGGTTTTTTGAAGGAGGTTTGGGAGTAAGGGTCATGGAGATGTATTTTGTTGTTGGCATTGCTTTAGTAATACAGTGGAGGTTTCTTGTTGCGGTTCATTTCACAAATTCTCCCCATCCATTTTGGATTTGAAAGTATTTTATCATTTTTTAATACTGCTATTTCAAAGGCCACTTCTTAAAATGGATGGGAGGCAGTGCATGGCAGCAGTCATAGATGCAAGCTTTGAAATGGCCCTTTTATGGAGGGGTTTGAGAAGTATGTCTTGGAGCCGTTGCATTAAAATTCCAAAGCGTTAACTTAAATGTAACAATGCTCTGACAAAGTGCTACTACCATCTGCTAGTGAGAATTAGTAATATTTTAAAATCTCCATAATTCCCAGAAAGAGCAGAGGAGTCATGGCGTGAAGAAAAGTATAACTCTAAATTAGTATTTTAGTTCAGGAAGTCGCGAACTCTTTGTGGGGACCACTAGCTACTAGAGATTTTGTGTCACACTCTCAGCTCACATAAGGGAGTAAATATTTGTGGTGTATGACTAGAATGGTGCCTGTTTCTAAGTGTTTCCTGCTCGGTCCCCAGTTTTGAAGCAGAATCCTTTTTATTTACAACCGCGTCTCATTCACATCCCAGCAAAAATTCAGTGGTAACTACAAATACAGTTTGCATGGTAAAATAACAAGGGAGTGTGCTCCCCATGGATACCTAAAAAGATTCATTCCTTGTAATATAACTTTTGTGGACTGGGAGGCATTTCTTTGTTCAGTGTTCCTGTGGGGTTGTGAACACCACCTGAACACTCAGCCTGTTCTGCAATTCAAAGTTGGTCTGCACTGAAGAGTATGAACTGTGGCTGGAAATGTTTTTGGTACCAGAACATCTCCATCCCTAGACTTCTCTCAGCTGAATATGCAGAAGTAGTTAAGCTTCTAGTAAGAAGAGGGTCTGACCCATTTTGAACCTATTCCAAAAGCCAGTGTAACTTACTGGTGTCTGTTAGGAAATGCTTTTTGTATCAGTAATAAAACTACTTTACTCAAATTAGCAAACAGCCAAGTCTTGCACAATATTTCAAGGTGGGAGTGCGAAGAGAAATCTAGTAATGGCAGACTACACATAGCTGTTGGATTGTTGAGGAAGGATTTTGGAGATCCATATTAAAAGATCATTTTATAAACATTCCATTTGAGGACAAAAGGAAAAATGTGGCCAAGTGGAAGCTTTTTTCGTGTTTTTCTCTCCCCCCTCCTATAAAGGATTCACTGAGTTTCGTTTATTCAGAGCCTTGCATGTACTGTAACTAATATTCTTAGCTTGCTCTGCAAATAATTTGATCATATCTCATATGTTTTTTGCTGAAATAATCTTCATCAGGATTTCTTGCTGAGGTACAGGTACTGTGTGTATGTCCATAGGCCTACTGGTACATGGCCATGTGGTCCATGTAGCTAAGACAGGCTAAGTCAAATTCTGCTTAATTTTAAACCAGTTCTGCCCTGCATTATTATTTTGTATAATTTTTTTTTCCATGCCAGAAGTACAACTGATACCGATTTTGGGTTTGAGGAGTCAAGTCTTTCACTTGTTATTTTGGGTGTAAAGATCTTCACCTCTTCCAAAATGCCCCTCAAAAACCCACTCTGCTTTCCTTGTTTTTCATGTAAACAGGCTGATTAACCCATAAAGTTACTCGTTTGAGAAAAGTAACAGTAAATCTAGGATGAATGAAAGATTTCTTGGCTGTCTGTTACTCAATTCAAGCATAGATAGTTGTCTTGTACTATCACTGAGTGGTATTTTGATTTATCTGATGTGAGAGAGGGAGTACAGAGAGGCACCTTCTATTGTGTTAGCAAACATCTGTGTGAGGCAGAGGGAACAGAGGCTGTTTGAACTGTGAGGATGAGGTCTTACCATAGCAGTATTCTTGTCATGCTCTTGCTTTTTTTTGCTTAGACAGGTCTTTGTTTCCTTTCATATCTCATGCATACAGAGAAGTAAAACCAGATGGATTTTTCACACATTTACAGTGAATAATGGGCTGATGAAATAGAATTGGCCAGTCCACAGTTGTCAGTCGATAAAGCTGCCCCTTGAAGGGATCTCTGTTTATCATGACTGGATGCTGAGTAATCTCTGCCAGGTCTGTCACATGGTGACGTGCATGAGGACAAAGCCAGATGCATTCCCACATCATTTTCACTGTAAATGTTTATCTTGCCTCTTAAAACTGTTTCGATACTGACAGATTCAAAGCACATATGAGCGGGAACTGAACTTTATTAAGAAGCAACTCATGATAGGGCTAAAGAGGCCAATCTCTACCTCATAAATCCATTATTTTTGGAAGGACTCGAAGCAATTCCTAGTAGCTCTCCTTTTACTGATCCCTCTCATTCCCAGCATCTTGACAAAGAATGAGGTTGATTTCACCAGGAAGCATTTGTTCTAGTACCAAAGAGTAAGGGGCAAAGTAGGAAGTGGTTGGTGATTTGTTGCAGGTCTTCATGAATTCTTGGCTCCATGATTGAGTATAAAAGTGGTAGAGTGCTGTGCAAGGCATGTGTTTGTTGTCTGCCTTTTCCTTTAGAGTCATTGGAATTTTCTTAAAACTGTGCAGAGAAGTGTTTTGTGACATTGAAAAAAAAATTTAGAAGTGCTCAGAAACATAGTCCTTGCTGCAAATCCTTCTCAGTAATCTACCTCTATTTATAAATAAAGAAGTATCTTTTTAAAAGTGTGATTGGCAAAAGGCAGAGTAGCCTGGCTAAAAGTGTTTTGGGTCTAAATGGCACAAAACTGAGAGTGAGTTCACACAGGAATATCCTGATACAGTTTGCTGAGGAGTCACTCATGGCAGCTAAACTAGCTCACAGCTGGGCAGGTGTAAGGTTCTCCCTCTTCTCCTCCTTTCCTTACCTTCTCACCAAAACAGCTTGGATGTGCTCCTGGCCACCTGACTGTCCTGGTTTGTGTGTGCAACTGCCTGCCTGTTTCATCTGTTTCATTCCCAACAAGATCGTCCTGTCCTGTCCCGTCCCATCCCATCCCATCCCTCCACTTACTTTGCTGTCACAGAAAACAGTTCCAGAGGACAGTTAAGACTTTGCCTGCACGCCGGCAGTTTCTTGTGCTTGTGAAATTCCAAGGGTTGAAGCCAAGCAAGGAAAGTTCTCTGCCACTTGGCAGGTACTTCTGTCAAGCAGTTTTTCTCTCTTCACCATGTCTTGGGCCATTCCCTCCAGATTGAATTTGACACCAGCAATGACATTTATCTGCACAGTACCTATGTTGCAAAAACCTGTATTGATGGAGATCCATACCTTTGAGATAAAATGACTATGTGTTTGTGTACTGGCATGCAAGCATAACTATGTTGAGATCTGGCATAATGGTAGGGAAGAACTGGAGGAGTTCCTGAGGCAGCAGTTTTAATGCAGGAGTTGTCTCTGAAGTTTGTAGCTAAATGGCAGATTGTGTGTCCTGATGCTGTTCATCCTATTGCATCACTAAGTACCCATGTTGTGGTGAGAGTACCTAAGATAATGGACTAGTTTGATGTGCTGACTGTAAGAAGTGCATAGTAAAAAGCCGTCCATGGTGAAGTTTTTGTAATCTTTCTGGCTTGTTTCCCATCAGCTTCATTTACTTGGTCTCATGCCCCAGGACAATGCTCTTGTATCTATGTTACCAGAAAGGCAAAGGAGAGCTTCAATAATAGTTCTAGCCTGAAACTATTTGGGAAATATTTTTGCTTCTGTTACTTGTTATTTTTCCCCATCTGTGCTGACAGATTATATTTATTAGCACAACACAGTATTTGGAGCCAAAATACGTTCTAAAATCCTAGTTAAATTGCTTATTTATCAGTCTACTCCTTATAAATTAGGATTTCTAGGTTCTTGCTGGTTACATGATATAAATGGCACTGGTTTGGGGGTCCTAGAGCTAACTTGGCTGGGCACAGTACCTAACTGGCTTATACTTGGTCATGTTCAGTGTATAGTCTGTATTGAGCTGCATTTATATGCAATCAAAAGTGTAGAGCAGATAGTGAAGCTCAGGGTTTTTTTTCTGATAATCATAAATTGAACAGCCAAGAAGTTTTTGCAGTGACACAACAAAGGATTTTTGATGCATTTGTTTTTATGTCATGCAAAACAATATTTTTGCAGACTGCTGGTGCTGCTGACTGACTACAGCCTTGAAATAATCTCTGACTTTAGGTTTTTCCTATTCTGTAAAGATCTGAAAGTGTCATTGTCCCATCTCGCTGTCTAAACATAGTGTACATTTGAACATGTTCCTGGGTTCAAATGGAGCTTTAATCCTGTATTAATTATTTTCTTGGTAGTAACTCCTACTGGAACAGTTGTCAGGATAAAGACTGCTGGCCATGTTCCTTTTCTCATCTCTAACTGGAACGGGGTGGAGGGCTAAGTAGATTTTCAAAGTAGTCACTTATGCCCATTTTACAAGCAGGGCATGTGATTCACTGCTGACATTATTTTCATCATCCCCAAGAGCTATGATAGTGCAGCCACTAATGCAGTCTGAGACACCTGAGTACGTGTGGATAGAAACTTTTTTGAGGAGATAAGGTGGCGGAAATAAAAGAAAATATTTCCCATATCACATGTTAAGAAAAGCTACCAGAGCCATTTAAAAGGAAACAAAATGGGCTATAACCGTCTTAGTATAGATGATTCTTTTAGATAAAAACATCATACCCTCTCTTGTAAAACTTTTGGAGGAAAAACATGTCTACCATTGGGGCTGAAATCTTTCCTGCCTTTTCATACTCTGTCTCTCATGACTTCTGAAATCAGTATGAATCATTCCATTGACTTTATTGGACTTTGGATCACATCTTCTATATTTATGTAATTCCTTCTTGTCCTTTTATCCATTCCTTCTCTCTCCCATCAACTACTTTCTTGCCTTTTTTACACAAAGGCATTAGTAGCTGCCAATACTCATAAGCAGCCTTTCAGTAATGCATGTGGAGTCTTCGTGCATGTGTCAATTGAGGGAGGCTGACTAGGGAAATCTTCACATTCAGATTTAAACATAGGTAGGAATCCCACTGACACATTATTCCTATTACTCTTATAATCTTCTTTTTTGCCTTTTTTTTGTCTGAAGAGGCAAAACCTTATTTAGAAGCAAGTTAATTTTCAGTGTTTCTGGAACATTGATCACTGTCAGCTACTAAAGAAAGAACCAGATGGACTACACTGATATCTGTATATCCTCTACACCATGCTTTATTCTTATTGTGGCTAACCGGAGACAAAAATGGTTTTATAGTTAAGGAATAACATGAGAATTTGTGAAAGTTGGATTCAGTTTTGGGGTCTGTCCTGGTCTGGAGGAACACATACTGTGATTGACAGATATGAACTATCAAAGTGGGATCATCAGGTCTCCTCATGAGTTAGTGTTCCACCCTGTGCAGTTATTGCCTTGACTTGTTGAACCTCTTTTCCATGGGGAGAATGATATCCCCTTACTGAACACCTTTTGCCTGGTCTGCTGTGTTTGCACTCTTCAGGTTGAGTTCTGCCTTGTGCTGTGTTGTATCTGTATGCCCAATGCCAGTGATACCATTTCAGCTGAGAGCTTTGAAGTTTCCTGTACAACTGTTGGTTGTAAGAACGTATTTTTTGCATCAATGACTAGAACAAGCTATTCTATTTTAGGAAGGCAAAATTTGGATGCAAGCAATGAGCTTATTCTGTGATATGCTTCCAAGATGATTGTGAGTGATGGAGCTGGAGTGTTCGCTCAGTTTTACTGGAGGGTGGAAAGTGGTGATGTGGATTGCTACTGTTACGGGCAGAAATTTCGGCTTTGGGTGTAAGTCAAAAATATGTATGTGTATTTATGAAAGCAGTCAAGCTCTAGCTTGTGTAAAGGTACTTACGACACTGTTTCAAATGGCACTTGAAATGCATCTCCCCATGAATAGGAAACAACCTTTTTCTTTTTTCACATATTCTTATCTGCTCTTGCAGGTAAACCTGTTATCTGGAGGAATTGCTCTGTTTTGCATTTGCTGCACTGCTTTCAATTAGAATCTGAAATATCCAGTTTGAAAATCTAAACCTGAAAATTGTAGATGATTTCCTGAATTTCCAGGGTATTATGTGTGTGTTTGTTTTTCCTCTGACATACAGTAGTGAAACATTGTAAATCCACCAAAGAGCAGGCCAACTAAAATAATGTCATTGTTTCTACAAGGCAAAGCAAGTGTTACGGCAGAGAAGTACACATCTGTTTTTGAACTAATGTCTTTATTTCAGGTGGGCATTAAAAGCTTTTTAAAATTTCACACCTTTCTTTCTTCTTGCCAAGGTTTTACAACACAAAAGTATTTTTGAGAACAAGTTTCCCATTGGAAATATCAATCAAAGGTGCTGCAATAGTTAACAGAATGGCTTGCTACAAGCATTGTGGGGTTTTGAAAGGGGTACTTTTGAAAGAAACTAAATTGATGTGCAGCTTCAGAGGGTGTACAGCACGTAAAACAATCCTCGTGATCAGTTGATTTTCTCACCCAGTGCTCAAAGTTTACATAGGTATCAAAAAAAGAGGTGAGCCGTGTTTCCGAGCAGAAATGAAAATATTATGCATTGTTCCACTGAGCAGGCTGCATCCAGGATGAGTATTTTCTCTGCATATCCTTACTTGTGTACCACCACTTGGTCAGTTCACCTTTTCTGTGATTCAAAAAACATCCACTGCTATGTTCTGAAGGATAGCCTACTGCCCTGCTTTTTGGTGTGGAGTTCCCATAATCTGGGATCCATCCTCCTCATCTGGCTCTCCTGTTGTGCATGTATCAGTATTTCCAGTTTTATCTCTCAAGGATAGCATACTCCCCTTAATTTCCTTTTCCTATTGGATCTGTATTTGCCTTTTACAGGTGGCTGAGGGGTACAAGTATAAAGCATATCATGTGTGTACTCCTTTATTTCTACACTAAAATTGGCACGTTTTCAACGTTATATACTTCAAATATTTAAACGGATTAAGTCTGAATAAGCTCTGAAAAGTTCATGCGTTTCACAGCTTATTTTAAAGTCATTCAGAGTCTTCATCTGCAAGGCTTTTTAAAATAATGAATATTTTTATGGTATTTCATTTTAGGCCAAGCTGAGTAAAAGCAGGACTTTTAAGTTACCCAGCAATTGTAAGTCTTAAGTCTTAGGAATTCACATTTTAGGAAGGTTTGTATTGTTTATTGTGCTGGCTGGATTAGTGAAATCCTATTTAAAATATTAATAGGAAGAAATGTTAACACTCACAGTAGAACTTTAGCTTTAGGAGTATTATCTAAGCAAGCAAGGTCAGATTAGTCGTGCACATTAGATGTGAGAATAATGCTTTGGTTAAAGCACTTGACTTGCACTTGGGAGACTTCTGTGTTTTTTTGCCATTTCCACTGATTCTGGCATGACACCGGGCAAGTCATTCATCTTGTTTCATTGTGTGAACAGCAGTGAGCATTTCTGGCTCTGTCACTATCTTCGGAATATTATTTTGCAATTATTAGGATTTATAAGGAAACACTGAAAAGCTGGGGCATCCTGAGCAGATAAGCAGAATCCGGAGCTTCAAAACAAACAAACAAAAGGCCAGGCCTTGAGCTTTTCCATGTCACTGTGAGGCACACTCAGAATGTTCTGTTCTCTCTGAATGGTAAGATCTGTAATATGTAACTAAGGTGGTATTGCCAGATCTTGACAAGGCGATGACAGCGTATATATAAAATGTTTTAGTGTGGCAGTGGGAATTCTTCATAGACTCTTTGTACACATTTACTTACTCAGCCACATGCAACTACATCCTTTTACTATTTTGTTCCCCCAACAGTATTCAAAGAGACAAGTTACTTACATCATTACTGAAAACGGACTATGGCTTCTATTTCAACAAATGATTGAAAATAATTATTTGAAGAATAATTCTTTCATAATTATAGAACCATGGCTGAGCAACATACTAATGTAAAAAATGAGGGAATCCCAAAACTTACTATTTTCTTTTTATTCAAGACAAAGAAATTACATTGGTGGAAATTGGTTATTTTTATAGCTTGTGGAGCTTTATAGCTTAATAAAAACTTCTTTGTAAGATTTTTTTAAAATTCCATTTTATGCTGTAGTGTTTACTCAAACCTATGAGGATGCCTCAAACCACCCTGACAGCTGAGTACATTGATTATATGGATATCTGCTATCTAAATTGGCAATGTTAAGGCTGCTGTTATTGTAGAACATAAACTATTCCTTTTGGTAACTAACATTTATTTTTCCTGCACACCAGTTTTTTTCCCTTCTGTTCCAGTATGCGTATATAGCTCTTCTATGAGTAATTCTGTGTATGTTTGTATAATCCTACAGTGTTTTCTGAATAGATTAAGGAATTAATTTGCCTTCTAATTTTCCTCTTCCTTATTCATCTTTTGTAACTCTGCAGAACAATAATTAAGACAAGAGGGAGGAAGTACAGTGCATTGATTGTTCTTTCAATCCATAACTGCTTATTAAAAGGGACATTCAGCTATAAACCCCGTTTATCGGTTAAGCAGAGTTTATTTTTAGAAGGGGTGTGTGGGTACACGTATGTGATATTAGCATGTAGGTGGTAATGTCAGTAGGTAATTTGGTCTCCTGTATGTGAATATCATTGGTTTTGTGTACCCTAGTGACTTTAGAATCTTTTGCTGATATTCTGGAACTAGGCCTAAGCAGCATCTGTAGGGAGCAAGTCATTTGGTTTCTGAACCACTCGAGTTCTCAAAACTTCCCACAAGCCACTGTGTCAACTTTGCCCATTGACCTTGCTCTAAATGCCAAGAAGGTGTGGTTTTTGCAATGTAAGAGGTAGGAGAAGTACATTCCCTGAATTATGAAGAGGAAGCAAATGAGTTGTCTTAGCCTATATATTTTAGCATTTCAAAAGCCACTCTGGGGTTATGTTGCGAGTTGTTAGGTTAGCTGGTCAGAGTTGTGCTGGAGGAAGATAAATTTTAGTCATTAGCACATTAGCAATGTGAAAAAGAGAAAGAAACACAATTCTATTAATAGGGCTTATGGGCCAGTCAGAGTCGGTGGAAACTCATTAGGTGCTGTATTTCCATCAACATGTACATCTGTAGCAATTGAAAAACACTTTAGGAGTTGGAGACTTCGGGTTATGATGCAGACACTTGTCTTCAGCCGGACATTTGTTTTTGTGCTAGCTATTGTCCTCAGAAGCATCTCTTAAAATGCTGCAGAGAACTGCTCTGCAGTTTTCCTCATCCCCCACGCCACTGTACAGCTATCTGATGTCTGTGAAAGGCAAAAGAATTTAAGGGTATGAAAAAAACAGAATGCAGAAATGCATTTTGTGAAATTGCTTTCTTGATTTGTATGTTTTACCATACATGAGATTGGTGTGGGAAATGAATGATTACAAGTAATACGTTTATTCATTGTATATTGTCAAAATATGAATATAATTGCATTCTAGTACTTACCTGTAGCAGTGTTTTCTGCTTGTGATAGTTTCTGGTCTGCTTGCAGTCAAATGTGAGCAAAATATGCTTTCACAGCATCTAATTCAGACTCTGTGGTCCCTCAACTTCCAACTGCTGGCTTGAAAAACTTCTGTCCTAAGTAATTTGTGCCTTTTTGTTTTCTATCAGGAATTTTTTTTTCCTGTCTGGCAAGTGATGGCCTTCAAAAGATTTTTCTGAAGCAGGAATAAAGAAAGGCCATAAGGGCTCTGGTTATTCTCTCCCTCCTATGTACAGCCCTCTGCAAAGTACCACATTCTTTTTAATCCCAGGTGCCAGGGCACTGCTGCCTTTTCACTCTCTTGTGGTGTTTTCTAAGGAGAATTCTTGCTGTTGCAATAAACTGTAGCTATGGACAGAAGGAGCAAGTTATCTCAATGTGTTCTTAAGCTAAAGAAAGTCTGTGGTTTCTTCAGAATCATTTCTTGGCTCAGTTAGTTCCTCTGAGGACAACAGCTTTGAGGTAACTTGCTAGAAAATGAGTGAAATTTGAACTTTTTGAAAATCAAGTTAAACGCCTCATGCATATTTCATGAATGCTTCTGTGAAGAAATGACTTCGGTGTACGCAGCAGGTGCCAAATTACAAACTCTTTCTCTTTCTATGTACACGTAAAAATGCAGTAAATCATTACCAGATTAGTCACAAAATGGTTACAGTGCTTTAAGATGAAGACACCTGATTTGGCTGCTGGTTGGAGCTCGCTGTCCCATTAGCCTCCAAGTATCTGACCAACTGGTGTCCCCTGTTGTCTTGTTTCCAGTGGAAACTCTTAACTACTGACCTTTGTGCCAGAAGCTGTGGTGGCACCACTGGCAGGTAGGGAAGGAATATGTGTTCATTCAGCTTGGATGACTGGCTAGATGAGTCCCTCAGTCTAGCAGAGACAGAAGTAAAGCAAGCTCTGGTGAAGTTAAGTGACAAGAAGTCAGTTGAAATATAAATAATAATATCAACTTTCTTGTTAAAAAAGTATCAGTAATTTAGTAATCTGTTTTCCAACCCAAGAAATTCAGGGGAACCATATAGAAAAGGTCTTGGCTGAATTTACTAGGTGGTGATGAACATTGTTGGTTAGGTTAGTCCTTTTCCACTGGTGTCTTATTGATTGAGCTGGTGTTAATCTAATGGCCTAGGAACTAAGTCAGAAGCTTGCAGCTGATTCTTTGTGATAAGAGAAAAAAAAAATCTTTCATTATTCACATAAAAATAATGTGGGTAAATGTAAAGAGAATGAATGTATATTTTCAGTTATCAAAAGTTTCAGGGTTTTGTTTCAGGTTTCTGTTGAGCTGCAATTTTCACTGCAGATATATATTGTACATATATCAGTCTTTGAGTAAAAAGTAAAACAACCTCCATCCTGGGGAAGACAAAAAATCTAGCTTCCACTTCCTCAAGCCTCTCCTAACAGTATCTTTGCATCGTTTCTGATGTTCTTTAGAAAGATCTCCTGCCTACGCAGATAGACAAACAAAAGTCACTACAGCATAGGAAATACACAGATCACTCTGTATTTGGTTTTAGACACTAAGTTTTATCAGAGGGTCTTAGAAAGGTTGTGGATTGTCTCTTCTTAAAGAGTCCCTTTCTGTGTAATTTTTGTCAGTTTAAGAAATATCTTTCTTGTCTCTCAATGTTCAGCTTTATTGATTTTGGAAGTCTGGGGCATGCATACCTATGCAGAATACTTCTCAGAGAACATCAAAGATTTTCAATTTTCTGACATGCAAATTGAATTTAATGTGATTACAAATTTAAACACAAAACCAAATTAAATTCCTTTTCTATAATTACATATAAGTTTAGATTTTAAAAAGTGCTTTATATGCATCATGTTACTTTTGTCTTTAAACTGCAGACTCTAGTTTGAGGTGCATTGCAAATGTCATGGATTGATGAACTGGTTGAGAAGAAAGCAAACAGATTCTGCTGAATTAAACAGGAAATTAAATTTACTGTGTATAAAAAGCATAAAGTGTGTGAAGGCCATTGATTTTTTCAGTCGGCAAGGCTGTGATTTGCTTTGTTTCTGTACAGTGCTGTTTGTTTCCTGGTGGGAAATACACCCCATCTGAGAGGAGAAAAAGTAGAATGCAGCTGTTTATCATTTTGTGCCACGTTTGCTGATGTAGAGTGAAAACTAAATAATCCCGGCAAGCTAAAATTCTTGGCAAAGGAAAGCGTTAGGTGTGGGGAAATGGTATGGAACAAGACAGACAACTTTAAATTGCTTTTTGAGAATTTGGCTGGTCAGGGTTTGTGTAAGAACTTCTTGCATGTCTGAAGTAATAAACCGCAGTCTGTGAATTTCAGTAAGTGGCTGGTGTAAATGAAGCTTCAGTGGTCACATTTGCTGTTGTCACAGTGCTTGCTTAGCCCACAAACATGACCGCTTCCCAAATGTGATCTCACGTTGTGGATGAAACTGTCTCTGAGAGACTTGAAAATGCCTGAACTGTAGCCTGCCACTTAAGAAGCATACTGGATCTCACTAATGCTGCTTAGTGTAAGAAGGACAAGGCTCGAGTGCTCCCAGTTGCTGTGCTCCCAGTTGCTGTCACCACTTTTAAGGATTTGTGACTTGGGTTTGTGAGTTTTTCGGTGAAAGGACCACAGCTTGCACCTACACTCACTTGGGATTAACAATAACCTGTAATCAGCAAGGAAGAACTGTATAATACGGAGGAGTAGCAGATACTTGACCCTCTGGTCTTGACTGCTGCCCTTTCAATGCTGCAGAAAGAAGTAGGTGATCCCAGCGACAGGAGGTGACACTGCCTTGTTTGGGTAATGGGAGCCCCTCTGGCACAGCCACCAGCAGCCTCTTCCCAGCCTGAAGGGTTGGCAGACAAGCTGGTATTTATAGCTGGATTCTCAGCAGGCAGTGCAGGTCATACCATGAGCTGGTGTTCTTTGTCTCATGAGTGGCAGTTCCTTACAGGGTTCTGTGTTTCAGCTGGTCCTGTCGAGGATCTTTCAGGGTTGCTGAGTTTGGGCAGCATTCAAGGCCAGAGGTGCATGCCCAAGCTTTCACAGGATTCAAAACCTGAATGCAATGATGCATTCAGGGATGAATGCAATGTCACACTTGTACAGTTTTGCATTGTTTTTTATTTTGTTGCATGTATTTCTCTGTGTCACTGCTTGAAACGAGTGTGATTAAAGCTTAAATATTTTGCTGAGTATCCTTTCTCTTTATAAAGGGCTTTTTTGTTCCCACTGGAACGTGATAGTAAACTGCTACTTAGAATTCTCTGTATTAATGAGGAGCTGCTGGAGGGCTGATTACATGTAATCAATTGATAGCTAAGGAAATCAAACACTATTATAATATTTATTTGATGCTGCTTAAACCAAGGCTTTCTATAGATTGGGAAGAATAAAGCATATAACTTTCCTGCATGACATGTTTGATTTATATCAAACCAGACTAATGCATATTGATTCATATATTCAACTCAGTGTGTGACAGTCCCTTCACTAGCATCTCCTGGTTTGGTAGGATTTTCTTGTAGTATTAAATGGCCCACAATAAATGCACTTTAGCTGGTCTCCAGAGCCTAGCAGCAGTGCCCCAGGACTTTGCTATAGGGCAGCTTGCAAAACACAAGGTAATGATGTTTTACTGGGTCATGTTTTGTCCTCTGAGTTGGTGAGGGGCTCTTGGGACAAGCATACAGTTGCAGATATTTCTAGTATTAGTACCAGTAGCTTTAGGAATATTGAGAGGCTCTCATGTAAATGTGTAGTTTTATTGTTTCTGATGAATAGGAATAAAATTGTCTATATTTGAACTTCAAAGTTGGGAGCCATATGGGCTTGTGCAGAAATTATATCATTTACACTTTGTGAGAGTCAGAATCTTATGCTTTCTACTGTGTACTCCTGTAGCATCTGCTTAAAAACATATCATTCAGCTTTATTTTAGAGCTCTAAATTTTGCTTTAATTAGAAGTGACTTGCATGTCAGTGGACAGTAAAATGAACAAAATTGTCTTTAGTAGAAGTGTTCATAAGAACTAGGCACAGTTTCTAGCTTCATCCTAACAGGAATTTTTTCTTATAAACCTTATAGGTGCACAGTTTTGTTATATTCCATCTAACTTGTTCGTGTGGCTGTCATCTGTATGACAGAATTCCCTGCTTTTGAATGCTGCACCTTTGACCTTTGTGTTTGAGTAAAAGATGCACAAATTAACAGAGAACTTAACTTCCAATCCCCATTTGCTTCTTGCTTGATGATTCATTCTATATTGAAAACAAACCTCTTTCTGCTTCCTCTTCTGCAATCACTGAGTTAAGTGAACACTGCACAGATGAATTCAGTTTATCCTTTGGATTTGACCCCCTTCTGGACAAACTCTGCCTGCTTGGCTTTTGTAATGAGTATCAGGGAACTGGTATGTCTCTTTTGTTTCATTAACACTTTGGCAGAATAATTTCTTAAATTTCTTAAACCACTAAAATCTGTTTAATAGATGATCTCATGAGGGAAGAAGGTTTTCCAACCCTATGGAAGAATATATTTAAAACATATTGATTCAAAGTATAGTGATTGTGGGCAGGTACCTGGGGATAGGATGCAATCTAATCACCCTTTCGTGACCTTAAAGGAGGAGACATAGTTGAGTTTATTGGTCTGAACTGAAACCAGAGAGGCTGCTGCCTTGAGAACTGTATTGTCTAATGCCTCCAAAGCTTTATAACCTTTATAATTTTTCTGAGTCTTATTTCCCTTCTTTTTAAACTGTGAATGGCACACATGCTAGGACTAAATCTGGTGCTTCAAGCCATCAGCAGCTGTCAGGGAGGGTTTCCCTGGCTGTTGGCACAACTTCAGAGACTGGCATGCGCAACTCAACCTGAGCAGAAATCGTGATGCGTGGGCGTATGTTACAAGGCCTCTTTCTCCAGGCTGAAAAGTTCCAACTCTCTCAGCCTGTCTTCATAGGAGAGGTCATGAGGAAGTGCTCTAGGAAATGAGAGGGCTCGCCCTTGTCTTGGATTTTGTGTATTTACAGTAGCATTTATGGGTGTTGTCAAATATGAAGTTGGGTTTGTTCTGGTTTGTAACCCAGACAGATCAGTTCTCCTCGTGTGTTGTCAGGGTGTTTCAAGGGTTTCATTTGGCTCTGACAGAAGTTAGTCATTGAACTTTCCTGCAGTTATAACGTAGATTGGGAAGACAACTGGATGATATACATTTTCATATTTGATTCTAAATTCTGTTTAGATATTTGTTACCATTAGCTTTACCCTTCTTAGTTGCATGTTACAAATAAGAATAACATATTCACATTCTGTAAAACAGAACTCAGCAATACTTGCTTCTTTCTGTCACCAGTTGTCTTTGTCAAAGTTTCTGTGAGTTGCTTATATTGTTTAGTGGAAATGGGACAATTTTTACATCTCGTTTTTGAAAAGTTAATTTCTGCTTGCTTGTTTGAGGTAAATCTAGCTAGAAGTTAATCTATGAATGAAATGCTTTTCTGAATCACAAAGCCATTTCAGAGTACATTGAGAGTAACCCAGACAACAGGTTGTAGGTATTGCTTTTATATGGAATATATCTGATAGTTTATTCTTGTAACAAATCTGGACTAAGTCTACATACCGCTATTAAACCAGTTGTAGGTACTGGAATTAGCAATACTGTAGCACTTGGAAACCTCTCCTTTACCAGGGACACACTGTTGCTACTAAACTGATAAAGATGACTTGATTAAGAAGAAAGATAACTTGAAATTTTAAAGCCCCTACAGTACAGGACGAGACGACAGCTGGATGTAGGCAGTTGCATCCAGACAGATACTGAGATACTGTGGGACTGAATTAGTCAGCTTTGTAGGCAGTCAACAGAAACAACTCTGTAGAAGGGAGAAAAGAAGCAGGTCCCTGCTTCTCTCTGCATACACCGAAGAAAAACAAAAACCACCCCCCAAACTAAGATTAGTTGCTAGTATCACCTGAATTATTGGTAACAAAGAATGAGTAGGTAGGAAAGATGATACCAAAACACTGTCTTCTAATCTTACGGAGAAAATAGAAGCATGTGTTTACCTAACCTTGTGACCCTTTATAATCAGTGGTTGTAAATAGCAATTCGGCACCACTGATGTGGGCATTGTTTCTTCCCTCAGTTGTCTGGATTGTCAAAGGTGTAAGGCTGTGCTGCAGTGTGCTCTGAACAGCCATTGGTGTGAGCAGAGCTGGTCGCACGTGGAGGACGAAAGATGGTGTTTTTCCAACAACTTACCCATTAAAACTCTCAAAAGTAATTCTAAACCTTACGTTAATGCTGCTCCTCAAATGAAACTGAAGCAGTTTTATAGTGGTGCTGTGCCCCTGACTTAATTGCTGTGGAGGTTTATTGTTCTCTTTGGATCTCCTCCGATATGCCCACCCTCCCAAATCCATCTCCCAAGTGTGTGTACATGTTTGCTTTTTTTTCTCAAGGTAAGTTTTCCTGAATGTCAGCATCAAATAATAAAGAGATTATTTTGACAGAAGCTTGGGGAGGCTGTGACTGGAAGGGGCATGTCCTTCACAGTCAAATCATGGAAACTGTATCTTCGAACTGATGTTCTCCTGCAGGCAGGTCAAGAAGAGTGCAGTGCTTTTCAAGCGAGTGCGACAAATGGATAAAATAGTGGGGAAGACGGAATTTAGGAAATAGAGGTTGTGTGACTATCCAGATGTGATTTTTTTAAAAATCTTAATTTTCTATTTTATTTTCTAAGCCATTTTCCAGTAGAAATCTGGGAAGTAAATACTGTCAAGAGTGTTGGGGTTTTTTAATTTTAATTTGATAAACCTGTATAGGATGGAGTATCTGATTTTAAGCAATTCTTTAAGCTTCGATGAGCCTGTTAGCTGAATGCATCTCTTTCTGGGAAAAAAAAAAAAAGATGCTAATGTTGCAGTCTGTGTCAATAACCTTCCTGTCAGTACAGCTGCTTGAGTTCAAATGAAACACCAGCAAGGCGAATGGAGGGCGAATTTAACCTTCCATTCATGATGACTTTGTGTAGAAAGATTGAAGGACAAGCAAGGGAAGATAGTGGAGGAGTATATTTTTTTCATGCTTTCTGGTTTGACAGTCCCTGCAGAAGCTGTCAATAAGTCAGGCTGAAGCATTCATTTGGATATTTTGTCCTACATGACCAAATTTGACTGCAAGTCCAAGCAAATAAAAAAGCCAATACAGTAGTGTTGCGGAGGGAAGCTGGGCGTGTGCCAATTTAGGAACACTCGAGAGAGGCTCAGAACACGGCTGTTGTAGAAAAACTCTTCATTTTATTTTGACTCCAGTATTTATAGATATGTCCAGAGGTCAAGGGATTGGCTACACAGGTCACCACCCCTTCAACCTGTATGGTGGACATCACCATCAATCATTTCTTCTCTCACAGGAGAAGTATGTAAACATTCTAAGAATAGACATTATTTACATCAAGGCTGCGTGGGAAAGTTCTACAGAAAGACAAAAGACAGAAAACTCAGGGCAATACAGTAGGATTGTGGAGCACAATTGCTTCTGTCCTACAAGCTGAAACACCTTTTCCTGATTTAATGCCGGTGACATTTCCACAGGCATCTGGTTCTCTGCAATGCCAGAATTTTTGGTATTTGTCAAGACCAAATCTCCCTAGCCCTGCACAGTTTCCTGAGGCTGATGAGCCTTTCAGACCTTGTCACATGGAGACCCTGAAATCTCTAAAGTGGACTCCTCAAACTGAATTCTCCTTCCCAGTGGCATTTGGTACCATGTTGACTTCACTCTATTATCAGCTAGTAACCTAACACCAGTCTACAAGGCAGGATGAGAATGTTACTGGCTTTGAAAAAGTTCAGAAGTTTAAAGGTGAGCAAAGCTGTGCTCATACCTATTTTAAAAATCTGTACTATGGTGCCTACTCACCTCAGTGGATTTCTCAGGTGGGAATTCATATTAGTGTAGGCATTCTCCTGCTGATCTATACTCCGTGTGTTCTGGTGCTGTAGGATGAACTTGTCCTTGCTACCAATAATTTTTTGCACTGTTTGGATTTGTGATATGCGAGAAAGTTCAGAATTACTTTTTAATTTTTTTCTTTTCTTTTAATTGAAAATTCAGACCTTGATGTATTGTGGAACTGATTGACTGTGTAAGTTTGAAATACCAGTTTTGTTTTTGTACTTTAATTACATCCAGCTGTTATCTATAGCTTTATTCTTCATAAGCTTTTTTGAGCAAAGGTCATTGTTGCATATTTGCACTGAAAGTAGTACAGTTGGCTGACAAAGCATTGGCATAAAGATGTTATTCAAGTAACACTTGAATAACTATGAAAATAATAAAATTTTAATCCTTTGAAATTTTTGATATTGTTTAATTAAAGTACTAGGGTTGAAAAAACCACCAAACAATGAAGAAGATGTCTCTGTTATGAATTCACTTCTTTATCTCCACTTGGAGGAATAAAGAAGCATTTTGGTCACATCTCTGAAATATCCAGTAAATTAAATCAAATCAAATCATAAAGATTTGTGTAATCATTATCTAAATCTAAGTATCTAATTAAACAAAAACACTTTCTGTTTTAGAATAAATTAGTGTCTCAGGCTGCCTTTGTGGGCAGTGAAACAAAAATGTAAGTCATCAATCTGTTTCTTCCTCTTAGCTATTAGCTATAATTTCCTTCCTTACATTCTGGTTGTCTTCCTCCCCACAAGCTGCTGCTGCAGGTGCAGTTTGGTGATGATTTCTGTTGGAAATGTTATTTAGCACTGCTCTGCTTCTTTTCAGAAAAAAACAAAAGGCTCTGCTTGGTTTCAAATGTTTAACTCTGTGATCCTGTCACAGCAAGTGCCCTCCACTGCCACACCGAGTTTGACACCTGAAAGAAAATATTACCGACTTCAAAGCAATCTATACCAAAGTACTTTCAGTCAGGGCTGATACTGGAGGTAGACTCTGACACCAGAGGGTTCTGGTTTGAACACTGAAGGAACAGGAATTACACATAGCTCTCTAATTGAAAGAATTGTATGAGGAAGAGGGAAGGTTCTCTAAACTTCTTGCTGATTTATTTTATCCAACTAAAACTTTCTAGTAGGTAGAGCCTGTCTTGAGTAAACTGGCCATCTGAACAGGATGACAAGACCTGTGCTTGGGTTTTTTTCTTGCCTTTGTCCTCCCACTGACTCTGAAGGAAAATGCTAATGGTAAGTTTTTGGGGTCTGTGCCCATGAGACACGTTCTGTGGGATACTTGGAAGAGACAGGCTCTACCATAAAAAGCATCTCTGCTAGGAGAGATGGCCCACCTGGTATGGAGGGCTTAGTTTAGGGCCATGGTCATGAGCAGCCAGTTCTAAGTGGTCCTGATCGAGCAGAGGGTTGTCTCCCAACCTCACAACTCCTTACAATGACCTCAATCAGCCTATATATTAAAGTTAAAAATGAGCAACTTTTTAAAAACATGACTAAGATGTTTAGTTCTTGTAGATTGGTGGAGAACAACTGATAATTGTGGAGTATTTTAGGACTGGCCATTGCGTATACATACAAAATATTTCCATTCCACAGAAGACAAAGAACAGTATGAACGCCAGGGTTGAAAACTGGTGTGACTGTTGTTTCTCTGGAGTGCTACAGGCATTCTAAACTGTTTGGTTTGGGGGTTTTGAGAGGTGTTGGGTTTTGGGGTTGATTTTTTTCATGTGTATTGCTTTTTATCTCTTTTTTTTTTTTTCTTCTCCTTTGCATGTACTTCAAGATGCTTCAGTACTAGAAAGAAGCTGCAAGGCGATTGTGTAGACAACCTTAGGAAACTACTATGGTTTTAGCAAAGAGCTGTCCATTATGTAATAACCAAATTTTCTCAGAAGGCATTTAAAGAAATGTGGTAAACCTCTGTATTTTGATGAAGGCAAAATTTGAAAGAAGTGAAAACATGGAAAAAAATGGTACAGAAACTGAATAGAAACTGAATAGACTGTTTTAGTGTGGGGAAAAAAGCAAATAGGAGAACAGAATAATCTGAATAGTCAGAAAAAAAAGCAAGGAAGCATAATGAAGAAATCTAATCTCCACTGTACCATGGAGGGGTCAGGTAAGAGCCACATCATCAGAATGAAAAAGGTGGTATCTGTCAGTGCAAGAGTTTGTGTGGAGGCAAATGATTGCACACAAAATAATTGTGTTTTCTTCTTGATAAACAGAGTTAAAAGGCATTTTCTAAAGGCATCACGTAGGAAGCAGCTGGCTTTTAAAATTTCTTTTAAACCCTGTCTGCATAACGTGCCACGAACCTCTGTTCCTCCAAGCAGTAGATCTGCCTTTCCTGAAGGAGCAGCAGGATTTGAGCCTCAATCTGTCAAATGCAGATAGACCCATTAGTCATTTGTTTTGTGTGGTGACTCACTAGGTGACCGAGTCTTACCTTTTCATGCTCATCTTGCACAACAAATTAAAACTGAGTCTGATACCCAGAAGCAAAATGAGACTGAAAGCTACTGACAGGCTTTCTTTTCAATTAAGC
The DNA here is from genome assembly GCA_008694505.1 of Cyanoderma ruficeps. Taxonomy (NCBI): domain Eukaryota; kingdom Metazoa; phylum Chordata; class Aves; order Passeriformes; family Timaliidae; genus Cyanoderma; species Cyanoderma ruficeps. The sequence goes on along the minus strand of VZDJ01000084.1, from coordinate 1,970,168 downwards.
CTTAAGGTCTGTCAGCTGACTTCAGTCCTGGCTTTCTGAAGGCATATTTGAAGATGCAAATCTGGAATGTTTCTTCTTCAATAGCTGTACACCAGAGCTGTAGTAAGCTTTCATGCTGAAAAAATTGTATTTTTTTGTGTACCTGTTGAAATGCTCTGTAGCTCTGCCGTAGAAATGTTTGAATTGCTGTGCACCACACTTCACTCACTGGTAACACTCTTAATTAGAATAGCCACCGAACTGGGATCTCTCTCTCTAAGGGCAACCTAATGATATGGAGATGCAATGACTGCTGCTTGGTCAGGGTAGAATTAGGCTATGTTCTGCTCAGTGGCACAGCAGCTCCCTGGTGCTCTGTTACTGAATGTTGTTTAACCAGGTGATAAATAAGTGTGAAATTCCAAATCCTGATCCTTTTTAATGCAGCGGATTAAAATGGAAAGCAAATACATTGTGGTAAATCTTGTTGGTTTTGAAATCCTAATTTGTTTTAAGTTTTATCTTGCTTTTCCATCAGGGCCTCCTTCCTCTACCGGCAGTGAAAAAATACTAATTTATTTCTTTTCTGTTCAGTCGTGTTCCTTATATGATTTAAGGGACAGCGTTAGAACTTTTCAAGCATTCCTTTGTTGCTTGCTTGAACTTTGAATTTCTTGTGGCGCGTTAAGAAGGTCTTTGGGGACATGGCTAACCATAGCGTAAGAGAATGTATTTTATGTTTCAGCTGTTCTTTCCAGCTCTCAGCAGATGGGTTAAAGCTGCAGGTCAGATCCAGATAACTTGATATTGCTGTTTAAATCTACTAAATATCTTTAAAACAGTGGTCCTTTTCTGCACTCCTGTCCATTCTTATCACCAATCTAAACAAGTAGAAAATCCGAAACATCTTAGAAAATTGGACTTTAGACTCAAAAATGAGAACATTCATGGTGTATGTGTGTCAGAGCTGACAAGGAACTGGTGTGCAGGGGCGTTACTCACGGCTTCCAGGGTTACTGATCTCTCCGCTTAGCTGTGTGTACGTTTAAGACATGCATTGCTGGATGGTGCCTGTGATAGACTAAGATTAATGTGTATTTTATTAAATGAAATATGGAAGTCCTGAAGTAATATTGATGTTAATTTGGGTCTTGGTCCCGATCAGGAGCCGCTGGGCACTGCTGCAATGCAAGTAGGAATGTTGTTGGGGAGAACCAGGAAGCAGGGAAAAATGTAATTTTAAAAAGCTTTCAGCTGGAGTTTCTTTCTTATGTTATTTGAACTTTCTCACACGTCCAGAGTGAAAATTGCTGCATAGAACATTTCTGTGAGAGCCTTCAGCTTTGTTGTACAGTAAGGAAAAACCCAAAATTATTAAGTGTGAATGTAATGAGTGCTTTGTTATAGAATAACACACTTTAAAGTGTTAAAACCTTTTATCTAATAGAAGGAAATTTTTGCTTCTTAAAAGCAGCAGGAAAACACTCTTGTAGGCTTGGTTTTGCCCCTAAGCAGATGCTGCATAAGCTTTAAGGAAAATTGCATTTATTCAGATGATCACAGGAGTTCAAATTGTTTTCTAAGGTGACTTCAATATGTAAGTAAAAAATTCCAGTGCTGTACAAACAGCACATGACTTACTGCTTTTACAGGAATATTTGATGTAAGCAGTCCTGTCAAACAGATAAAAAAATTATCCAATAATGTGAAAAACTAATAGGCCTTGACTGTAGCTTGAAAAAATGCTGATCCTGATAAGGATCTAAATCGTTCATGATTCAGTTGAATCAGCAGTGAATGATTTTGTGCATCTTTGTCTCCATGCCAAATCAAAGGGTTGAATTTTTGAAAGTGAAGGATTTACATCTGACTTACATTTCAATTTATTTTGTATTTGAGCAGTCAGATGGAGATTTCTCCTAAGCTGATGCATGTTTGGTTTGCTCAACTCAGGACATTGTGCTTTTTGGGAACACTAAACCTCTCCCTTCTTGATTGGGGCAGAATAAGTTTTTTCCATCTGACTTTAAGCTGACTTTAATATTCAGCTTCATTTTTAAGCCAGGTAAGTTTTATTCACTGGCAAACTGTCATGAAATGGTAATTGAGCCAGTATTTGAGAACTAATATGGTGAACTGACTGTAATACAAAAAGAAAATAATTTAGCAGTGAAGAAAATCAAAATTTCATCTGCCCTACATCCATAAACTGCATTGAGTAGCCTCAGGAAGAGTGGCTATGATGCTGGCCTTGATAGTTAGACAAACTGACAACAGTGGAAAGAGGAATCCAGGTAGTATGAAGGAGAAAAAAACCCCTCCAACACTGTTAAAGCTATCATTGTTTTACAGAGCCATAATCTTTGTTTACTTCATTCCTTTTAATGTGTATTAGGTTGTAACCTAATTAGTTTGGGCCAGTGAGTACTAATCTTTTTCAGGATGTTTGCAAATCTGAGGAAAGTGTTTTGTGTTGCTACTCAAAGTAGAACTAATAGTGTAATAGGCCATGTTGGTGGAAGTCATCCCAAAACCTCCTATTGACGTCAAATGTGTGTGACCCACACTAGTAAGTCTGCAAGGCAGGATCTGCGTTTCAGGTATAGCTTGTGTGTAGAGATTGTATCGCTTACTCATCTGTGTGAGTGGAATATGCAGATAACATCCACGTGCATAACACCAGTCACGTAAAACAGCTTCAAAAGTCAGGCATTCACTGTGCTAAACAGATTTTCTCCTAGTGTACCTGTATTAATAGACTATATTATTTTTATTCTTTTGCTTTATACATCTTCTCCCTCAGTGCATTGGATGGACCAGATGGATTCCCTCTGTGAGCAGCTTTGATGCTTTGCTTTTACCTTGATGTTACATATGTGTCTCTATCTTATTTACTGCACTCCATTTAAAACCTTTTGAAGTCATAGTTACTCAAGAGCTTCACCATGGCACTCACTGCTGTAGTATCTGAGTGCATTGCAGATAGTAACGAATTTACTCTCACAGCAGTGACTTCTGTTGCCTTCACTCACTGTTGCAAGTGCTTAGCACTTCTGCAAGTCAGACCCCAGGGTCTCCAGGCAGGCGACCAGAAAATGAGATCATGCAGTTGTTGACTATCTGTGAAAGCTGACTGTTTTTTTCTCAGATGGGATTCATTGGTGATTGCTGACAGCAGAGTGTTGGCAAGACTGGGGATTCTTTGGTTGCATTCCAGGCTCTGGTGTAGCATATACTTAATTTACTCCAAATTATCCCGTGTTGATTCCACTGCTTTCCTTTCCTTGTTCCAGGCTCTTTCTCTTTACTTACTAAGACCTTGTTTTTACTTCTAGAGCTTCTTGCCAGCAAGCTTCTCCCTCCCTCCTGCCATTGTATAATTGAGTCTTTTTCTTTTGTCCCCCCTCCTTTTCTTGTTCCCTTCTCACTGTTCTCTGTATCCAAATCTAGACATTGTCTTCCTCCTATTCCTTTGCCCCATGACACCACCACCCTAGCTTCTCAACAGTCCTAGGCTTAGTTCAGAACTTCTTTTTTTTTTTTCCTAGATATAAATTTTATTTCTTCCTCCTAGCTCCTCCTTCTCAGATTTCATGCAAAGCAAATACAGATTGCTGCTGTCCAGATTTTCTACATTGTCTTATATCCTAACGTTCATATTCCCGTTTGTCCCAGTCCCCATACAAATTGTTATATCATTCCTGCTAACTCTGCTTCTATTGAAGGCCAAGTTTCCTTGCAGAGCCATTCTGGATGCCTTTCCCAAGCATCTTTACCATTTCCTTTCAACTTCCTGATGCCAGTTCCCTCCCTTAGTCCCTTTTCTTACCTACCCATGACTGCCACTCTTTTCACCCTCCCCCATTTCCCCTTAATCTCTCATACCCCTCCTGGTGTTTTTCTTGCCTCACTTTTGTCTTGTCATGAAGGCTCCTTTGCTGTGCTCTTGTCCTCATCCAATAAATCTGGGAAAGATACTGGAGGAATGGGCTGTCTGCCTCTGCTTCAGTTCCTGGGCCTGATGTGCCTGAAGCCAACTAGAGCTGCATCTTCAGGAATAGTCCTGGTCAGCCTTGGGCTTGAGCTCAACAGTACAGTCTAGATAGTGAATTCAGGTCTGAAGAGACTTTGTAAATCAGAGGTGAGGGTACATTAGAACCTTCTTGTGTCAGAGATCTGTGAAGGTCCCTGTGGCACATCATTGAAATGAACCCTGAGGGGACTGAGATACTGGAATGGCAACGTGAGGAATGCTGACTCTTCTTCAACACTAGTTTAATTGCCTTTGTTTAAAAAAGACAAATTACACCTAGACAGATACTCACTAGAGGCAAAAAGGTGTTCAGGTGGTTATAACAGTGATAAGAATTTATAATTGTCATATTGAAATACCTTTAGAGGAGTGAAAAATTGACACTATTACCTACAGATTCCCCTCTGCTCCTTCCCCTTTTCTTTTTTTTTTCCCCCCCAACATCTAAAGGCAAATGAGACATATTTGAATCAGGTAATCAACTTTTAGATGAATGCTTTTGTGTCACTGCACTTCAACTTGGCATGTTTTGTATATAGGCACCCACCTGACTTCTGTGTGCACAGGGAGTTTTTCATTTGTGCTTACCCATAAAAGTGGGTTCTCAGTATTTCAGTTGATATAAACTAGTATAAGGAAACATGAAATGTTCTTTATTCCTTTCCTGTTGAATAGTCACAGCAATTTTATACAGGCTACTGGGAGAGGCAGAATTATTTTAAATATACATTCCATACAGAGAGAATTTTAGGGAAATAGTTTTAATTTTTTAATGATGTTAGAGAGTATAAAGAGAAGTGGAAAACTAGGACTGGAATGGGCCTCAAGAGGTAATATTCTTGCCCCGAGTAATTTTATATGTATCGTTCTAAGCAGATATCTGTCTTGCCTGTTCTAATTACAGACTTTCCACATCCTCACCAGGCAATTTGTCACAGTCTGTTACTCTTTTCCCTGTTTGAAAGTTTCCATTATGTTTAATATGCATTGTTCTTGCTGTGAGTGGAATCCATTAATGAACATGGAAAACAGACTATTCCCATCTTCTTTGTTAGCAGCCTTTTATGTACCTGCGGATTACCACCCTGCATCTCCTCTAGCTTAGCTTAGCCTGTCTTAAATGCTGCTACACATTATTTTGCTAATCACTGAGATCACAAATGAGAGAATTTTATTCTTAAGTAGTCTTTGTTGGGGCATATCTGAAATTCTGAAAAGGCAGATACTCTATTCAGGCAGACAGATGGGTAGATTGAAAGGGCTGAAAAAACTCCTCCTCCTTGTTTACCTAGAAAAAAATTTCTCTACTATATTTCTTTGAGATCCCTGTGAACTATTTTCACACTCAACTTGTTATCTCTAATAGACTTTTCTACTGTGTGGAAACATCTCGTGTATGTAGACATTTCATGCTCTGCTAGAGGGTCCGCATTGAGGATCACAGTGTGCTTGTCAACATTTACTCCAGGAGCTTATTGCATTAATCTGATTATATGATCTGGTGGTTTTTGATTTGTTCTTTTATTGAGGTGTTGGGTTTGTGGTTTACTCTTTTTTTTTTTTTTTGAGACTCTATATGTGACCACCTGTGCTATGGAATCAAAGCAAATTTGCATAGATTGCTCTTTTTTTGATGCAACGCACATGGAAAAAAAGACAATTGAATAGGAATTGAAGTAGTCTAGAAAAGTTCTCTGTAGAGAACCAATATTTGCTGAAAATGCACAGGGTAACAAAAATTCATCTGTTCTTCTTGTTCCTTTCTGGCATCCCCACTTGATATATATGGTATCTTACTTGAGGAGTGGTTGCAGCATTAATCATGTCACTGGAAATTTCATAGAGATATAGAGTGGGTTCTAAGATACTGTTTTCTTGTTAGCCAGGTAAATTAATTGACTCCTGGACAGTTTTACCTTTAATTGCTTCCCCTCTGTTCTTTGTGTATAATATGGAACCACCTTGTTTTACAGGAGAGTTATGAAGCTAGATTAATTACGTTTGTTTAAAAGAGGAGCACAGTAAGATAATAGAATAAGAGAACTATTGAAGGCCCATGAGGAAAGTGATAATTCTGTATTCAGCGTGGAATTTGGATCGTGTCCAGTAAATACACTGTGGGATTACAGTCTGGGTGGTGATTGTGGAAGCAAGAGAGGAATAATGATCAATTGAGTACTCTCCATGCCTTGCCTTGAACAGAAGAGTTGTCCTGTAGAAATACAGCATTTGAATGTAAATAGAGGATATGCCATATGCATACAAGGATGTCAGGGAGAGTTTGTTTAGACAAGCTTATTTCTGGAATCTTCCAGCATCTGAGGTATTGGGTTTGCAAATACTGTATTCTTTAAGGGTTTTAGCGGAATGGCTGTAAATTTCATGGCACCTGGATTTTATAGGAAGCATAGCTTTTATTTAGTCTATTGCTATAAAAAGCATACTCGGAATTTTCTGTAAAGAAAAGAAGTACTGGGATAATAATGAGGTAATGATGAAAGGGTGGTCATGCATGTGGAGAAATAGTGCTCTGTAATAAATGCACGTCTATAGCAGATAAACAAATTAACTGTGTCAGGCAGTAATTAAGAATCCCTATTGAATTTCTAGGCCTAGGTTTAGTATAAGTAATAAGGCTGTAAGTGCTTGATCAATGAATGTGGCATACCACGATAGGTCAGACACACTTGTCAAGATACACAAGAGAAATTTGTTATTTCAGCTCACCGTGATTGCACCTCCCATGTCAACTGGGTAATAGCTGTCAAGTCAAACTAAACTTTTAGACACCATAAAAGGCTTTCCACTGTGGAAGCTAAGCGGAGAATCAATGGAGGGGCAGTTTATTGACACAGTGTTTTTACCAAAGTATATTCTGTAATCACATGCTTAAATTCAGCATGCTGTCAGGAACAGCAGAAGTCAGAAGAATCACTACAGAAATACTTAATTCCACAAATGGGGAGTTTCAGAAAAATGAGGATGCTTGTTAAAAAGAAACTGATTGAGGTGGCTAAAAAATCATCTTTATGGATGATGTGGATATTGTTTCAAGCCACTGTATTGGAAGCTAAAAAGTAATAGTGCATTAGTGCATTAAAGCATTGTAGGAAAGTTTGAAGACCATCGTAGTTAAATGCTGAGATTAGGAAAATTACGAAATATGCAAATATACATCACAAAATTGAATCCCTATTCAAATCTCAAAAATAAAAAAAAAGAATGTAGAATCTGCTAGGTTAAATGTGAAAAACCCTGCAAGGCGCAGCAAACACAATAGAGGAAGAACTTCTAAAGACTTTTGTCAGGCTCCTGAAGTGTGGGGTGTCTGTCAGGTAGCTCATAAGGCCTGTGGAAGATCACAGTGTAAGAAGCAGCAGCACAGCATTCATGTACAAATAAGATTTGTTGCAGTAACAATGAAAATGCAGAATAAACTGGGCAAATTCCTACATGATGATTTTTTTTTTTCAGAAGTTGATTGTAACTCAATAGGGAGAATTTAACTCAATAGAAGAGATAGGAGAACAGACAGACAAAATAAACATTAAATATTGGTTAAAAATATCTTAACCCAGTGGCATTTGCCCAAGAGGCCTAGAGAACTATCAAGGGTGAACTACTTAAATTGATTTGTATTTATTTTGTTGCCTAACACTTCCTTGGGACAAAAGAGTTGGAAAAAGATTAATGTAATGCCAAGCTAGAGAATGATTTCTTAAAGAGTATCCAGGGAGCTACCAACCACTGAGCTTGCATTCACCAAATTGATAGAAACTGTAACTAGGAATAATCACTGGACAGATAAATACATGATACCTTGGGGAAAACTCAACAAGGCTTATTTAGTTGTTCCTCACAGAATTCACTTGGGTGGTAGTGATGTCAGTAAAGTCTTCTTAGGTTTCCAGACAGTATTTGAAAAGAATTCTCACCAAAAAACTATAAGAAAAACTATCTAGCCATGAGATTTTGAGAGGTACTCAATGTGGAGAAGTATCTGTAAAATAAATAAAAAAATCCGCACGAACAAAACACAAAACAATAGGGTCAGAGTTGGGGTTGAGTCATGGAATTTTGCACTGGGGTCTGAGTTTTCTGGAAAAAGAGATTTATAGTGGCTGAAAATGAAATTCTTGTGCGATTGCCAAGCTAGGCAAGATAAAGAAAGAACGACTTCTAAGTGCAGCAAAAAAAAAAAGGATTATGACATTCAAAGTAAATGTGAAGAAGTATAAAATAAGGTAGAAAAACAAATCTGAACTCCAATCATACACAATGATGGTGAACCAATTAATTACTACTTTTTAGGAATGAGATGCAAGGGTTGCAATGAATATTTCTAGGCCATTAGAAGTCATTGGGAAAAGAACGGAAAAACCCTAGAAACTTTTTAAATGGTTTTATATACATTCACAGTGTGTCCATGTGTTGAGGTCTGTCTTAGATGGATACATTAGTATTTGGAAAGTTAAGAAAAAGAATGATAAAGTTTGCTAGAAAATTACTTTATCCTAGGTAGCAGTTGAATAATCAGGGACTCCTCAGATTAGAAAAAAGAAACTATGACCAAAGGATATATGACAGAATTGAGAAATAATTGTTAGGTTGAGGGAGGATGAAGAGAGAGTTATTTATAGTTTCTTTCTGTACAAGAACAATGGCACATCAGGGGAGGCTAGCAGAAAGCAGTCTCAAAATGAGCAAGGGAAGATGCTCCTCAGAAGACAGTTACGATAAGCAAAACTGTGCCATTAGGCATTAGGAATACTGAGTGTTTTTTCTGGATCTAAAAATACAAGTGCACAAAAGCAGAGAAAGAGATTTCAGAAGGCCTTTAAGCATACATATATTGCCACTGATTGAAAAGGCTCCTGAGCAGCGACGCCCTGGATGTAAGGAGCCTTAGAGTGACGGCAAAAGTATGGAAAAGGAGAGTCAAAGTGTAGCTTCAAGTGTTGAAGAGCAGGAATGTGGGAATGCACTGTATGAGAAAGAGTGAAGACAGAGAGGAGTGGGCAAGAGCTGGTGGAAATGGCAGGTGCTGGAAGATCAAAAAGGGGAATTTAACACCAAGGCTGAATAGCACTCATGTCATTTAGGAAAGGAGCAACAAAAAAACCCACACGAGAATGACAAAGGAAGACAGCTGAAAATTGAGGTATTTTGTGTGCTTAGCTGTATTTCTTTTTTGGATTGAGTGTTAGCCTGTTGATTGGAAATGTTAGATTGAATGTTTTTAGAGTACAGAATTTTATTTACCATGTATTTGTATATTATAGAAATTAATACAAGAAAGTTTGAAGAATCAGAGCTGTGTTGCGATGTAAATTCAAGTAAAATGAAAGTTTCTTTAGTCCGTAAATGTTTTCTCACGTGAATAATAATAAAATAGGAATCACCAACTAGAACGGAAGATTTGCAGAGCCCATACTATAATTTCATCCCTGGTCTTGTCACAGACCTCTCTAAAGTCAGCAGTGTATATATTACTTTGGTTTTATGTTGTTTTGTTCTTTTATTCATTTGTTCTTTCTTTTGTTGTCAGAGCACAGTCAGTTTAGCTTGTTTGCATAGTGGGGAAAAAGGAAATAGAAATGTATATGTATGTTCTTGGCTGCTGCATGCTCTGTAAAAATTAAAAACAAAATCCTCAGTGGATGAAATGATATTTTAATCTTTCCAAAGAGTTCACTACAAAGAGGCTCAGGAAGGGCCACCGTGGTACGTGACTATGTTTTACAGTAGGGTGAGATGTAAAATTAAGGCTGAGAAACACAGTGCTTTCAAAGGAGCACTAACATTAAGCTCAAAGACATGGCTAATAAAAGAAACAGGGAAAGGAACATTTTGCTTACTAAATAACTTTTCACCCAAATCACTGGTTAATCCTTAATACAGTTATTTCCAATGTTTAGTCAATTCACACATGCAAAATACTTCACAATTATGGATTGCATAGTAATCAGCAATTATCCAGTAAAATATCAGTCCCACGAATGCTGCTAATTCATGTTGATTGCTTTCCAACATATGCTAGCGAAAGACAAAGATCTTGTGAGGTAGTTTTGCTAGATTTATGTGTCTCTTTTAGATTTAAAAGAGAATTACCTAACCTTTCAAAGCTGATTCCTTTGATTACTAGTATGCATCGTTTCATTTCCAACCTAATACTCTATGCAGAATGCATTGCATATGACTCCTGAGTAGGTTTGTTATTTATTTATCCCGCTGCAGTGGGAGCTGGTTCAGAATGAAAATCCTGTATTATCTCTTGGACAGGTATTAAAGACAAAGTGTGAAACCACAAAGCCACAAGGTTTACATGATGATTGGTGCTTTTTTTTCCTACTGCACTTAGCTTAGTCTCAAGTTTTTCACTTTAAAGGGAGTTCTGTTAGAGGCTTACCTGTCATTCAAATGGACTGTGATAGTGATCTCGGGTGAAGTTGACAGTGTTTGGTAGTTATGTCTTTGTAGGTGCCTGTAGCTTTTCCGGGCCTGGAAAAGCTCAGAATTTCTTTTCTTTGAGATATGCAAAACCATCTCTCTTTTTTTTTCTCTGGTTGTCTGTTCCTTGTTTCATAGCTGGCATGTGATAAGGAGGTAATCTGCTCCTTTTTTAGAAGTAAGATCAGGAGAATTCTCTTGTTGACTTTAAGGTGTCTTGGAAGTTGTCAATGGAAGCTGATACTGTGTCACTTGTTTCGCAGGTAAGTAATTTCTGTGTCATTCAGAACCTTTCACAAGATCATTGGGGGACTGTCACTTCCTCAGATAGTCCTTCATAATAGTCCCAGTTTTTAGGTCTGGTTTTATGACAAATAGGGTGAGTTATTTGATTTGATTTTGGTGTACTTGCAGTGAGCTTATGTCTTGCCTGACTTGGTTTTCTTGCATTACATTTTAAAACGCATTCTGATTCAAAGCAGAATGCTGTTTTTCTACAGATGAAGCCTTTTCTGTCTGTCATATTTATTTGTAGTTTCCCCGTTTTTTGTGTAACTCTACCTCTCGCTGTATTCAGAGGTTTTTCACCAGGCTTGCGGTGTTACTTTTGTTATCATTCATTTCTAGAGACCTTTTTATTTATACTTCTGTGAAATGCTCAAAGTATTCATCTGCATCAGTTTTATCTGTCTGGCATAGTCTGTCTGTCTAGGAGACTTATCAGTGGTGAAAGAACATTGTCTGTCTAAGAGCAGTTATCAGTGATAATGGGACTTCTGCAGAAAAGAAAGGAAAAGTATATTTTACAATACACTGTAGAGATATTCAGGAGTATGTTTGTATTTGTGACTCTGTGGTCTGATGCCATTTTTATTGAAATAGGGAGTTCAGATGGATAGTATTTGGTTTCACTCATAAAGATTTGTCAGGAAATAGCAAACTGAGTTGCATTTTATTTGGAATTTTAAGATTTCTCAGAGACTGATCTGCCATTTCTAGTACATGCTGAAATGCCATTTAAATCACTCTGAGTCTTGGATGCATGAAGAATAATCTGGTAGCTTCCTCCAAGTTAGACTTCATCTCTTTTATTTTAAGCAATTTGTTGTAGCAAACTGTCAGTGGGTAAAGGTAGAGGCACGTTTTACATCTCCACACCTGTTTGAAGAATGAACACCATCTGCCCAGGATTGCTGAGAATTGACTGATACAGGGTTTTATTGCTCTGAATCATTGAGAGGAAATTCTACCAGACGTACTCACAGGCTACCATCTTCATTCCGTGAATACTAACAAAACATTATAAAGTGCTGATACAGGAAAATGGAGTAATTTATAGGCCTCTGGATTAATAGTTTCACTTAAGGAGTAATGAGAAAAGATAGTGTTGACCATATTTCTTAATGCCTTCTGTACCTAACTATGCAGGGTTCCTTCCCCTCACCCCAGGCCCCACTCATCTGAAATGCGTTTGGTTTGTCAGGGGAAAGCTCAATGAGCTCAACGAGTCACAAGTTCTGGGAGGGCAATATTATTTTACAGAATAGTTTGAAGTAATGTTACTGTTGAACAGATCTTACAGTTACCAGGTAAGATGAATATTTAATTTGAGCCCTTTAGGTGTGTGTTGAGGGACCCAATAGCAGTCTCTGTTGCTGGTGCAACAAGAAAAAATGTCCTTCAAGGCCCATTAAGACAAGTGATAACCATTTCAATGATACTGTATGAAATAATAAAAGCACTGGAAGCATTCTTTTATGCTGCCCCAAATCTACTACTGGATAAGGAACTTTTAACCAGGAGGGGCATGATGAGAGTCCGGAGTGATACTTATGTTGATCTATATTTTACAAAGGAATTTGTTGGTGGCCCTTTTCCTTCTTTTCAGGTCCTATGACTCTTTTTCTTTCAGCTCTAAGCGACACAGAAATTGCTTCTTCTACATCAATTGATAGATCTTTCTTCAAGTACATGTGATAATGTAGAAGGTTCCATTTTCATTTCAGTCCATTTGATTTTTTTCCATTTCATAAATACAAATACACATACAAACATACACATTAAAGTGGGGTTTGTGCATGCACGTTCCGGTGTCAAGTGAAAGCTTCATGAAGACTTCTGTGAAAATGCTCTTAGCCTAAATTTAAGTTCCTAAATGTACCTGCCTTTTATACATGTCAAATGTTAGACTAATAGTAGATGTAGGTATCCTTATTTACATAAGGATGGACAGAGTTTCAACATTGAAAACAGGGTATTTTTATGTGAGAATGTTAGAGTAGGACAAGTAACAAGAAGAACTTCACTGTTACTTCCAGTGGATATCTCAAGTTATTCGGAGGTCGATAGACACCAGGCTAAAAAAAGACTAACAAAACCCAGTTGCAGTTGCTTCACAGTTAAACTTTCAGCTGTGAATTGAATAATAAAAGCATTTTTACTGTGTTTTATTCATCACCCCTTCTTCAAGAAGATCCAAAATTGAAAAATTCATTGATGTTTTCTATAATGAGATGTGGTTTCAATAAAACTTGGTTTTTACTTGTTATAATTACCATTTGCATGTAGCAATTGAAATAAATTTGCTTATGTAAATCAGAATACTTCTTAGCATATAAGCCACTTTTAATAGCCATGTAATTTTATGAAGTTCTTTATTCTTTAAACCAGATCTTATTTTCCAATTTGCATATGCCTAACATGCAAATGACTTGTGCTCTCCATATCTTACTAATGTTTTACTTAATTTAATTGCTAAACTTCTTTTCAAGTACTTTGAATAGGAGAGTTACATTGCCTTTCACACTTCTGGAAAACATGATTTTATTTTATGAGCCTCTGCATGAGAAAGAGACTTCCACTGAGCCATGATTTGGAAAGCAGACTAAATAGCAGACTACTCTTCTTTACTTCTAATGGAGTCCATGCTGTAGTGCATGCATTTTCTCACTCCAGTGGCCCTTCAAATTGTACAAAGGAAGATCTTTCAAATAAATAAGTTGCTTCTTTATTTTCAGCGTCTTCCATAGCCACGTGGCTGTGTGCATGGCAGGGCACCAAAACTGATGCAGTCAAATTCTTGTAGCTTTGTTTTCTTTTTGCTCACGAGTATCTAATGTTACCGACACAGCCACCTAGCACAGTTGTTCGTCGATGGTGTTTGTTGCTTACTGGTGGTGTAGAAAGAGAAACTGGGAGAGGACCTTTGCTGAAGAGGAACTTTGAATATTTCATCATTACCAGTCCCTTGTTATTGCTTTCTTTCTCAATTCAGTTTTTTATGGTCTTGTTTGACGTTTTTGGCAGCTCTGTTAATTAAGCAGAAGTTATCCCTGATTAATGTACTGTAAGCTGCTTCTGAAGTGCTATAAATAATGTGGTGATTAATTGCTGTATCCCAACGCAGTCATCCCTTCACATACTTCACAGACGGATTGTTTTGGTGAAATGATGTCCCATTCTCATACATATTAGAGACATTGATTGCAGCAAAACTTACCACTCAGTTTTTCTGTTTTCTTCCAAGTAATTTATGTCTTTTGATCACTAGGACAATCAGTATGGAGAAGCTATTTTGAAATTACAAATGTATTATACTTGTGGATTCCATAGAAGTTCATGCAATCCAGTTGAAAGAGAATAACAGAATATCTGAATTCTGGAATGTTAAACTTTTTGAGCTCTAAGAAGAAAATTTAGTAACCATATGCGAAGAAAATACGCTCCTTGGAGGATAAAGAAAAGATTTTAATCTCATTTGGCAAAATGACTGCGGTTTTTTCATGTTTTTTTCTTGCAAGTAAGATAGAAAATGTGCAGACAGAAATATGATTTTTGTTTAAAAGTTGGTAATACCCAATTTGTGTCAGAGCAAAGGCTGAGTGTAGCGAACCAAAAATTTTATATTAACATTTCTGAATAAATCATCTTTATTTGAGATTCTGATTTTAAACTTACTAACTGAAAGGAAACTAGTCGTGCTAAAATCAGCCAAGTTTTTTAGAACATGTCCATTTCAGAAAATTCCCTGTACTCTAGCAGCAGAACTGCTCTTCTTGCTTTTCAGATATGCCTAACTGTCTGACTTCTGTTCTGGAAAGCCAATTGGCTCTTCTCACGTCTGTGAATAGAGTATTTTAAATTGTGTGTGTATACATGCAAAAGAAATCTGTGGGAAAGGGGTGACACTTGACACTATTGGCAAAGCCCTGGCTTGAAATCAAAGATCTAATGGGACAGTTGGATGTTTTCATTCAGAAACCAAATTAGAGTAACAGGGAGGGACAGTTTGATGGTCACAGCTGTGTATTGGCCATGGAGGCCTGCCTGTCTGCTCCAAAGGCCACTGGGTCACACTCTGGCTATGCTTCAAGGACTACAGCAGTGAAACAATGTACTTCAGGAATTTTGGACTGTTAGTTGTGTGAGGAAAGGGGTTTGACCAGGTGGTATTTCACCAAAGGGCAAGTCTATGGGTTGCTATAGAGCAGGGATGACTGCTGTTTATAGGAAGGTTCTTGTCTCAAATACTTTGAATATCACCTTGCGTTTGATCTTATTTTAAACTTCTTAGCTAAGACTGGGTCATGAGCAGCTTGTAGTAATATATTAAAATCAAACTCGCATTATGACCCCACTCAATAAATCTTTGTTTAGGAATAATTTAGGATTATTGTATTAGTTTATTGTATAAGCGTTAGGATTATCCCATCATTTTAGAGAAGACATTTTTGGACATGCTTAATCTCCTAACCTCAATTTCCTCCTCAGTTTTTCTAGAAACCCAGATGATAAATCTATGCACCATGGCTGTTAAAGAGCTTTGCTTATTAAGCAAGAAATAATATCATCCCTGGTCCAGACTGGGCTGCTTTGTTTCTGTATGGCCTTCCTGATGACAGTGGGTTTCTTTGCAGATATGAAGTAGTAGCCGACAGTCTCGGCCCACTGCCTTTAAGCATCGTGTTTAAGAAATATAGTTTGTTTTAGCCCATAAATAAAGATGTCTTGATTCTAACATAAAAACAGTATTGATCTTTTTCTCGTGCTCTCAAAAAAATCCCAAACAAAAAACAAACCAAAAAACACACCCCCTCCCCCCTCCCTTTTATGAAAGAGAAACAGTTTGGAGAGACAAGAAAACAAATGTCTTCACAGTCCAAGTTTCTACCATAATCTTTCCTTTCAGTAGGGGAAGAAACAAATATTTCTGTAATGTCCTAAGTAATTCAGAGAGTAGAGGAAAATGTACTGCTGTCATGCCCTTTTTTATAAGTGGTGGTGTTTATTTCTTTACTGTATTGGTATTGTGTTTGCATTGATGTGCAAAATGCACTGCTTGGAAATGAAGAAGTTACCTCTTCATGCATTTGCAAACACAAAACGTAGGGAAACTAGGGAATTCTCAGTTTAATGACTTGTAGATAAATCTAGGTGCTGTGGCATTTGAAATACTTAAAATTATTATTGATACTTCAAACCAGTCTATCCTTATCTTAGTCTTATTATGTTAATGTGCTTTTTGTTAAACTGAAGGGTAGATAAACTGATTCCTATTGAAGTCAGCATGAGCTGGAAAAGATCCCAGTCCTGCAAAGACACATATGTTATGCCTACATTGAAATATGTAAGAACCTCAGGTATTTACAGAGAAATCTGCACATGTTTAGAAAATAATGCTCATACATAAGCCTTTACAGAGTGGGAAATTAGGACAAAGATATGTTGGATGGTGTTTGGGTTCTGAACATAACTTTTCACTTGTTTTGTAGATTTGAGGAAGTGTTAGTAGTACTTTTTCAAACGTACTTCTTCCCATTTGAACAGTCTTTAAAACAGATACGGTAAATGCACGGTTATTTTGAGGAAGAATGTAAGAATAAAATATTCCATTGAGTATTTTCTGAATTGATACCACCAATGCACAAATCTTTGTGCATTTTAGAATTTGCCTTACATTTGAAAGTACTCTCATACAATATTTATTGTACATGTTTATAGTGGACCAAAGTATTTCTGTTCGTAATGTGCAAGCAGATAACCCTGAGAGTGCTGTGAGGAAAATACTTAAGGAAAAAACATGTATATTATAGCATATTTATTTATATGCTTTTTTAAGCCTCGGGAACACCTTCCCATGCTTTTTACATGCACCATTTAGATGGATAATTTACGAAAACGTCTAATACAGCACACACTCGAACTGCAGACACAGCTGCTAATAAGAGGGACAGTATATTTGCAAACTAGGCATTGTGCTCAACCAACAAATCTTCCGTCTAAGCAGATGTCCTGCTCTTTCTGATAGGAATTAAAAATCAGCTTAGTAGGAGTTAAACTGACTGGTATTTTCCCCCAGTCATCTGTTGCTATTGAATGTTTTTCCAATTAGTGCTTTCCCTGTGACCACAGGACAAAACGCTGTGGCTTTGACAGCCTGTGTGTGAGAAAGCAGAGAAAATCCTAAGTCTTAAGGAGAGTGCTTCCTTTCCTCTCCCTGAGAGAGATCTATTGTCAGATATATCCTAGAAGTGAGCCTTAGAAATTTTAGTCTAAAATGACTTCAGTAATTTTGCAAGTTCTCTGCCTCACAAACAATAGTTTGAGAGTACCAATAGTTTGAGAGAACTGAAATGTGAAAAACTTACTAAGAAGGTGTCTTTTAGCTAAGGACAAAAGCCATGAGAGCTATTACTAAATTAAGAGTATAAAGTGTCACATTTAGTGGGTAGGGAGATAACTGATTAACTGTGAAGAATGTCTCAGTGATTTGTAAGACTGTATCAAGGAGAACAGGGCATGTGAGGACTTGCAGTGCATTATATATAATTTCTGTACTGAAATGTACAAAAAGAAGTTATGTGAATGCAGCTGATAGCTGCTAGCTGTGAAATAACATAGGCAAGGCTAAATGTCTGAGTTGAGAAAAAATACTTCTGAGTGCAATTCTGGTAATCCTTGAAGAAAAGATGTTGGCCCATAATGTGAGCGCCATTATGAAATGCACGAAATCGCACTACTGCAGGAGGCAGGCTGTGCATAGAAACAGATTGTCTTGTGGGGAGTAACACCTTAGCAAGAGAGATTGTTTCACTGCACCTATACTGGATGTTATGGGGTAATAAAAAATGAAAAATTTTGAGAATGTCCTCTTGGAGTTGCGAGCTGAACTCTGTCGCAAGAGATGTCTGTCTACAAGAAATAGAAGAAGCCGATTTTATTTCTGCTTTTTTCTTTGTTGTTGGTGTGCTTTTGTTTTTGTTGTGGTTTCTTTTGTTTTGGGATTTTTGTTTTGGGATTTTTGTCGTTTGGTTTTTTTGTTTGGTTGGGGTTTTTTTAGGTTTGGGGTTTTTTTTGTAGTAATTCAGCTAGTATTTGTGGTCTTAACTTTGCAACTCTATATTGATGTGTACCTTATAAGTTTCTTTTCAAGGTCAGGATTAAACTACTCCTGTTGAAGGGACTCAGATCCTTCCCCTTACTGGTATAATTATATGGAATAATTTGTCTTTCACCATCTTGGGAAGCCAGAATGCGAGTCTACTAAATTTTTTGCTTAACTATTAGAAAAGTCTAGTTGTTTTAAGGGAAGTGGGGTACTATATTTCAAACCATAACAGTTACTTTCCTAAAAGCTAGGGTGCAACAAATCTTTCTTTCCCAAGTGTCCTAATTTGTGGTCTCAAATGCAGTGGATATTTTCATATATTTTTTAAAAATAGTAATGTAGGAAGAAGTGTAGTAAACTCACCTTTCTGAAATTTAGAATTCAAGGTCAAATTAATTTTAAAGTATAGTGTGGCAATAAAGTTTTATTGAAACGGCTTTTATAAAGGTGACACCTTTTACACCTTTTTAAACTGAAAGATATGTAATTTACATATTTTTGAGGGAATAAAAGTTATGGCCAAATTGCATTTCCTGGAATAGGGACAAATGGATTCTCTGTCAGATGGGAATTTATATTTTGCAGTACATTGTCAGAGAGTTTTGAAACTTGATACTCAGTTTCAAGTCAAATTTAACACTTACTTTCATAGTGTTTTTTTATCTATCAGGCAGGTTGGTAGAACCTATAAGAAAACCAATATCCAATGGCAATTGCTGAGGTATGTAGAATCATTCGGTGGTAGTGCAAGAAATTTATTTTCCACAGTTAGCAAAGAAAATGGACATAAAAATGGAATTAAATGGATGCTTTTAAAAGAGTTAAATTCTGTATGTTATTTTTACTTCTACGCTCCCGACATTCTCCTGGTATCTCTCAGAAATGAGAAATATAGTCATCTAACTTTAAATTTTGAGTATCTAACTTGAATCATTGATCTGTTCTTTTAAAGTAAGCGGGATCATGTGTTCAAAACTAGCCATGTATTTATGTGCTTTGTAATAGAGTGATCTTCATTTGCAACAAAACTCAAGTCCTCTGATTTTTAAAAGCTAAAGTTTATATCATCATATATGTCTCTTACATAATCAGAGAAAAATTTGCCACATCTGCAAATGTGGGGTAACATTTTTTAATTTCCATAGAGAATCTGTCATCTGACATTCATGTTGTATGTGTACAGTCATCACAGGGGGCAGCATATGAGGAGAAAAAGCTATCAGCAGTTCTCCTGACTTGAGTATTGCAGTCAGTGAGAATTTGCCTTTCTGTACCTGCAGCACATAGCCTTAATGTCCCTGTTCTCTCTGGGCTGGGTGCTGCCAGATGCCCACCCAGGCAATGCCTCACTCCCTTTTCTCACCAGAGACGACAAGATGAGAAAGCTCCTGGATCAAGAAACAGGGAGATTGCTTACCTATTTGTGTCATGAACAGAGCAGACATGACCTGGAGAAAAATTATTGTAATTTTCTGCCAATTAAAAACAGAATAGGATGATAAGAAGCAAAACCAAACTCACCTTCTCCTTTCCTCTGCCTCTCCCTGCTTCTTCCTTGGCTCAACTTTACTCCTTCATCCCCAGCTTCTCTCATCAACTCTCCCATACGGGGCCAGGGAATGGGGAGTGGGGGTTGCAGTCAGTGCAAAACTGCTCCTCTCATCTGTTCTTTCCCCCTCCCACTTTTTCCTTGCTCCACTGTGGGTTCTCAGTGGGCTGCAGTCCTTTGGGATAAACCTGTCTCAGCATGGGTATGTTCCCAGGTGCCTGGCACATTCCACCCTCTCCTCCTCCACTGACTGTGGTGCTCACAGGGCTGTTTCTCACACATTTCGCTTTTAGCTATTCTCTAGCAACAGTTCCACAGGATTTTTTAACTGTTTTATTAAATATGCTTTCCCTGAGGCACTGCCACCATTGCTGAGGGGTCTAGCTGTGCCCAGGGGAGCTGGTTGGTGCCAGCTGTAAGTGGCTGTGTCCAGCCTGGGAGTGTCCTCACAGAGCCCACCTGGGACCTGAACCATGGACAGTGCCCAGCTCCTTCTGCTGGGAACCGTTCTTTGAGGGCTCTCTCAGGCACTTCTTTGTGAAATGTTCATTTTTTCTAAGGATTCATGTACAGTGGGAAACAAAATCAAATCTTTTAGAGCATGATTTGACAACATTGAAGTGGTTTCCTCATTTTTGGAAGAGAAAGAATAGAATTAGATTGTGTCTCTTGAGTGTCACTGGCTTATCAGAATAATGGAAGCTACAGCATAGAGGAGGCATCACCAGTGAATTGACCAAAGCAGTGATAATCATGCATTAGTGTTTGAGGGAACTATTAAGATTCCTTTGTTCAATAAATTAGATAGTTGTTGAAGCTCTACTTTTATTTTAGGCTGATGAAAAAATGGTGAAGTTTTCCTCCGACCCTTCTTGCCTGCTCAGTGCTTTGCCTAGGAAGGACTGAGATCAGATGTCATGTTAATGTTTATTGACAGAAAAAAACAAAACAGGGCCACCATGACAACAACTGCTTTATGGCCAGCAGACTAATAGCTGTAGGTGGATGCTGTCAATAGAACACAAATTCTGAAACTAAATGCCAGAGGCTGTGCTGGTTCTGGGAAAAATCCAAAACAACCAACTTTATATTTTGCTAACTTTACCTAAAATTATTCATGCAACAAAATTTTTATTTCTTTAAGCAACCTAACTCTTAAGTAACCAGCAGGAAGTGAATTTTTAATTGTTAGCTATAGAAATTAACTTTTTCCCTTCCACTGAAAGCACTGGTAGTGCTGGCTAACAACCATTAAGATTCAATATTTTAGCTTCAGTAACTGCAGTTATCAAGCTAATAATTTTCTAGTATCCCAGAGTTCTGGCCTTCTATTTTCTTTTTGGGTAGTCCCTAAGATGGATTTATCAGGAGAGAGAGCAAGACTCTCTCCCCAGCTTTGTACACATAGAATAGACAGAAGTTTCTGAAGGCAGAGTATGGCAAGGTACAGGTCAGGATATTGCTTGAAATCCCAGTCTTAGGTGGGAGGGGCTGAAGGGTAACAGAAACCAAGATGCACAGAGGACCATGGAAAAGCACATGCAAAAATGTGTTCACAATCCAAAATGCATGTGAAGTTGTTAACACTCTCCCATCACCATCAGAGACCTCAAGCATGTTTACTCCCAGACAGGAGACAAAATGCTTCTGTTTTAATCATGAAATTCATGATTCTTTAGTTTTGTGTCTGATGGCAAAAAATAAGAACTGAGCCCCAACCATATTTATTTGTTTGTGATATTGTGCAGTAGATTAATGCCTCAATTTTTAATCCTATGATATTAGTAAAATAATCAGTATTACTGTGGAAAATGGCTCTATATAACAAACCAGTCTATTGGTGATTGTTATTCTCTTTGATGTAAAGCAGAATATAAACCACATGTATTTTATATACATACTTTCATGCATGTATTCTATATTAATCTTTATGCTGATCAGAATTGCATGTTTAAACTTAAATTATACACTAAATGCAATTTAGTCATGTGTTTCTACCTGTATTTGCAAACATTAGTAGAGGAGGTGACACTTTTGAGAGAATAATATCTGGAGAAGTATGGTTTTTATTGGGATAGCAAACTAACATACAGCATTGACTTTTTTTTTTCCTTCATTAACAGAAAAAAATAGGTTAATAGTAAAATTTTGAGACAACTCAAATAGTTTGTAAAAGTTAAAGGATAAATCACTAAAAACATTTTCTGAAATTTCCATGATGTGAGGCTATTTTCATAGTTAAGACTTTATTCAAAATGTTGGACGCTATGTTACAATATTTTGTTTCCTATTGTAGTGAACATACAAAGTTTGTGACTGAAACTTTGAATTCATTCCATGGCTTTTAGTTATGGCTTTCTATTCTTTTTCTTTTTGAACTGGATGTCCTTCCGCACAATATAGAGAAAAATCAGGTGAAACACAAAATAGTAATTTTTGAAAGTTGTTGTTTTTTTTTTTTTTGTCTGTTGAAGCAGATGTTCAGCCAGGTTTTCTAGTACTTGTGATATTACTGCCAGGTAGTATAGATTGATAAGTACAGGGTTTGCTTAAACAATTAAGGCTGTGGGATGTCTTTGGCTGCAGTATCTCTTGTATCAGCAAAAATACCAAAAAAAGTGAGTATTTCCCAAGGACACTATTTTGTTTTATCAGTTTAGCTGCCGTTTATCACTTCCATTGCTTAGACACATCCACTAAATATATTTAATATCCATGATGCTATGTAGGGTTGCCCAACTTTCAGGTAGCATTGTGTGGTTTTAATAGAGAAATGCTTCTCTGTGCCGCCTTCTCATTCACTGGAGCTGTTTGTATATTTTTTTGTCTATGAGCTTTTTTACAAGGCATTGTTAGCATAATGAGGTAAATATCATGCATTAATGGTGGAACAGTCTTTGAAATTAATTTTTTTCACCTAGTAGAGGTGAAAAAAGAGGCTTTAGAGAAAGGTTTGATTTTTTTTCCTCGACCAAGACAACATTGTACTGTAGGTTTAGCCATACTTTGCAATGTCTAAATACCAATTTCAGAGGCAAAATTACCTCAGATATTATTACAATATAATTCAATTCAGGAAGCTGATCATCTGGTTAGAAAAAAGTGTTATGACTTGGGAAGGACAGAATGTACTTAAGATGTTGAAATCCTCATAAATAAGCTGTTTCTTGCACGATGCTAGTTTTATACAGAAACTAACAGAATGAGATCTGTGATGATCATGTATTAATAGTGAAGATTAAACAGATGTTCTGCAAAATGGATTTCATGTGAAATGTTAAATTTGTTTAAGGAAAGAAAACAGGGTTAGATCCTCATATAAATTGTTATAGCTTCGTGGAGAACAGTAATATAGATGCTGAAAAATAATTCTGTATCCATGAAGGTACTTTGGGCATACAGCAGAATAGCAGTAGCATTAGGTGATCAAAATATGGCATTATTTAATACAACTGAATTTATTTTTACATGATGAAATTGTGAAGTATTTCGTTACATGCCTTTTTATTCTTTTATGTGCAGTTGTCTTTACTTTTAATTAATTTGATTTGGTATGGGTGAAAAGAAGAACCAGACAAAGTACTTCTGAAGTCAAAGCTATTTGTAATTTCAGAGTAATTGTTCAACATTTGATACTGGCTTGTTTTCTCTTACTTATTCCCTTTTAGAATTAGCCAGACTCTGCAGTTCAGGTATCTCCAGCTCACATGGTGTGACCCTTACATATTGTGCTCACAAACCCTTTTCTTTCTGGTACTAAAGACAACTTGGAAGTCTTTGGTTTAACCCTAGATAATGAAAGGTTGAGTTTGTTAGCGGTACATTTAGACTGAAAATGTGTATTTCCACCTCTCTTAAGTGCCTTTTGTACTTAGATCTGGAAATGGTTTTAATCTGCATAGCTTAACTTCATTGACACTGTATTGTCCTATAGCTGTATTGACTCCCATTCCTTAGTTGTTGGAAACAAGTGCAATTCCTTTAATAACTGAATAAAGAAAGCCCTACAGCTCCTTCCAGCCTATCTCAGTATAATAATTTTGGCTGAAATACAAGATAAATTAGTGCTGATAGAATTTAATTATCTCTGTAGAAGACCCAGTCTGCAAGGGCAGAATGACTGTGCAGGGGAGCCCTAGTATCACCGCTGTGCCTGGCTTTATGGGGATATTTTATGAACGGTGTTTAAAGCTGCAAGTATACTTACATTAATGGAGCTGGGCACGACCTAAAATAAACTTCAATTAATTATATTAGATGGGAAAGTGCAAATTCTGGTAAAAGTACCCCAGCAAGTCAAATCACTGCGTAATTGCTTGCCTGGTGGAATTCTACAGACACAGAAAGTGGTATTTTTGCCGTGTCCCCACTCTGCAATTGTATAGGATATGCATCAAATATATAACATTTATCTGCCTAGAGTATTAGGAAGATGGCTTCCTTTGTGTAATGAATGAAAAATACTGCTTTGCATGATAGAATGTGACAGGTTTTGTGCTTGTGAAGAGAAATGGTATCGTTTCTACACAAATTATTTCAGTACAGTTTATAAACTTACAGACTTTAAACATAGCCATTTAATCATGTTGGTATTACAGCAGAGGATTTTGAATGTAGCCTTCTTAAACTTGGGGGCTGGGGAGCACGTGATGCATGCAGTGGAGTGCATTCCTCTCTGCTCTTTTCACACAGCCTTGAATTTAGGAGTGAGATGACATTATGGCATTATGCTCTGGATAATTGTAAACATCCCAGGAGCAGAAGCAAAGCAGCAGGTTGCTGTGGCTTTATTATGAAGTACAGTATAATTTAAAACATTATTTAACTAAAGATACTTCAGATTCTGTGTGTTGTCACTGAAGTCCAGATAGCCAGAGAGGCGGCCTTCAGTACAGGCGCAGACTTGGAAGTGGAGGAGAGTTAAAGTAGCAGATGGAGTGTGTCTGACAGAAATTCTGGCTGGTTGTGCTGTTTGTGACCCGTGTGCCCCAGTGTTACAAATCATGAGCTGCCTCTAGTGACCTGCACCCTCTCTCTTGGATCTGCAGTAACATTCCCCCTTCCTGATGGCTGCCCGAGCCCTGGCTGCCCATCCATAGAGGGGCTGTTGTAAGCATTCTGTCCCACTCCATACAATTAACAGGCAGTGTTAAACCCTTTGGCTCCTTAACAGAGAATGCCTATGTCTACACTCCCTCAGCAAAGGCACTGCTAAATAAACCACACTGTCTTGGTCTTCAAAATGTTATGAATTGCCCCGTATCACGAGTAACTGCATTGTGCATCCAAACACGCCTTGAGTTCTTTGAGAGTACTGTAATTGGATTAACAAAATTCAGGCTTGATTAATTAATCATTGTAATCAGGTTACTAAACAATTCACGATGATTTTGATAACTCAGCTCTGGGGGAATGATTAATGGCTTCTTAGGAAGGATTAAAGAACAGCTGACCCTGCTTTGGGCAGGAGATTGGATCAGGTGACCTGCTGAGATCCCTTTGAACTTGAATTATTCTATGATTTTATGAAAAATTATTAGCAGGGCAGATTTTCACATGGCATGGTTGAGAAGACTTGAAGACTTCCATCAGAAACAATAAGGCCAGGTCATTTCACACTTACCCTGAATTTTTTATGCTGTTAATGACTTTTTTTTTTAACTAGCAAATTTTAATTGTCACACTGCTAAAAATGTCTTTCACTTGGGGTCTTAAATTATGTATTTATAAGTATTAGCTGTTTCCCAGGAGTCTCTGTAATATTGTAAAGTACCATAGACTCCAGTTATAGAATAATCAGTTGCATAGCTCAAAAGATAATTCAGGAGTCCTAAACTTAAACTCCAGCTATAATCAGTTAACTATACTCTCTCATCACCACCGATCATACTGATTTTCTGTGCATCAGGATATGCATGCTGCTCACCACATTTTGTGTAAATGAACATCTTTATTCAAAATTAGATGTATATATGTTTAAAAAAGAAAAAAAAAAAAGGAACTTTATGCCCCAGACAGAGCAACTATTCCAAATGTGAAAATTACATAACTCTGTCACACACTGTGACATTCAATATAGTACTTCATGACATGCAACATTGGCATACATGAAAGCTCTGGGAAAAAAATATATGCAGGAGAAGAGCAATGACATACTCCTTACATTCTGCTTGTGCTAGTTTTGTATTTTCTGTCTCAAAATTGTCATTGCTGGCCTAAAAAATATTTTGATGTTTAAAACACACAATATGTCACAAGAACAGCCTAAGGAAGACGATTCAAAGGCGAAAGAAGGTTCATTCTTTGTTTGCCCTTTGTATCTATCAGCATCTTTGTCTTGTTCTGTCAGCAGGTTATGGGTAAAATAGAGTCAAGGTGAAATGAAGTTTTTGTGAGCCCAGCTGTTACCCAAAACCAGGATCATCTTCTGTAAATTACTATGAGATTTAGGTAACCTATTTTAATACCTTGTAAGGATCAGCTGAGTGATCCAAATGGCTTTTATATTACCTTCTAACCGCTCACAGTTCAACCTTAATTTTTGACCCTTTGAGTCTGAAAAAGCCAAAGTTTACTAACTGTGGGAAATGCAGTAGGGATTTCATAGTCTGGTAGCAATTTGTTACCTTGATTGTTAATGAAATGCGCTTTCAGGTGTTACTTTTGTATTTGAATTCACACTGTGGCTGCCTCCCAGACCAGATACAGAGTTAGTTGCCTTTGTCCTCATCTGTTCTACACACAGTGAAAATTGTGGAGTTTTTCCCCCATGTACTCTGCACATCCCTTTATCATTATGTTTATTCCCAGACATCTTTGAGTGGGTGTTTTTGTTTGGTTTTGTACAGAGGAACTGACATGAAGCAAAGTCTGTTTTGCAGTCCAATGAATTTTGAGTGTTGAAGCAAGAGAGCAAGGGCAGGTGGTATGTGTTGTTAAGGTCTGGTTATTAAAATTACTAGAGAGATGTCTCTGCCCAAATTAGGGTGCAAACATGACCAAATGCTGGAGTCAATAGTATGGATTCTTATTTAACAGCCAATGTGAGGGAGAGGTAGAAAGAAATAGGAAAAGAGAGGAGGAGAGATAAAGAGAGTGACAGAGAGATTAAACAGAAAAAATATCACCACTCTGTGGGTCCTGATGGCATTCTGAGTCCTCTTCTTTTGCTCTTCTCAGTGCTGAGGGCCCCCATCTTAACCAAGTGCTGGTTGCAGTCTGGACCCAGTGGAGGAAGCCAGAAGGCACAGACCCCAGTGGGTTTCATGTTCACTCAGGTTCAGGTGGGAATGCCCAGATACCTCCCTGGGGCAGGGAGTTTTGCACTGGATGATGTAACACTTGTCATCTTCTGTTGTGGAAAGGCCTCAGTCCCAGCAGATAAAGCCTCTGGTGGTGGGAGTGTGGCTGCCAGACTGACTCCTGGATGGTCAGAAAGGAAAATTTCCTTCACACCAGGTGTGCATGGAGGGGGTCAAATGAGGTGGAACCTTTCTCATCCTGCATGTGGGAAATAGTGTCTGGAGCAAAACTGCCTGAGAGCAAGGGGGTTGACTTATTCATAAAAATAGCTTGTGAGCGTGAGTAATCAGACAGCCAGGACTCAGGAGAACTCAGATTTTCAGTCATGATTTAAAATCTGAGCTTCATAATAGACTGAAACCCCAATGAGATTCCCAAGCGCAGATAAATGTGCCTTGAAAACTTACATGGGTAAATGTGTAGGAGAGAAATGGTCTTTTCTAGCCGGTGTAAAAAAATCAGCCTATTTCTGAAGATGTTAGAGAAAGTAATAGGACATTTTCTTATTTCCATTTTCCAATACAGCACATTATAGAGTAGGAGAAGAAAACTAGGGAATAGGAAGAAAAACTGATAGTACGTTTTTCTTCCCATATAAAGCCTGAAGAATGTTCTTCTGTCACACCTTATTATATAAAAAGTTAAACGTGACCCTTTTTTTTCCTGATTTGTCCTTAAAAAACCCCACACCCTGCAAACAATGAGATTAGCTTCTGTTAAGGGAAACTTAGATTTTAATAGCTTACTTAAAATACTTATTACTCTTTAAATATCCTTTTGCTATTTGAAAGAAAATCCAGTGTTACTAGAAGCATTGCCTTGTGTTTTTCTCACAGTATCTCTAAAAATACTTCTGCTTTAATCAATCCCGTTTCACTACCTTCTTTATAGTATGTTGTTGGGTCTTACTGCTTGGAAACATTTGAGGAGAGAAACTATTTAAAAATAGTAAAAATAATTTGTCTGAATGTTTTCCTCACCTCTTACTAAAGCTAAAAGCCATGTGAGAATATGTGGCATACTTGAAAGATGCTTTTTATTTAAATTTTCCTTTTCTGTTTTGTCTGGCTTTAAGTAGTTAGTAAAGCCTATTTAGTAGTAATAGAAAATGGTCTCACTTTAATGAAATATACTCTATTTTAACAATAGTTACACATCTTTTCCTGTAATAACATTTTTCTTAGTTCTAAATATTGTTTCATATATCACATTTGTTGTTATTTAAGTCTTGGAAAGTCAACTTCTACATTTATTTCTGTGGTGAGAGTGCTGATATAAATCTCCTAGATGTCTTCTGGTCTGGGAGGGGATGGGAAAGAAGTAAAAACACGGAGAACATAATTTACATTGTACATAGAAGTATGCATTTTTTTGAAGTGTTTATTTTCTCTTGCTAGGGAATTAATTATGTCTTTTCCATTGAGAACGCTCGTCAACTTAAAGCTCTTTAAGTTTTATAGTCAAGTAATTAACAAGAGACTTGGATGCTGTCATCTATGTTAACAGTTTTCTGATGGATGTTCCTTAGTGTAAAATTACCATGTGCCATTCCTACCTGCTTTGCTGCTGCAGGAATTTGCCCACCTTGCAGTCAAAGACAGGAGCACGGCTTGCTGCTTGAGCAGCAGAACAGTATTTGTGATTATGTGGACATTTTTCATGACTGGTGAAATTGCAGCAGCTGAGTTTCATCTTCCCTGAGGGATAGCAGGTGGAAGAAAGGCCTCTCTGAGAGTATCTCTCTGCTCTAAGTTATTTCAGATGCCTCTTCAGACGGCAAGAGCTCGTTTACAAAGTGGATACAGCTGCATGAAGGGGAGGTGATGGAAACACCTGGGCTAATTGCTCACACCAGGTTTTCATTAAGGAGGACAAGCCTTTCGGATAAAGTTTAGGGGTTTTGTTGTGATGACTTCTTTTGAGGGTACAGTTTCTGCTGGTGTAGAAGGGGAGAAAGTGTTGTGTGGATACTTCTCTGAGTCAGCTCACTTCTGGGAGCAACTTATTTATGGTGGGTGAGTTTTATTCCCAGATGCTGTTTATTTCACTGTTTGAGGGACAAGTTCTTTGGTGAAGGTTGCAGAGGGAGGCAAGTCTTGGGGACAGAAAAGAGACTAGATACCTCTAAGCTTTGCTTCAGTATGTAACTCCCTTTTTTCCCTAGTAAAAGACTTTACACTACCTGCATTGTGTACCTATGAGTAAAAATGAAAACTACCGCTACCAGAACTGCTGGCTGTTATGTTAGCACATATCAAGCAGATGCTTGATGTTGTTGTATGTGTTTAGGGGAGTTATTTGGGTCGGAGTCCAAAGTGTTTCTTGAAATGAATTATTGACATGCAGCTTGCTGACCTCTTTGCTGCAAGATATGGACTTAGTTCTTGGATTTAACCTACTTTCATCCCTTATTATATTATTATTTAGGAAGGCAAAGTCATAGCGGGACAGAGGCTGTTGATTTACGCCAAGGCCATGTAAAGCACTCCAGCCATTGCTCCATTATCTGTGTGACTAAAATACTGCGTCAATGGAATCGGAACACTTTGGTAAATGGCACAAATGATGTTTAAGGAGTATGGGGGTGCTTTCACGAAAGAAAAATTTGCCCTTGGCAATTTGAAATTGTAACTAAGCCAAGCTTTTTTGGTTTTTCCTGCTATTACTTCTCTTGCCTTCTCTGCCTGTGCCGGAAACATTGTTTTGATGCCAAATTTGCCACTGTTGCCCATCCTCTGACTGTATCATCTACCTCAGCAGTATAATTAAAATCACTACCTAGATTACAGCTCATTTAGGTTCTTACCCAAGGCTCTTTGTGTCAGTCTGGCTTTTTGTCTTTTTTTAAAGTGACCTCAAAAGGGACCTCTTCTGTTTTGGTCTAGGCATTCAAACTGAGTCCACCAACTTTGACTGCATTTTTCCAAGAATTGTTTTAAGACGAGAATGATTTCTTAATTTTTCTTTTATATAAACCAGTTACCTAACTGAGCCAGTTTGACTCTGTTTTCAATCCAAAGTTAGTTGTCTTATCCAGACTTGGTCTTACAACTTGCTTAGGCAAGTAGGGCAATGCTAGGAACACGCTTTGGAGTTCAAACCAGTGCCCTTTTGGTCTAGCTTTTCTGATTTATTATGTGGTGATGAACACCTCATCCACTAGGTGATTTTTTCAAATAATGTGTGAAAATGCTATGTTTTTTCCTACAGGGTATCTGAAAAGCCAAGTATCAAATACCTGTTCCCAGAGCTGTTCAGTCAGAGTAATGTCTCAGCTTTATGAGACATTTTGGTTACAAGAATTGTTGACCTAAAATTCAATTCTATTTTGCTGCGACTTGTCCTCAGAAAACTCTTTGCTCAAAACTCTTCCTGCATCTGCAGTTTCATATGTGAAGTTTACAAAATAAAGAAATTTGCCAGCAGAGCTCCAGTTGGATTTAGAACAGAGTTAAACTAAATTAATGTGCAGTGAGGTTGATTTTACTTGATAATACCTTGAATGTAACGTCTGTTATCTTCTGAGAATGAGAAACCCGTTCTAGCTGGGACTTTAAAATAGTACTTTCAGAACTAAATTATAGTTTTGCCTATATTTGCTTCAGTCTCTTGGAGTTTTTTTGTTAATATATCTTTGTCTTTTTTTTCTGTTCACTGCTCTGTACAGAAGAAAGTCACAATTACATGTCTATTGGGTCTTTATTAGAATGATTTTTCTGTTTAATCAATGCGATTTTGCTTTTGGTAATGACGCTGAGCTTTTGATTGCCTTTTGATAAACCTTACGGGAAATCAGTTTGCTTCATTACTTGCCCAGCAGAAGACGAGGAAGTAAATACTGTGCTTAAAAAAAACCCCACAAGGGTGGCTCTCACAGTCACTGCAAGACATCTTTGGTCTGTGGGGAAAATTTACTCTGAGTAGAGCCCCAACTTAGAAAGTGAGTGGTCCTAAGTAATATATAACCAAGCTCATTGTTCTAGAGTGAAAGTGAGACTTTTGTTCTCATTTTTACCTCTTTGCATCTAATTCAGCAGTGTTTAAGCGACTAGCGGGTTGTAAGTGCATGAACAGCTCTATTGATTTTTAATCAAAGCCTTGAACTGTAGGGCAATGAGCTTGGCCTTTTATTTCTTTTGAAGAAAGCAACATTGGTGTTTGGGGCAACAAAAAAATTACATTTCTCTTCTAAGGAATTCAGAGTATTTCTATTTATTCCTGGAGAATATTGATAAGAATTACATTTGTGGCTTTGAAGCGAGAGTTGTTACCAGAGAGTAATTTTTGGTGTTAGAAATGGTAGCATATGATGGAAGCGATTCAAGAAAGAATGATTGTTAGTATACGTTAACTTAATTCCTTTTCACCAAGCAAACTCAATATTATTGTGACATCTTTTGGCTACTGCACTCCTTTTAATGCAGGGTTTATGCCAGGCAAATGCCATCTTTTGATTTCTAATAGGAATAGTGTTCAGCAGGTGTCTGAAAGCATGTGTTTGAGTTTTAGGTTTCTTTGGAAGTTGCTCTGTTGTAGTTTTGTATGTTTGTTTCGGTGGGGTTTTTTTCTCCTTTGGGATGTGGTGATTCCTTGCAAAATAAGACTTCCAGGAGAGCAGGAATAAGGAGCATATTTGAAGTCAATAAGAATATTACATCATGTAAGTCAGTACATTTGTGTATTGGTGGAGGGATATGTTCTGTGTTTTGCTGCAGGCAAGCCAGTGTCAGGACAAGGCATTCAGTTATACTTCTGTGAACTGTGCTGTTTTGGTGATAAATTACTGGCTGCATATAGAATATTTTTTCTTTGTTTGTCATTGTGGGAATTAATGTTTATCATATATAACTAACCTTAAAGCACTGAAAAAAAAAAAACCCTGCCAAATTATTTGATATATTTCAGGCATAACTCATGTCAGTGATAATTAAAGTTTGAGAACAACCTTAGTATTTTTGAACTTAAATAATGAGGGTTATGTTATCTTCCTGCAGAATACCCACATGTGTGCTCTGAGCAATGCTTGAATATAGCCTTGACTTCTGTAGTATATAGCAAGCAACTTTAGAAAAATCCCTGCTGTAGCTGTTGGAGCTAAATGTTCAGGAGAAAAATAGTTTTAGATAAAATGAACATTTCAAAATTTACGTTCTGTCTTGTTAGTCCTGTGATCCTTCCTGAGTCCCATAGGAAACAAGTGGCACAGTTTGGGATGAAATAACTATGTAAATGATTTTTTTTTTCTTTAGATTACATGTTGTTTCATTGACCTTTCAAGTAGCAATGTATTGGTGTGTTAGACTGTTTATTTCCTGAGAGTGACCAAGCTATGGAGAATGCGAGAGTTAGCAGGACTTAGCACGTTATTTAACCTTGTATTTGCTGGTGATTCAGATGTTTGTCCTTCATACAGCATTAATGATGCTTTTTACTAAATTTCCTCTCCAAACCAAATAATGCTAGAGAAATGAGCAACTTTCTTCTCCTAATTTGCTGATACCATAGTCAAATACGTTAGTTCTTAAAACAGTTGTTCAGACATTTGAAAAGAGAGCTTTATTAGCAGTACAAGGGTTATATAAATCATCACTCAAAAAGGATTTTCTTTCTGTTCTGTCTAAGGAGTTTCTTTGGATCTCTTTGGGTTTATGACTTAGAATTGCAGAATCACTCAGGTTGGAAGAGATCTCAGGAGGTGTTTAGTCCAGGGTCCTGCTCAAAGCAGAGCCAGCATTAAGACCACTGCTGTCTGGAGGTGTAAAATCTCTGAAGATGGAGATTCCACAACCTCTCTAGATTCTGAAGCTGTGTTATCCTCATGGTAAAACCTTCTCTGCCCACTCCCCTTAATCCAGTTGCAACCGCCTATTATGGCAGGATGGGTGTCTGTCAACATTTCACTGTGCACCACCATGCATAACCTGGCTCTGTTTACTCAACTGCCTCCCTGTAGTACTGGGGCTCTGCTGCTAAGCCCCCTGGAGCCTTCTTCTCTTCCAGGCTGAACTAATCCTGTTTTCTCCAGCCCCTGACCACCCTGGCTGTCTTCCAGTGGATTCACGTGCGTTTCCTGCATTTTTTCTTGTTATAACCCACTAGGCTGTCGGCCTTCGTTTCTTCCAGAGTCCCATGCTGGCTCATCTTTGGTCAAACATCTACATGGGCCCCTCTATCCTTGTCTGCAGAGCTCCTAACCAGGAGCTCTAGGCCTAGTGGTACTGGTGGAAAGGCTCAGTCCATGCAGGCCTTGATTCATCCTTGTTGAATTTTCTGAGGTTCTTTATGCTCTATTTATCTATACAACAACAGTGCATTGTTTAATTAAATTTTACTTCGTGGCACAGTGTTTTTGGCAACCCATTTTCACAAAAGAAAACCACCGTAGTAAGGTGGACTAGGAGGAATCTTAAGTTGTTGTGCAATTCTTTGCTTGGGATGGGAATACAGTGCTATTGTATGATGGTGCTGAGACATACCACACATATATTTTCTTTAAATTTCATGCAATATTATGCATTAACTGTAAAAGCCCTTACATTTTGTTGCAATATTAACTGTATTAAGTATTATCACTTTGAGGAGAGAGGAAAATGTCTTAGTTGATAAGACATTCACTTGCAAATTAAGAGACTTGTACCTTGTCAAAAATTCCTTTATCTACCTTTAACAAAGATTCTGCTTATATTCTTCAGTTTTATTTTTTCTTTCTTTCCATCAAGCTGTCAGGGCATGGCATTTCTCCTGCCACATTTAGTGAACAAACAGTAGAGCTATAGCATCTTCTTGCTTTAAAACTTACCAGAATATAGACCCATGATTACAAATTTAATGTTTATTAAATTGGCTTGCCAGTTGAGGTATAAGGTAACACAGGAAAATAAATAATGGCATTGACTGAGATGAAAAAACACACTTTTTTGTAAGTCAAGGCTATAGAAAATAGATAGAAAAGCAATAGAAAGAGATATAGAAAATCAACAGAAAAATGAGCAATTTCTTTCTCTAGTTGGTAGTGTGGGACACTATTAAGCAACATTTGGAAAATGTAATAGTCACTGTCAATAAAAACTTCATTTTTGTAGAGCCTTGTGCTCTTAGGTCTTCTGCTCTATGGCAAGTCCCATTTTAAATCAGGTTCTACAAATTAGAGTTTAACTCAAATTTCCACTTGACCTCAGTAATCATTAGCATAACCAATGTTTTTTTTGTTCCATTTCAAAGAATGTTGGAGGTGCTTTTTAATAGCTATTTTGATGACTGTCTCTTGAAGTGCTAGATATTTTCACAGAAGCACGTGGCCAGGTTTCCTTGCAGACTTGGAAATCTTAGTACAACACAGAGAGTTTTATCAGTCTTTGCCTTCTGTTCCGTCTTTATTAGAGACAGTATAAACATGGAACAATGTACTTGTGATGGATTCTGTCCTATTGTTAGACTTTAAGTTGCTGATCTACCTTGCAAATCATGGCCAGTGAGTCTTGTTTAGTGGTGACAAATAACAATATCCATTCGGGAACAGATCAGTTCATGCAGAAACTTGATCCAGGCGTTAGCCGCCCTTCAACTCCAGGGTTGACCTATTCAGCCTAGAGTTCCTCTGTGGGACAGGAGGAGGATGTTTTGAAAGGAAGATCCATCTGCACATTTGCTGCCATTGAAAAGGATCAGAGGGGGAAAAAGAGAGGGGTGAGGAAAACTGAACGGAGTGGCTGTTTTTTAGATGGTAGGGTATAAGTGTCCCACACAAGTGGCCATGTCATCTTGCAGGCATCAACGCTTGCAGAACCGCTCACTGTGAAGATGTAGGACTCTGAAGGTGGAAGAGAGTCACTTACTCAAAAAAAGAGTGCAACTCTTTTTGAAAGAGAGAATCCTACCTGTCATGGCCGTAGTGCTTGGTTTTCTTACCGTATCCTGATTTCTGATTATTTGTTCCTGTATGATCTAAAATGATTTGGGCTTTTTTAATTCTAGAGGGTATTTTTAAACCCACTTAAGGAAGGGAAGGGATGCTTTCGAAGAGACTCATGAACGATTATAGTTTGACTCAATTTTGAGGTCAGGAGTTAATTCAGAAGCCTTAGAAAAATCTCAAAATTGCCATCACCTACCTGTAAGCCACTGTCTCTGAATTGGCTTTGGTTTACTGGATAGTCTTTTTCTGAGAGCTTTAAAGTGTTGAGTAAGTGAGGAAGCTGTGTTCCTCACTCTCCCAACACTGTGTTGATTCAGCAATATTTCCCTATTTACACAGTGGGCAATTTTACTTCATTATCCATAACAAGCTTGTGTTTATGCTCTTCCTAGTTAGATATTTTTGTGCATACTGACATCTATAAATTAAACGCTCTATTTTTGACAGATTGGAAAATGTGTGTAATTTCTCAGCACTTTTGTCCCCCACTCCTCTGACTCTGCAGAATTTTATTTTTGGTTTTTTTGGTTTTTTGGGGTTTTTTTTAAAGCAAGTAGTCTTTTTTGTGTTGAAAAGAGAAACAAGTAGCAATATGCATTACAGCAATAAAGCAAGTATAGTCTATTTCATTATGCAGGGACTCGGGAAGGAAGAAATGCTCTCTCTCTGTTCCAGTCCAGATAGGAATTCGGATCTGGGCGGATAAAGCAAAAAATACCAGTGCTTGGTACACTCTTTTCTATATTGCATGATTGCCCACCTCCTGTATTCTGGGGATTGTCCCCCTTACAAGACACTTAAATTATTGAGTATACCCTTGTATACGTGCTGTATTTAATTAACCTTATGTGTTGAAGCAGTTCCTGGCTTGTAGAAGAATCACTTGTTTCTGTGACAAAATGGCCAAACAGTGTCACTGTTGACAGTAAAAAAGCCCAAGAGCAGCCAAATGACTCAAAGCCAAATTTGCCTTTTAAAGTCCAACAAAGTACTTTGTGTCAAAGGTAAAACCTGCCGATGCAGTCCTCTGTTAGCACTCTCTGTTTTTCCTTAGATAGAAATAGGAGTGATTGATGAGCATAATATATTTCCTTACCAAGGTGAGAAAGGGGTAACATCTTAATTCTGCTAACATCAGGACCTTAAAATGGTGTTTTGGTACTTTTGATACGTGTGGGAATATAGAGGGAATTTTACAAGGTATGCTAGGAAAATTAAGAGCATGCAAAAATAGCCAAGCAAAAAAATCAAGCACGGTTTGTAGACTGTTAATCCTGTAGGCTTTGATTTTGTTAAATTACTTTTCTACTGTCTAGTCCAGGTATATGGAAATAAAAGGCTGTAAAGAACAGCATCTTAAGTCCCTAAGTTTTTTTCATTTCAAAATATCACTCACACAGTCATGGTTGCGTTTTGAAGGTGCCTCTGGAGGTCACCAAGTCCAACTTTCTGCTCAGAGCATAACTAGTGGAGCTGATTGCTCAGGTTCATGTCCTGTTGTATTTGAGTATCACCAAGGAAACTTCACTACTTCTCTGGGCAGCCTGTCCCCAGAGATTTCAAGCACCCTCACAGTGAATAAGTGTTTTCTTTTGTTTAAATAAGGGCTTTTATATTTCAATTAATGCACATTGCTTGTGGTCCTCTTTCTGAGCAGAGGGGAAGACTCTTAACTCCCTTGACCTTTTGGCAGTATTGTGCATAATGCAGCCTAGAGCCCTTTGCTTCAAGGGCACGGTGCTGGCTCGTGTTCATCTTCTTGTCCACCAGGACTCCCAGGACTTTCTCCTTGAATTCTTATGCATTTCATATGCTCTTCCTGTGCATTAGTCCTGCACAGACATATGTTTGTGAATCAGGCAGAGAGCAGCATTGCGGGTAAGAGGCCAGATCCAGCCAGGAACTGGGGGTACTCAGCCCTGCAGGATGTGCTTGACAATTAGCATGACTGGGTCCTTAGCAAAGGGCTGGCTTACCAAACAAAAATGCCTCAATGGGCTACTGGTAGCACTTGCTGCCTGATTTTCTTTATTATGGTCTGTTCTGAATTATTTTATAAAATGTTATTTTGTTGCATAATCCTTCTTTCAATACTGCCTGTAACTTCCATAAATGTTTCTAAATTTTGCCTAGAAAATATCTGTAAGTTTCATACTAACAAGAGGCTGTGTATATACTCTAAGCTGAATATTTTACAGGAAGTGCATTAGAATATTAAAGCTTTCAGTTAGAGTTTGGGGCAGTTACTACTTTGCAGAATGCAGTTATTCTCAGATCTTGGAAAGAATAATAAACCCAAATAATTTCTTCTGCACTTTTCATCTTTTCTCAAATGATTTACGCATAACTTGGTTAAGTTAACGTTAACTAAATTTAATGTGAAGTTAGAGTATCTTTTACTCAATCATTGTAAGTTCTTTTTTTAGTCTAGTTGAATTTTGCTCTGGGTTACTCAAGCACTTCATGTCACAAGGTATCAGGGAGTGACTGTGCAAGATCTGCTCTTACCCCTGCAGAGGCAGTGTTAGGCTCTGTGAGGATTAAGAAGACACTCATTTGCTGAAAGGCTATTGCTTTCTGTCTTTAAATTATACTTTATTTAAAAGTTTGCATGTATTTTAGTTCTTGAATCCCAGGGATAACACATTCAGTGTCTGAGTTCATTTAAAAAAAGGCAAGGAATCTCCTCTCTGCAGTACTATAAATAAGCTTTCCTTCATCTTTGACTGGGTTAATGTTATTTCTGAGACCAATTTTGGCATTTAGTGAGGGTTTGATAAGGAGTTGAGGCATCTGACCTTCATCCTTTTAGGACACCATCCTAATATATGTTTGATTGTAATAGTGACTGTAACTGCCGAAGTTGAAAATTTTGGGGAATTGGGCAATCAGATTAAATAGTCTAAACTGAAATTTTCATAAAACTTCACGTACTATGCTGCCTTCCATTCTTTAGTGTTTTCTCATTGTAGCTGGCAAGAGGGGAAAAAAGGAAAACAAGTATGTTCTTATTCACATGGCATTAATTGAAATTCAAGCATATGGTGTCAGAAAGGTGACATCTTGCTGAAAGTTCAGGTTTGCTTCTGTAAATGAAAATACTGGTATGAAAAGTAACTGTAAAACTAGAACTTCATAAATAGTGCTAGCCAAAAAAGGGGCACAGATAAAAGGTTGCTTCTGACATTCTCTTTTACAAGATTGTGTTCTGACTGTGGGTGGTATATTTAGTGTTTTGATAAATTAAATTTCTGTTAGTATAGTACAGAAAACACTGAAATAACATAACAGTACCTTGATCATAAATCAAGAAAAGAGTATGATTAAATGCAAGTTTAAAAATTGCCATGCACCTGTTTACTTTTTGACTATTTTATGGTTCTATGTTTGACATACGATGAGATTATATTACTGTAATAGTAAATATTAAGTGGTTGGAGGATATTGTCTGTTTGCATAAATCTGCAGCTTCATTACAGGAAGAAAATGGGTGTAGTTTTAATACAGGGCTACTGCTTTCTAGGATTAGCTTTTTTTTTTCCCAAATCCCCCTGCTATTGTTGGTGTATTTCCATTTAATTTTTATTAGTTGTATGGCTATATCTGGCTGTCTCACTCGCTGAGATTGTGCAGCTTGATGAATTTTTGCATTTCCCGTTTTACTGCACGTTTATGGTGCTATTGTCAACCCCCATTATGCTAGTCTCACAAACCACTCTTCCTCCTAAAGAGCCAGTCTATAGCTTTAACTTGGGCTGTAAATATATACACAGCTGTGCAGATTTTAGTTCAAGCCTTCATAAAATACAGTCACAGCTGCAGGAAGAGGTAAGAGTTGAAATATATACGTGGGGGTAGGGGGATGAAAAAGACATTGATGAAATTGAAAAGAAGAACTGATGGGTACCTTATTTTCAAATAAGGTATTCAGTGTTTTGAATTTGAAGCTGTTTGTCTCTTTTATTCCTTTAATTGATGTCTTGGAGGCATGGTGACAATATAGTAAATCAATGCTTTTGTGTAGGAAGCAGTTTTTCTCCTTACATGTAATTTTATGATTTTGTGGCTCTAATAGACTGTTAAGTGGATTTAACAGACTGTTAAGTCTGAGCATAAGAAGATATGTAGGTAAGTTAGACACAAGTAGAAAATGAAGGTTGTTACAAATGTGCTGATGATCATAATTGTGAAAATGAAGGGAAGTGACCATGACTTGGACAGTTAAATGACAAACATAATGCAACACACCATTTTCAATATCACCTGTTCATTTTTTTTCTTGGGTACATTATTATGCATTTTGGTTTGCTGTATTAGCTACAGGATATTCTTCAAAGATATCCTGGTATAGGTCATGACAGACTGAAAGTGATGACTGAGACAGACGGAGAATGAAAGGTTAAGGTGACAATAAAGCAATGAATGTAGATTTCAGCTCAGCATCATATTAATGCAGATGTTTATTTAGAAAGTAAATAAGACCTAGAAATAATTGCAGGTGAATAATTTTTTTTAATGTGTTACTTATCAAATGGTCTTTAAACTATTTCAATAGCTGTTGGGGTTGTTTTTTTAAGAATTATATAAATTATTAAGTGATGATTTTAAACCTGATGGCCAAAATAAGTAGAAACCTGTAATAATTTCAGGATAATATTTTCTGTATTTGTTTGCATTTATAATAATAAATGTGAACAATTAAACCTATGAAGCATCAGTCATGCCTGTGTTATTGTAGCACACGGAGATGTGAGGTTCTGCATGTTCTGTTTTAGCAGATTGTCGGACTGTATTATTAGATAGTAATAGATAGTCAGCTTTCAAAGTGCTACTGGTATGTTCTTGCTGACTAACAGGCTAACAGAGTGTGTAATGATTCATGTGGGAAAGGATAAACCTACATTTTAATATGCAAGAAATTCTGATTTAAAAGAGCTTGCACAAGTTGTCAAAACCCCCACAATGAAGAGTTAACAGTTCCTACTCATCTGCAATGGAGTCTATTCTAAAGACTTCATTAAAGAAGGAAGCTACAGATGGCAAATTATAGTAACTGTGAAATAAGTTTCCTCAGGGGCACTTGGAAACCTTGTAGTTTTCATTTTTTATCTGTGAAAGTGATGGTCAGTGTCAACAAAATGCAGTTTGGTTTTTTTGGTTTTTTTTTTCCTTTCTCCATGATTTCCTAGGCTTGCTGATGGAATTTTTTTTGGGGGGGGTACGGGCTATTGTTTGCTGTGTTTTTTTCTCAACTGCTATGTCCAATAAAATTGGAATCTTTTATTGATAAAATTATTATCGTTGTACAGCTGTTAATGTTTCAACAGAAAAAATTTTCCCAATGGTTTACTGAAGCTTCTCAGATCTAGAGCAAAAGAAAAAGGATCGTATATTTAAGCCTTATGTTTTTATTAGTTAGGAAGGGTTTTGCCATTATTCTTTCTGGAGTTGGAGCACTTTTATTTCCCAGGAGTTTCTTGTTTGAGTCTGGATTTTCACCTGTACAGAAGCTGTGGTATGCTAAATTGGAAGTACTGCTTTTTAGTGGAGTAGTAAGTCAACAGGATTGTGTATAGGAATGGGGTGTTCAATTAAATCTTTGAGACCTTTATTGAGACCTTAATCTGTGGATGGCACTGTATCTGTATCCAGTGCCAAAAGGCTTTTACTCTACTGGTGTAACATGAAAGGGATGACTGGCTTGCAGATCTGCTCCTCTGGAGCAGATTTTGCTGCTGTGGAGTGACTGTCAGGGTGTGCAACACCCAGCTGTAAGGACTCTTGGGATTTGTGTAGGGCTCCTGCCTGGGGATGCCTCTGGGTCTTCAGTGCAGCACTCCATATTCATAGTTTAGAATATTTGATCTGTTACTTATATTGCTTCTCTAATTTACTGGATTCTTTCCCCTCTGAGCCCTTCTGAGGGCATTATGCTGCACACAAAAAGTATTTGAGAAAGGTGGACAAGAGATCAGACTAGTCCTCCTGTGCTTGATGGAGCATGGTACCTTTTCTATTGCAGGGCCTGAAGGCAACAGGACCATCTTTTTGTGATCATGCTGAATATTTCTCTTGGAGGAAAAGTAATTTTCAAATGAGATATTATCTCAAGATATTTTAGTTGATACTGGGGTTTTTTTTCCCTTTGTAGTAGTTATCATTTGATACTGAAGGGTTTCCTAATGTAGATTAGAAAAGGACAACTCATGTTTGAAACTTGGATGCGGCAGGAGTCAGAACATAAGTGGGCCAGCCAAGATTGAGAACATCAATGCATTGAAATTCTTGTATCTTGTAGGGCATGATGATTCAGTGGCAAATATAGATAGGCCTAAGTCAACAGGGCTTCATTTAAAACTTAAATGCACTTAAATG
Organism: Cyanoderma ruficeps; assembly: GCA_008694505.1. Classification (NCBI taxonomy): domain Eukaryota; kingdom Metazoa; phylum Chordata; class Aves; order Passeriformes; family Timaliidae; genus Cyanoderma; species Cyanoderma ruficeps. The sequence continues at coordinate 1,929,178 of VZDJ01000084.1, read as the reverse complement.
AAGCCTTATAACTCATAAAAGGCTAAACTCAGTGTTGCATCAGTGATGAAGAGATGTTTTTAATCTCTTCATCTCATGTGTTGAAGTTGTGAGGTATTTATTCTGATATTAATACAGACAAGCAACTGGTAAGTATGTGGAGTATAATAATAAACAATTTAAAAAAAATCAGATTATATTTGTATAGACAATTTTGTAATGGAGAAGAAATGAAAAATCTGAAAGGAGTGAAATAATATAATACAAATCCACATAAGTGAAACTGACAATTTAGAAATTGTCTTCAATACATATTTGCCGTTAATTTAATGCTTATTTGGAAACATGTTCCCATGATTTTTTTTTTGTTCAGAGTTTGCAACAGAAATAAGCAAAATTTTAGAGACTAGAAGCTATTGCACACTTTGAAATCTTATATAAAAGTACCATTATATTAGTTGTAATGGAAAGAATAATTGAGAGATTGCTGTAGGTTGCTTGGATCTACAATCCTTTATCGTCTTTGAAAGTCTTAAATTTTGGAAAATATATATTTCAGTTTGAATTCATTAATTAGTAGGTATTTCATCACATTAACTTTCTATAGCTTTTTCTTAAATCATTTCAAATCACTGCCTGAAAACTCTGTGGATTTTAAAGTCAGCTGGCAAATTCCTGATAAAAAGATTCTTTAACTTTTTTAGATGGCCTGTCAGAAGAAAGGGCCAAACATCATGTGGCGCCGGATCTTTGTGCAATTCCTAGAGCAGTCATGGAGTCCAAGTTAAACATCTGACAACCTTGTTTATGGGAGTTCTGTGAGGCATTTTCCACAGGTGAAACTGAGATTTAAGTTCAATTCACCAATACTATTTAGTGTTTGTGCAGTTGGGATTGTGGTATAATCTTGCCAAAGTATAAGTCTGAAGTCTGAATGAGACTGAAGGGTGAGTTGTGGCAATGCTTCCCCAAGAGTTGCTTTAGGTATGTCTTATATGTGTTGGTATTTCAGAGAAGTTCAACAAACAGTGCCAATGGGAAAAATTCCTCTTGTTGGCATGTAGAAGATAAAATTTTGCATTATTTTGATCTCTTAGAAGCTCTTTATTTTTCAAACAAAGCACACAACACTGCTTATTCATGTAGAAAGCTTTCCATGTTTGCTTATTATATCAACACAATGTTCATATTTTGAAGAAGTGACTTTATAGGTGTGTGTAAAATCCACAAGTGCTGCAGTCTCTGTTAGAGGAAAATGCCATTCAAGGGACTGCAGTAACAGTGGTGTGCGGTGCAAAGTGTCGTTAGCAAAACTCACATTTATTCATTCTCATTGTCCTTTTGCAGATTTCTATTTAACAAGTAACCCACCGTGGTGGTTGTGTCATGAAAGTAACATGGGATCATTTGGAGTTCAGTGACTCAGGGGAATGACCTTGCTGCTTTCCACTGTTGTGTTTTTAATATAAAATTTATTGATACAATAGCATTGATGATGGATATGCTTTCCTAAAAGGTATTCTTTGCTGAAATACGGAATCCCTTAGCAGTGGGTAACCCTGAAGTCGTTTTTACAGTCTCTTCAACCATCTGTCCCTGGAGCTTAGAAACAGCTTGAGATGCTCTTCTTAATCCTATGGTGGGAATTTGTCAGTGTTCATTATTTGGACTTCTTTGGAGTGGGGAAAGGGTTTTTTTTTTTTTTGTCCTTTCTTTGGTGGTAATATTTATTGAAAAAAAAAAAAAAGAGTGCTCTCATCAGGAATACACAATGTTCTGTTACTTGGTTGTTGATGGTGACTGCTTCCCCTGTTCTAACAGCCTGTAGAAAACTCAAGAAGGGTTAACTGTTTAGTCTGTCAGCTCACCAGTTATTTCATAGAGCACACCTCAGTATTACTGATGTTTATATGAAACTTTTATTGGTATGTTAAATGAGTCTAGGAAGAGTAGCTTTTAACGATTTTCAGGTTATTCTTTAGGAAGTGGGCTGGAATATATCAAGTGAAAATTATTTGAAGTTTTTTGTGGATGGTTTCATAAAGGTGGGTTGACTTATACATGAAAATTGAATGAGTTTTAATATTTCCTATTATACATTGAGTATTTTTGATAATTAATTGAGTTTAAGAAAATCTTTTCAGTTATACCTAGCTATCCTAGGTATAACTGAAAAAAATCTTTCTTTTCTTCCCTTCAAGCTAAATGGCATTGAACAGAGACCTTGCAAATGTTCCTTGCAAATGTTTTGAATATATCAGAAAATTTTGCTGCTGTTTAGGCAACAGCTCTAATCCATCTTCTTGTTTTAGAGGCTCACCTTTGGGGTGGGACATTGGAAATTTTTCTGGTGATGACTCATCCCAAAATCCCATTTGAAAGCCTCCAAAGAATCTTACATTCTTTTGCTTTTGGGATGTTTGAACTCTTAAAACTGTGAAAAATAATAAAACAAACCTATAAAGGAAGCTGATGAAATGAAGCAGAGGGGAGCAATGGAGGTCTCTTTCCACCTATTCTACGTGTAGCCTGAGACTGGGGTTCAACATGTCCAATTTCTTTGTCTTCTGCTTCTTCTGTTCTGCCACCTCATTATTTTGTGGTTGGGAGTTACAAATGGGTACATCCTGTATGGAGTCAAAGGTGTTCTCTTCCAGTAGTGCAAGAAGAAATTGTAGTGTTCAGACATAGAGTTATGATCATAGTTTAAATACATGTCCTTTTTTGACTTTTAAAATCCAGCTTGCAAATTCATTAGAATATTTCCTGCCCTCTGTCAGAAAACAAAAGCTGTGTAGACATGCGTACTTTGTATTAAAAAGCTTTAAATGCTTAGTTAATAAACTTAAATGGATCATACTTTAAATAAATGGAGTAAATTTCTGCTGTTCCAATCTGAAGAACTCAGGTAATCTAAGTAATTTTGAGATACCTACAAGTTAGTGTTTTCAGGAATGTGTTTATGGTCTTTTTTTAATATTCCTTCTTTTTCCCTCCTGTTAGTCTTGATCTGAACCTGTGCTCTCTTCACCTGCTTGGCTGCTTTTTCTCTCTAGTGAGGGCCCTTTTTATGCTTGGAAGTCTATAGGGTGACATTGCTATTCCCAGTCTTTGGCATTGTGTGGGTGTGGCAATGGCAGGCAGAAAATTTCCATGTCGTTTTCATAGCAGGCACCTGAGACCTAGAACCGAATCACATTTTTAAACAGATTCGTTTCTTTTCAGAGATAATTCAAATATAAAACCATGAATCTAGTTTCGTCAATTTTTGGTCGGAAAAAAGAGATCCAATGAGTTTTGAAGCTGTATTTAGAGAAAAAGAAAATATATTTTCTTTTGATAGAAGCTTTAATATTGTAATGCCAGTACCTATAGAATATCCAGCCTAAAATGAAATAAAACTCTTCTAGTAAAAATTTTAGAACAAAATCAATTGTAAGTATAGAGAAGAGACAGCCGTTCTACTTACTGAAATATTCATATTTCAGTAGACAAAAACCCTCAAAATATTTTCAAATTAGATTTTAATAGGAAATCTTTTACTCAGAGTCAGAACAAAGCACTGAAATGTTGAGATAGTGTATGAAAAGCAGTTTTCTATCAAAGCTGTTGCTGGATTCTTACTTCAGCCTTTCCACTGGTGGTTAGGAATAGGAGCTCCTCCTATAATAAATAGGAGGAATCAGATAGTCACTGTGAATTATTGGCCTACCCCAGTTTTACAGGTTTTGCAAGTTATGATAACACCGATGACTTTTCTGGATGCCTACGTGACTGCAAAACCAACACACTCTCTACAAATATGTAGTCTGAATAGATCCTTTTTAGTTTTGATGCTCTTTTAAAACCCGTCAGATCTCTCAGTTCATGTTTCTCTTAAAAGTAGGTTGATGTGTGAATGAAAACCTTGGCTTCCATTAATCTCCATATTTTAAAAAAATAAAAATCTTATAGCACTCAACTCTGTAGCTTAAAGAAACGAAGCACCATCAAAAAAAAGTAGAATTCTCTGTTACTGAAAAACCAAAAATATGGTAGCAGCATCCAACTTCTAGTAGGCAGACACCTGTTCATTCACACATTTACTATCACAACTCTTGAAGAATTCTGCTTCTCTCAGAAAATCTATATATACGGGTTGTTATTTTTTAACAGCCTAAAATGTGCGGTTATATACGAGTCAAGATACTTTTTGGTGAGCTTTTAATAGCATGACCTGTTTACTTGCTCCTGCTTTGCATCCAGTGAAAATGGGATGATTGACTCCTTTTAAAAAATAAAAGCGAAATGAAAAATGCATTTATGTCCATTCTGTGGAGAGCAACAGTGCTATAACGCTCTGTCCATTTCATGTAAGGCGAAAGTATCAAGGAAATTCCTACTCCATTCTATGGAACTTTTTCTGAGTACTTTTAGTACTTTTTAGTCCAATGCCAAATCAGATTTTAAGTAACTTCTCAAGGGTAAAACTTCATTAAAATAGGAGGATCAAGCCATCAAAAGTTCTTCCAAATTATGTAAGCCTCTATGACACGTCAGTGCTATGTGTGCATGGGAGTGTTACTGCGGTTTTGAGATATAGTTCTGAATGTGAGACTACAAAGATGTAGAAGCCTCTGCTTCTTCCTTTTTGATAATAAAATCCTGGACTTACTTTTGTACAAAAATGTTTGGTTTTCAGCTAGTTAAATGCCACAAAATACTTTATCACTCTTTTTGTTTGTGAAAATTCATGTTATGCAAATATGGAGAAAAACTGTTGACGCCCAAGATATTGTCTGTACAAATACAAATGTCTTTGAAGGTACTGCTAAAAAACTCACCAGAAACACGGAAAAAGCAGCTGGTGAAAGCCTGTGTGAAAATTTGGAGTACTGGGATCTTTGCTTTGAACAGTGATGTTTGCTTCATCACAGAATAAGGTAACATTAAGGGTGATGTTGTGCACAGAGGGCATGTCCTTGTGGTCTGCCTGCTGATTTTGGCCAAAATGCCAGGAGAAGTGCAATACTTGATTTTCCTGCATTGAGAGGGTGCTTCTTGCTCTGCTTCACTACTGATGTGGCCAATGGAAGCTGCGGGAGAGACTTTTCCAAACTTCTGTTCCTAGTACCTGAGATAGCTAGTAATGTGTGTGATGGTACAGACATTATTAGAGTATTTTAGTGGTTTTGTACATGCATTTTTCCCGGTGTATATCCAGGGATACTGGCTTGTGTGCGTGTGCAGTCTTTCGTATGTAGATAGCTCAGTGATGTTTATACTTGCAGCATGAGTACAAGACTGTTCAAGTGTTGCACCTTACCTACATTTGAAAAAGGGCCGAAGTACCTAGAAGTGATATAATTATCAGTGCTGAATAAATATTCTAGGATATATATAGAGAAAGAGAGGGTGTAAGGTTAAGTGACATTACCAAATATCTGATGCACCTTTTGGAGTTTGTCATCTCAATAGAACTGGAAGTATGTGGGCAAGGAGAGAAAGCTTGTTTTTCTGGGTTCATTTCCATCTATATGTATAAAACCCCTGGCATTTATGAACTATCTCTATTAATAAGTGGACTACACCAAAATAAAATGCTGTTCTAAAACGGCAAATCTTATAAAAACTCTGTTTAAGCTGTTGACTGCTTCATTTATATGTGGGCAGAGGGAATTCCTCTTTCTTTCGCTGAAAGTAATACAAGACCCTTGTGGTGGTGATGGAGTTTGGTTGGTTTGGGAGCTTTTTTGGCTTGCAGTTTTTGCTTAGTTCAGAAAAACCTGCATAAATACGTTACTTGGAATGGCTTCTAAAATTATCTTTGTTTAACCTTGCAGGAGAGCAGCTTGCCTTTGCATGCAAACTGTGTTCTTTTTCTCCTGTTTGCAGCTCTTCCCTCTTTCATGACCCAAAATGAATACTAATGCAAGCGTGATGACTGACAACTGTTCCTCAGTGGAGGATGCAGCAGCGTTTTGGTTTTAAGTAGGAATTTAAATATAAACTTTTAAAGACTCTCTGCTATTTCTATATATTGTTATTTCTAATTTTAAAAAGTACCTCAAATTATAAATGTAACTAGTGAAATAATGAACTGTAATCTGTGTGAAGTTAGGATTGAATAAACCCAGCTGTACAGCAAAAGAAAAGAACTTGGGTTCTGTGAGAAGGTGGTGTGTCAAGGGATCTATTCCTGCTGAAAAGACGAACAATGTAATAAAGAGCCAGGTAGAACATAAAACGATAAGCTGCCAAGATCTGAAATAAAAAGGTGATAATTTTAATGGAGTTTGGACAGAACTTCAAGTTTGAAAAATGTGCTAATAGTTTGCAGATGTGCAGAGATTATGGGGACTTAAAAAGCAAGATGAGCTGGTATCAAAGGAAAAGATTCTTGCAAAATAGAAAGTGAGCTACTGTGTCTAAGGAATATGGAATTACCGTTGTTGTCTTTGTGAATTAAAAGATGCAGCCCGATAGCAAGTGTCATTTGGGAAATAAATATCTGTATGTATTAGGTTAGCGGTCAATTGGGAAAGCCATGACTTTGCTGTGTTGAGGGAAAAGCAGGTGCATGGAGACGTATTTTTGCTATCTAAAGTGACAAGGTCTTGGTCAGTTGTAGTGTCTCTCTTGCTCAAGGAAGTAGTGCCCTGGCTACTTAGAGAAAAATAAGTATGTGAAGTATTTAAGAGAAAAAGACAAGCAAGATACATGTAAAAGGCCAAGATATTGATAAATGTTTTTAGAGATGGATAATATGAAGTGTTGCTCTTGATTAAGGGTGAAACCAGGAGCTAGGGAACTTTTTTGGGGCAGTAGTAGATCTTGTATTTTCTTCTGGAATTTTAATTAAATCTCATGAAATCTGAAAGTAAGAGAACTATTGCAGACACTCCCTCCCCACCCTCAAATTTGCATCTATTCTCCTCCTCCTTTTTTTCTGGGAGACACTTAGAGCCTAAACTCACCTAGGAAGAATTCACGCATTGATAATGCAAGTGTGCATTGATAATGCAAGTGTGCGTGCACCTACATATATTGCATCTAGTGAGATATTGATTGTAAATACATGGGGGTTGTGTGTGGAGAGGTGTTTCTTGGCTTTTTTATGGAGTTTTTCCTCTTTTTTTATTTAACTTGATCTGTTTGAGGGAGATGTAACACCCTCATTTGAAATATGAAGCCACAGTAAAAAATGCAACCACTTCTAAAATCCTTCTCTATATCTCTATGGGACCACAGAAAGTGATAGGCCTAAAGAACTTTGAAAGTCATGCAGTGCTCCTACACTACCAATGGAGGAGAAGGAAATACAGGTGGCCTTGCCCCTGATGAGTCACAGCTATATCCAATAAAGATAAGTGTGATAAAAGGGTTAGCTGGTGTGGGAAGATCATGAAGGAGTAGGAACCTTGAGGAAGAGGCAATGAGAGGATCATGAAGAAGAAGGAGGATCCTGGGGAGAGAAATCACTGCTGTGAGATCAGTCTGGGTCTGGACTTAGAGCCTGGTGTTGGAACCTGCAGTCATAGCCTAGTGAGGTAAAAGCCTGCATTCAGTCTGCAAACTGATACCTGCAGTCAGAGTTTAGCAGGAAATAGTCAGAGGCTGCAAGAGAAACCTACAGTAGGAGCTTGCTGCAGCCAGTCAGTGGATAGTTGGAGACAGGATGGCTGAGCTGTGAAGAGGAATAAACCAGGACCCTTTTCATGCTGTGATAGTTTGTGCCTTGGCTCATTTCTACCCTCTTAACAAGAGGGCTGCTGCAACACACCAGAGTTCTGTTTGGTCATCTCTGTTCAAAGCTTCTCTTTCCATTTTAGGGTCAGCTGTTGTCATCTTGCTTCTAACAATGCTTATGATGACATTGGCTTTTTCACTAAAACTATATCCTGCTTTAAGGGGGCTGGGACTGTGCAAAGGGATGCCTGGTCATGTGTATGGGGTCATTGTGCCTTTGGTTTGCACCTGTCTTGATAGCAATCCTCAGACTGCAATTATGAAAGTGGACTTAGCAAACAAGCTCATGTGGTGCTTTCTGCCAGCTGAGTTTCCTGAGGTAACAATGAGCTGTATTTTGAGTAAAAGCTATCCAGCAAAAAAACCATTTCATGTTTCTGGTATATTTTTTTTTATACTCCACATTAAATCCTAAACCGCATTGTCATGCCATCTGTCAGAACTCTTTGCAATATTGGGCTGAGAGAATAAGCTTTTCAGTAGGTAATGGAAATTCATTTCTTCCAGACAGGAAATATAGTTGAATATAAGTTGGAAAATAAGTGGAAAATTTTGCTCCTCGTACCAAGCATCCTGGCTATAGACATTGAAGCTTTAACTGTTTCACTCCGTTATATGTTCTGAGAGTAGGCAACTTAACTTCTGGGGTGTCTGAAACAGACTTAAGAATGTATGATGCTCTTTTATTGCAAAGGTTACCTTTAAGTGCGGTGTTTTTTACATGGTTAACAATCCTTTGTCCTGGAACACAGGAGTTTTCCTCTCTCCTCAGATTACTTATTTCCAGTACTGTAGCAAGAATGACTGGCCCCAGCATCAGTGCAACCTAACAAGGAGAGACTGTGTGATTGTTTTCGATGCACATTTAAAAGAGAAACCAAACAACAAAATGCTTGGTTACCTTTTCTGAGAATTGTTTTGGCGAGGAGAAATTGTTGATGAAAGCAGGTATCTCTGATAATATCACAGTTAAGAATAACAGATGGGTTAAATCCAGCTTCTCCATGCATTAGTGAGGTTGCTTCTGATCATGAATGAAATTATTATTTAAATCCTTTCCTATGAGGAAAGAGTGAGAGATTTGGGTGTATTCAGAGTGAAAAAGAGAAAGCTCTGGGAAGACCTCCCAGCAGTCTTCCAGTACTTGAAGGAAGTCTATAAGAAAGATGGGAACAAATTTTTTAGCAGGGCGTGTTGTGATGGAACCAAGTGGTAATGGTTTTAAACAGTCAGTTTAGATTGGATGTCAGACAAGTTTTTTGCAATGAGGGTGGTAAAACTCTGGAGTAGACTGCTCAGAGAGGAGGTGGATGCCCTGTGCCTGGAAACAGTCAAGGTCAGGTTGGACAGGACTCTGAGCAGCCTGATATAGTTGAAGATTTCCCTGTTCTTTGCAGGGTAATTTGACTAGCTGGCCTGTAAAGATCCTTCCAACCCAAACTATTCTGTGAAATCAAATCAAGGGGAGATCGTTTCCTAATATCAGCCAGCATTTTCCAGGAAGTCTTTATCTTTGTGTACACCAACAATCTGTTAAAGACTTTTTTCTGAATTTTTTCTGCTGGTGCTTCATTTTGTTTTCCTTTCCTTATCTTCAGTGATCCCCTTCTTTCTCATGTGCTTTCACATAAACTTCATGCTTTCAATCTGTGGGCAGTTTCACATTTGTCTTAAGCTTGTGGCACCAGTTGTCTGGCTCAGCAGAATTGTTAGATTTGTTTGAGTCTGAGTAGTTGCCAGAGCTGTAGCATTCCCTCCCATGGTGGATGTTACTTCTATTTTAAGTCAGGTGAAAATTATACTTCTGTTATTATATTATTCTGTTGTATACACATAATATTAGGCTTTTGGTTCTCTGAACTCTTGCAGTCCTTATTTGTGCTGGATATCTTTCCTGGTCCATTACTTGGGTTATGCCACAATGCCAGTGCAACTTTGTGACTTCAGTGAAGGAATTGGAGATAATTACAGTAATATGGAGCAGCATCCCTTCTTGTTCTTTGTTTCATTCACTGACTTGAACTCTACTCTAGTTGAAAGGGGTGCATGATGTTAGCACACAAAGCTTGAATACCAATTGGTCACCCCATCTGCACAATGTGCACTTAAGTGTGACAAGAAATGAGTCACACGAATATGTAATTGTCCCACCTAGGTGGCTGTGCACAGTTATGCTTCTCTGCTTCCCTCCCCTTTAATGGTGAATTTCCTGGAGAGAAAAAAAAAAGGCATTTTGTTAATTTGATGGCTATACTTACGAACCTACTGTTGTCAGTTTTTATGGAGCTGTTTGCCGTGAAGGATTAGGGTATTGTGCTTATGGTTTGTCAGGTTCTTAGAAGAATGATGGCCACATGCAGTGAGGTGTGTAAAGGATTCATATTAGCAACAAAAACAGCAAAACGGAGAATGAGGAGTTTCATGTTTGTTCTTTTTATGTAACATTAATTTTGGCAGTGAACATCTACTTAGGATTCCCTGCAGCTGTGGTGCTCTCTGAGGAATAAATAAAAGCAGCATGAGAAAAATTTTGTCTCCTTCCTCTCCACCTGGCTGTTCCTATTCTGTGTGTTTCTTTTGCTGCAGAAACAACAATTTTTGTCAGAAGAGCCTAGAAGAGACTGAAATGGGTTGGGATTTTAAACTTCTGAGCGCTCTGTTATATTCTTGTTTGGTTACCCTGTTCCATGACCCTGGTCTGTGGCAGGAACTGTTACAGCTTATGTTAGTACAGTTCACCCTTGACACTGACTTGGTCTAAAGGACACTGAAAAATAAATGTCAAGTCAGAATTTTCATTCCTCCACTCCCCTACTACCAGCCATTTCTCTGACAAAGGCTAAGTGACCTGTGTAGAGTTTTTCTGTTTGATTGGTTTTGTTTGAGTGGGGTTTTTTTTTAATGTACTAGAGCGTTGTTGGTTTATCCATTTGAGAATCTGGACTTATTAATGCTATTTTATAAGGAAAACCTCAGGACAGGGGATCTTGATTTAGTGCAATTTCTCTATAAATTGGGATGTGTACAGAGTAGAATCTGAGAATGTATTTTAAGAAATAACTGTAAAAATAGAAAGGTAGTTAAGATGTTGAAGCTTTTTATTTATCTTCATTCAATAATAACTGGTCAATGCCATGGAAATAAAGTAAAAGCAATGAGGTGAGAATGAGTTGCCTGTTGGGAGAACACCTCAAAACAGATGTATCTGTTATTAGAGGGACTGCAACCCTTGCATTCCTCTTTCATTTTTTTGTTGTTCACCTCTTCATGACATGTTCAATTATCTCCTAGGGAACTCTCCCCCCAAAAATCAGAAAAAATTATTCCAAGCACACTTCGCATGATGCTGTGTTAGTCAAATGCAATAGTATGACAGTAAAGTTTGTAAAAATGACAAATAATAATAAGAAAGCAAATTTTTCATTTGGAAAAAAGATAACCAAGGATAAACGGGAATACTTTTGTTCAGTCTTTTTAATTCCAAATTGGTTAAAATGATCTTTTTGAGTTATAGACTATCATTTCTGATGCCTACAGACTATAATTTCTAGCATCGTGCTGCATGAGGGTTCTGATTCTTTTTTAAAATTACTTTGTTTGTACTATGGAACATGTAAAATCACTTCACTTATAAAAAAAGATATAAACTCCAATACTGTCTTTCTGCTCCTGAATTTGATCTTACTCTTCTGTTTCGTAGAACTTTCAGGAGGACTTAAATGATCTTGAAACTTTTTCCCATTGTGGATGGGTCTGGACACATTTATTGCCAAAGAGAAAATACTAAATGTAGCTATTTAATCTGTGGCTTTGTAACTAGTCTCCTCTTGGATATCTTTCATCAAGACACGAAGATCTTAAAGCAATTTTCAAGCCAGTGTAATTCCTGCAAGACTGTCAATGTTATTGCGGTTATCAACGGGCAGGGCCCAAACTGGTTCAAGAGCTTGGTAGAACCCCATCCCCTGGTATTAATAATATACAGACAGAAAGGCATGCTTACTAGACTTACTTTTATGCTGCTAGCAATATTATCCATGGGGCATAAATGGCACATGGAAGTTCTGGAAAGAAGCCTATGTTTTTTTCTTGGCTTTGTACTTCAGACCAAAGGTAAGGAACTGAAAGGGCACATCTTTACCATTTCACGTTAGTGTTTCTTTCCTTTGATGGAAGTGTTGCTGGTGGCATCATTCCTGTATCATTCATTGATGCTGGTATGTTTAGGTTGTTTAGCTACTTTTGAATGCTGGACAGGACTAATGGAAGTGTGTTACAGTGAAAGGTGAGATCTAGGAGAAGGAAGTATGCAAGCCCTTTGTAGGGAAGAACCTAGAAGCAGTTTGGTCTTTGAGACACTGCTAGGAAAACAGTAGTGGATCAGAAAGGGCTTGGGGGCTGATTTTCTGCTGTAGGGTGGAACATTCCATATGAGAATTAAGGATTATTTAAATAGTGAAAAGATAGATTCTGTATATTCAGAGTTAGAATCTCAGAAAAGGTATTAGTATACTTTTGGTGTAAAATTGACAGTGTAATGATTGCATCTTACAATTCTGAGTAGGAAGCTTGGAATTTCCTTTGCATATTGTCCACATGGGAGAGGACGACTGCAGAAAATTAACTCTAGCCCAACCCAAAACAGCACAGTTATAAATGTGGCTCAGCCAGGAGAGTTCTGACAGCCAGCTGAAAGAGCAACTTGTGTGTTTAAGCCTAAGGGAACTTAAATCTCAGTCTTTCTGTGGATGATCTGGAAGAGCAACAGCAGCAAAACAGCTTGCCATCTTGGCAATGAGAGAACTTGACACATGAGTTGAAAAGCTCCTACTGTAGGAAGAACAGTTAAAGGTTCTTAGACATCAATATTGTACTTGACTCAGTGCTTTAAGGTTTTTTTTAACAGTAATTGATTGTGTCATTTGCATGTAAAGGATTCCTAGCGTGGGAGTCAGTAATTCTCTCACAACCAGAGGGAGGAGAAAGCTGTTTTTCCTCAAATTGTAAGGTATTTACCACAGGTGTATTCAAAGGTATGGTTTAGTCACATTATTGAGGCCATTTCATAGAAGATTATTTTAACGCAGCTGTAGATACTGTATTGTGTGACACCTACTAAAGGTGAGTGAAAGTCACTCAGCTTTCAGTCCTCAGGCCAGTCCTACAGTTGTGGTGGGATTTCAAATAGTTGTCTAAGTCTGCAGTTATGCTGCCATTGGCACTGACATCTTGATTTCTCCACTCAGGCTTCTGTGGTGGAATTTAAATGTTTATTTCTGATAGTTGTCTTCCAAAGCTGCTGTGTGTTCGATCAGAGTTGCCTCTCTGATGTCAAAGAGGCCAGAAGAGGCCAGAAGGAAGTTAAGTGATTTGAAGACTATCTGCCCAGGTGCTTTTTAGTAAAAAGAAATTGTAGCTTTGTGCCACAGCTGAGCAAGCACCAATACTGGAGAAGTGCTAAATCTTATCAAACATTTTAATAGTTTCCAGACTGAAAGCTGTGAAAGCAATCTTCTAAGGTAATGAAGAATGCTTTCTACTAGATACTCGGCATAATGTTCTTCTTATCAGCCTTCCATTGTGGAAAGTGTCAGCCTTTCTCAGTGTTGCATGTAGCCTTGTCAAGCCCACAGCCACAGAATTGTAAAAATTAAAGTGATCAATATTTTTATTAATCTTTTTCAGTAATAGAATCTCAAAATTGAGTTAAGTTTAGGTATCCAGTGCAATAAAGGCTCCCAAAATTTTCTCTGAAACCTAATCTCAGCAGGGAAAAATCCAATCAGCCTTGTCATCCTTGATAGTTTATTTTCAGTAATGAAAGTCCTGCCAGTTTGAGCCAATCCAAAGCAGATGAGCTGAAGGCACTTCCTGCCTATAGAAATTGGGAAGAAATGACCAAGTAGTTGCTGCACATTAAGTGAATATAAGCTAGTTCTACCCAGTGGATGTTGAGATGGCTCTGCCTCGTTGCACATGCCTAGTTTTTCTTTAGGGGCTGCCTTTTACTTGCTAACCTAATTCTCTAGCTCTCAAGAAAAAAAAATAGGAAGAGAAAGAGCCCTCACAAATTTTGGAGTAGATGTTTTGGTGCAGTGCTTGTAGCTGTCACCAAAGCTTTTACACAGTTAGACTCATTTGGTTTTTTGTTATTGCTGTGAGTTTTCTGTACATTTTTTTTCATTACATGAAGTGTTAGAGTTTCACATTGCTTAGATGTCATTAGTTTGCATTGGCAGTGTTCAAGTACATTGCCAAGAACAGTTTATTTTCTCCTTATTTTGTCGAAAAGAAAAGTTACATGGTAAATTGGTGGCAAATATTTGCTTGAAAAAGCACTGGAGATCTGTCGACATTTCAAATATAACCTAGTCTGCAATTACAGATACAACATAGGTACACTTACTTCACAGCCTGTTTGTAGTAGTGCGGTGACAACTAAAAGGACAGGCAATAGCCTGGAATATGTTTATAGCACTTGTTACAGTGTAGATCTGCAGTTCTTTGATGCGTGCTGCAGAGTCCTAATTTAGTGACCTCAGGACTCATTGTAGACATCTGCCTGAATCTAATTCTGGGGAAGGTGTTTGCTTTGGTTTTCTTGGTGATTCTGCTCTTGGTGTGATTTTTTTTTTTTTACTGTGAAAAATGTTCTATATTCTGTGACAGGAACACAATAGGTTAATTGTCAGCGGAATTGGTGTGACTTAGTTTTTAAAATTAATTCCTAGGACAATAGGAATAAAACAAAGAGGACTTAATAAATTTGCATGTTTGATTTTAGTTTTTGTTGTGGTTTCTAAGCGCATTTTCTACTTTGTTGCTGAAAGAGGATGGGTGTGCATGAACATGTGCACCTTTTGTGTATGTGTCTGTATAAATCAGATAAATGTAATTACAAATTGAAGTATTTTTATTGCTTGATATATGCCTTTAGGCAAATCCTCTACCTAAAGTATAGGTAAAAACGTAATCTGAATAGGTGATTTGTGCTACTCGTAAGAATTCAGAAGTGCTAAGTATAGGTGCTGTGTAGGCTACCAGTAAGAAAATAATTAGTCCTTTTATCAGGTAATACATTTAATTCTTATCTTCCACTTAAGTGAGATAAAATAGTGCTTTATTTCTGTTAATGCACACTGGCATCCAGGGTGTAAGGTGCAGGGAAAAACTGTGAGGCTGGTAGTATCTATCTCAAATACAGCTAGAGATAATTGGCTAATTCAGCTGATTCAAAGAGGGTTAAAAGGCATTATTTCCCACTAATATTATAGAAAGCAGCAGGCAGTATAGCTAACATTAAAGATTTAGGCACGTTTGATACGCATACGTGGGAGGCTTTTCTGAACAGTCTCATAAAACACAATGTCATTGCTATTCCTCTTGCAATATTTGGATTCTCCTTTCAATGTGTGGATCATTAGTAAACTGTGAAGCAATCAAGTAATCAGAGCCCAATTAAATGGCTCATTCCATTCCTGAGCTCAGAGAGGATAGTGGATGTGTGAAAGTCTGGCTGTTAAATAGAGCCTGAACTGCATAGAGAGTGAAATCACTGTGAAGAATACCAGGTAGTGAAAAGGAGAGATGTGTTAGCTGACCATGTAAAAACCAAGTGCAAGCTCATTTAAGTTCGCGTTTTTTTTTAATGCGAATGTAATCACAAAACAATTGGTAGATTTAGGACTTTCTACTGTGCATAAAGAGACCAAAAGAGTAATGAAATTTAGAAATATGGAGTCATCTATAGTTGATAAGGCTGAATTCTGCCTTGTACTTTTTTATTAGAGTTGTGTCTTGCATTTCCTCCTCTGACTTGTAGACCTTTCAAGTCTACATCTGAAAGGTATTTGAGTATTAATCTGTGTGTCAATTAAAAATCAGGTTGAGAATGCTATGCCTCATTCTGAAAAGGATAAACAGATGCTGAAAGAAATAACCATTAACTCAGGTCTTCGAGTCAAGACTGATTTTTGTACTGTGATTAGGAAGCAGTTTTTCTAAGAATGACAGGCCTGAGATGGAGATGGATTGCTTTAGTTTAGGAGAGCAGAAGTGTAATGCAGTTAGGGTTCCTGAGACCAAGAGATAATTCAAGCACAAATGATGGAAGTATACCTACCTGATACCTCTGTATGTAAAAATATGACAGCAGAGCTAAAAAATGAAGTAATCGCCTCAAAGACTTGACTAAAAATATGAATTCTGGAGGTTAGACATCGTCCATGAGAAGGCAAGAGAGTTACTCTTTTATCCATGATCAACTCTCAGTGGAAGGGTTAGGTTGAAATAGATCATCTTGGAAAAAACATTTTCCCAGAACAGCTTTTCTGGCATGATGGACAATTCTTTGAAACTATTACATTTTTTATTCCAAGTGAGGGACTAACAGTGATACTCATCAACTTATTTTCTTTGATTGTATTGAATTTTATATTTCTCGTTAAAGGATTGAAAAGAAATCTGTCAAACATTAGCAACTCTGCATAATTTTCCAAGCAACCAGCCTAACCTCCACTACAATTTCAGTTATTAAACCCCACCAAGTTATGTGAAGAGCTAGAAAGTTAGAAGCCAAACGGTGACTTCAGCATGTATTTGGCTTAGCGGAAGGATGTTAAGATGGTCAGAGGTGAGACAGTTTTAGCAACTTCTCAGTAGTTTCTTGTAACACTTGACATCCTTTCAGCACCAATCTGCTTTTTGCCAAGGTAACTTTGAATGCTTGCCTGAGTACTGAAGAGCTTTAGAATATGATCCGTGTCTCATATCAGTGCCTGTTTTTTTCCTTTTGTTTTTCAGTTCTTTTATTTTTTCTTGTTTAAAGTACATTCTTTTTATTCTTTTGAGGATAGTACTATACACCAGAAATCATATGTAGCTTTTTAATTCCAACTCTTGCATTTAAACAGGGTTGAATTTCCTTAACATCCTAAGTAGCCATCAAGTGTAGTTACTTACCCTGAGGACTCTGTGCCCTTCCGGATGTGACTCCTTGTGTTTCTAACTAGTGACCTTGGTGTTGTGACCATCCCTGAAGCTGTATCTTTGACATGATAGTGAATTTCTAATCAGATAATTTTTATTCATGCACAAGTGCTGTCTCACAGTGTGCGTAAAACCCAACAATAGCAGCAGGGGAGATTATTATTACGCTGAAGGAAAATCCTTGATATGAAATTGGCTCCTGGGTGTTCAGTGGTGCTTGGGTGGACATCCTGCTCATTTTAAAGAGGTACTATGAGGCATTAAGATTCTGAATGGAGAATCTGCTAATAAAAAAAACAAACGTGTCTGTAGAACAAGCAATGAAACTATGCAATTATGTCTTAGAAATTCTTGTTGTATGGACCTATGGTCAGATTTTTCCTAGAATGTTGGTACGTAAAATAGAAATGGCATTACATTGAGCCAAAAATTGTAATGACTTCCAAGAGTCAAACAACTCCTACTACAGGCTTCTGCATGGAATCACTGCTCAGCTTTTTAAAGTATTTGTCTCTAGAGTGCTTGAGATCCAGATGATACAGGAGTGTCCATGTGTTTGAGAACCTGAAATGTAAAATTAGAGGATAAATTCATCAATCTATTTTCATCAGTCATTAGCTTTAAAAAAACCAAGTAAAATGTGAAAAATCTGATCGATTTGTTTTTATGTTTGCTAAGCATTTCATAAATTCTTATAAATCTTACCTACTGAATGATTTCTAACCAAATTGGGAGAGTGTTGAGACAGTTTTCCAGAATCATCTGGATATAAGTGGGCTTTAGGCTAAGGTGAAATACGGCTTTGTAACTTGCTAAAGTATTTTATGCCTGAGTTGGTCAGTCTCTGTACCTCATTCCTATATTTTTTTCAGTTGCAGCATATATTTAAAAAAAAAAAACCTCTCCCTTTTTCACTTCTGGGTACAACCAGCCTCACCTGTGGGGCAGCTAATCTGGAACTGGACAATGCACTAAGTCAGAGCTCAGAACCATTTAAGAGAAGCTCGGTGGGTGGGTAAAATGGGCTGTGTAGGTATCAGTGGAACATCAGAGGGGAGATTTAGGCACCCATTTCCTGAAAGGGTGTCAGGGTGACCCGGGCTTTTCTGTGGGTTTGGAGATAGAAGAAGAAATTATAGAAGAGTCTGACTGTAAAAGAGGTTGTAGCGATCGTTTTGATTAAAAGAGAAGCTGGAGAATACTCTTGCCACAACCTTTTCATATAGTTGAATAGGATTTATATTATTCATCAATGATGGTGTTACAGTTAAACCACAAGGGTGTTTTCTGTAGTTCTTTTCTCATCATTAGTAATTAGAATGATATTTGCCTGTCAATATAAATCATCTCCTCACTAATTAGCACTCTGGTGCGATTTGTTAACTGAAGCTAAAGAAATAGAACTGTGTGTGACTCATCGGAAAATACAGCTCTGCTCAGAGAGCAGGCCTGCATCCGAGTTTAATCTGGTGGCAGAAGAAACAGGTTAGTTCAGAGAGAAAATGGTTTTAGTGGCTAAGACTCCAAATGTTCAGTCTAATCTAATGGAAATCAGAGGCAAAACTCTACTGATTTTGATTGTGTAATCTTTGAAAATCAGGGGAGCGCAAAGAAATCTTAGATATTAGGAATTTTTTTTCTTTTACCAATAACTGACTGTAGTAATGAGGTCCCAGTTGGAGTATCTACTTTGTGTGCATTATATTGATGAGCACATTTACGGGATTCCAGAGGCATCAGAAAGAGGACTGGTCTGTTTGTCTCCTGGTTTGAACCTTCCCTGAGGTACAGAAATCTCAGTGTCGTATATTTTCAATTCAGTTTACAACACACCTGTGCTGCTGCTTCTGTCAAAAACTATTTGTAACCCAGGTCTTTCCCTGCTTAGAGTTTCTTTCAGAATAAACAGTCTTCTTCAGGCATGACTTCTCTGAGCTTCAAGCTGCACCTTGTTTGTTATCTTCTTGCATATGCTGCTGTGTTATGTGTTGCTCTGCTCTCTGGCGAGAAGGCTGAGAGTACAGACCTGATAATGAGCCCTTGAAGACAGCAGGGGGAATAACAGCGGAGATAAACAAATGTCAAAAATTGCACTTAAACTATGAATTTTTCAGCTTCTTAATTGTTGAGATCTTAGTCTCTTAGCCTTTGGGAACAAGTGCTTTCACTTGTTATCCAATTGTCACAAAATGTTCTGGCTACTGATGTCTCTGAGTGTGCAGCAAGGCCTGTGAAGGCCCAGGTGCCAGACTAAAAGAGAGAGCAAGGGAGAGGGAGCCAACTCTTTTTGATTGTCTGGTTGTGGGATCTTGTTTTTGTATCTCACATCATGATCTGTGCCCATGATAGTATATTCCTGCTTCTGCAGAACTCAAATATGACTTAAAAATTTGTAAGAAATAGGTATTTCAAAACTTAAAAAAAACTAAACTAAAAAAGCTTCTTCTTAGCAGCAACAATTAGCCTTTTTCTGCATAACTAAGGAAGTTCCACCTTGCCCCTGGTGTCATAAGGCTACTGACCAGGAAATAAATTAGTAGTGGATGCCAACTGTGTCATTAAGGAGGGTTCTCAAAATGAGAGGTCTAATGGGATGTTGATCTGAATGTAGCAGAGTGATGAATTTTACTGATCCTGCAGAAGTGTTGAACCTTTCTGTTCTTTCACTTAAAGCAAGATGGGAAGAATTTTTGCAATGCAAATAGAAAGGGTAGTGCAGCATTTTGGACAGAAAGGAGTAGTTTCCTTGAACATTGGCCAAATTGCTCAGAGTCTACTAATGGAACTGGGTAATAAGTGAATACAAAATCACTTGTGCTGCAAAAAATGGTTGTTTGTTGTTTTTTTTTTAACAAGGCGGGAAATAAATTCCTGTGAAATGAATTCAGTAAATTCTTCATCCCAGATGTTTTCTTCTGTTTCCATATTATTTATTTGACATAGAGCTGTGTGATTTCCAAATTCCATTTTTTAAATCTTTTTGCGTTTTCTGCAATGAAAACAAAACAGATTAACATAAAAGTTGGGTTTGAGTTGTCAAAATGGTCCTCTTTAGCTGAATGCTAAATGATTTTTATTTAGCTAACTTTTTCAAAATGGATAATGAACACTTAAGTTAAGCTTGTTTTTCTTAACAGACCAGTTGTGTGTGAAATCTGGAATTTCAAGATTAGGAAAGTAAAAGCCTTTTGAAGTTTTTAGTGTCCAGGCTGTTTATGGTGTTGGTAGGAATTAAGTGTCATTTACTTGTCTGAAAGATTGTGTTGAACTCTGCCTTCTAATCAAAATATTTGGGGGAGAAGGAAGAAGTATATTCTGAGGATGGAACAGGAAATTGCTGGATTAACAATACAAGCTCCCAGTGTGTTTCTTCACTTTTGGAATTTTGCTCCTGATGGTAGAAGGATAGATGATAGATTAGGAAAGACTCTAATACAAAAGTTAATACTCATAGAGAGATACCTAAAGGTAAAACAGAGCATTTTTATACAGTCTGTGAAACAACATATCAGTTGCTAGTAGCAACTGTGGTAAAATAATTTCCCTTTTAACTCCCACTTTTCACACATCTGCAGTTTTCCTTAATATTCCTTTTCTAATATGAAATTTTCCAAAGATTTCCTTTTTGGTCATTACTCAAGCAGAAGAAAATGTTGGAAATATTTTCTATTTTTTTTTCTTTTTCCTGACCAAGTTTGTTGGTTTTTTTTTATAGAAACATGAGAATTACCATTTGACTTGGATTATTGCTAATTGAAGGTATTTGATTTTTCCAGTATAAATCACAGATATGATAATTGGATGTCTTGAATGGCCATATGAAAATTAAATTAGCTCTTTTCTTTGAAATAGCTTCATGGTACTGAGAACATTATTGCATTGCTTTTGTGGGGACTTTTTCATCTTTGATCAGATCAAATGATGAAATGTTAGTCTTGGATGTTTTAAGGGCTCTCTAAAGCTTTTGTAGATATGCTGTAAGTGTTTGGGTTGTTTGAATAATTTTATTTCTGATGGTTCTCCCTTGGGAGTGATTTCAGGGTAAGAGAGGCAGGGTCTCTCCTACCTGGAGAGACCTTCTGGTCCTGGAGTACATTGTGGTTATTGTCAGCCTTATGCTCCTGTCAGTGCCTAGCAAATGAGTGTTTCCAGGTCATTCTGTGTCCTCAACCCTAAAAAGATTTTATATTGTAAAATCACAATTAGTAGGATTGGAAAAGACCTGAGGAGGTCAGGCGCTCACCCCCCCGAATTCTAACACAAAATGGGTTAACATTTTTGCTTTAGGTAGATAAAGCAAGATGTTAATGAAAAACTAAATAAATACAAATAAAAAGCTAGCATGAGTTCAATTTGAATATTCTTAAAAGCCAACAAAAATGTTTTCTTAATGTTTTTCTTCAGAAAATAGGGAAACCAGAAGTGTTTTCCTTCACATAATGGCTGTTTTTCCTTCCCCAAGATCAGTCATCTTTTTAGAGAATCTGTGAGCTTCTCAGCTCACAGTGGATAACAGTACAAGTACAAATTAGGGCAGGAATTACAGAAGCTTTGTTCACCATGATCATGGTGAGAGAGCAGTGGGACAGCATCTGTCCCTGTGTCCCTTGCCCTCTCCTATGTGGTTGCAGTGACCCAGCCTGTAGACTGAGGAAAGGTGGGGGGAGACCCCTCCTGTCAGTTTTCAATCCAGGTGTAGGTCCCTGGGAGGGATGGACTGGAGCAGTGTGCTAACTGCCGCCCTTCAAGGGAAGAGTCAGAGTAAATTATGGGACAGTGTGGAGGCTGTAAGGGTGGCCCACCTTGTGTTCCTCCAGCTTGTGAGTGGGGAGTGGGAGGCCATCTCAGTCTGTTAGCTTTTAGTTAAAAAGAATGTTATTGTGGTAAAATACTTTCTTAGCCAGATCTCTCAATTATCAAAGATCAATTTTACCACCACAATGTCTTTCCTTTCAATCTTTCCTCACAGATTACGTTTCCTAGGTCTTGTTGTCCTCACTGATGTACTGATTTGCTGTATGTTTGGGTTGGTTTGTTTTCATTTTTTTTTTTCCTCATTTGTTTTCTCCTTTTTTGAGCACACTCCTGCAGCTTTCTTGAGAGCATTGCACAGATTAAAAGAATTAACTGATAGCTTTTTTGGGCTAAACACCACTCTACACATCCCAGTGTGATGTTTATCTTTCTCTGTTAAAACATAAGTGTTTACTTAGGTCAAGTTTGTGACCATTATAATATGTAAATTGTGTTTTGTGAGAAAATATTACCTAACTTGTCATTTTTCGTCTTCTGTTATAGAAAATACACCTCACCAATGGGACAGTAGTGTTTTAAGGATTCATAAATTTGTAATTATGGTAAACAATTAAGAGCTCATATGGCACTTCTGCTTTCAAGATTAGAGGTTTGGTCTCCTGTGTGTTTTCCTCTTCTTTCATCATAGGAAGTTGCACTGGTTCTGTAGTGGTTCCCATCCCAGACCTCCACATATTTTACAAACATTAATGAGGAAACCTCAGCACTGAATTTTTACATAAAGATTTTAGGTCCTTAGGGGAAATGGTTTCTTTATTGTGAGTACAAACAGGTCAAACAATTTCCTGTATGTTGTCTGGCATTAGTCAGGGAGCTATAAAGTTTAGCATCATTTTTATTCCCAGTGAAGCTAATGAGATTAGTCATAGAAAACAGTCTTTCTTAGCTGAAATTATCATACCTCAGTGAGGGCTTGTCTAGCACGTGAAATCCAACAACGGCAGCTTGTGTGATTATCATCTTGGTCCTGTTAATTACATCCGTCATTAATAATATCTGGTTTTCAGAAGCCACCTTCTGATTTTCTTGGATTAGTAAAGAAAATAACGTATTGGCAAATAAAAAAACCCCCCAATTTTCTCAAAAATGGTCCTGGAAGGTAATTTTTGTGGGTTTTTTGAGATCTTTTGGAAGGAGTTTTGTTTCCATTATGCTTATTTTGGGTTTGGTTTGTTGGGGGTGTTTTGTTTGTCTTTTTTGAGGTGTTTGGTTTGGTTTTGTACTCCCATAGTTCTTGTAGTTTGGAAGCGTGAAATGCCACTATGTAACAGGTAATATACCAAATAACTTCCCTAAGCCGGGCTTCATCTCGAAAAATCAAAATGTTTTTGTGTCAGATATAAAATTTCTTATAATCTTTTTCCACTCTTCTGTGCTGTAATCTCTCTTAACCCCCAAAATGTTGTGGAATTGATAGCAGGTCTGTTGTTTCCTTATCTGTTATTTGTATCATTAGATTTCATTCACCTAGAACTGAAGTTTCTACAGTTTGAATAGTTCAAAAAGCAATAGATAATGAACTTGTATTAATTTTTAATTTTTTTTATTTCTTTGTGCATTACTTCTAGACAAAAAAAGATGGAAAAAATCTTCATTTGTATCAGAAGTCTAACTGTGGGCTCTTCTGTAGTCTGTTGAGAATGGTCTATTTGACAGAGAGCGTGAAATCTTCTAGATGTCATCTTGGGGGTCACTACTGCATTTCTTCAAATGCATTTTGTTATCAGCATAACAGCGATTCGTGCAGTGAAAGGGAGCAGTGAATTGAAACAATAGATTACATTTTAATAATGCTTGACCCAAAATGCACCAGAGAGATGTTTGTTGCTCAGTGAAGTATGACACTCTCATCACAGTCTTTTCTTTAATTTAGAGAGCTGTGGCACTGACATAGCAGGCCTGTAATTTGAGTACTTGGAATGAAAGTTTAGGTGATGTAAATCCAGCAGAATGTAAGTGGTAGCAAAAGCCTGCCTATTTACACTGCTTGCACTTACTTCTAATCAAATTTTCCCATGAGAGGTGGATTTTAACTTTCTCAGTTTTCATTATGTAATATTTAATTCAGGCCTTAATGATAGTTTGTGTTGAAAAGTTTATTTTAATTTTGTTATTTAATGGCATATTGTTGGTGTTTTCCATACACTAGATCTGGTTCAAATAGCTGGGGAGGGTGATGCCCTGTGCTATTCACAGTCTAGGCAAGTTTAGGAAAAAAAACATTCAAGACGTGACTGGAAAGAAGATAGTGTTCCCTGGTGCCTCAGTCCATGAGTGCAGTTGTATAATTCTCAAAGTTGCTCATTATTATCCAGTGGCAAGGGGTTGATGAAACAGTTGAGCTGTGAAATGCAATGCTTAGAAATGTTTGAAAAAATATTATACATTTCAATTTTGACAATGCACTTTTACTTGCAGCTCATAATGGACAGATTAATTGTGGAAGACACAACTCTGTCCACAGTGTAATAGAAAAAATGTTTTGTTCTAGATAATGCCTTTTTCATATACAAATGCTATGACAAAATTACTCAAATGAGGACTTACTGTTAAATCTAGAGTACCAAGTATCACAGATTTCCTAGTCTTCAGAATTATTTGAAAATCTGCCAATATTTTCTAAATTGCAAGATGTGCTTCATGTTATTTAGTCTTCGATGTAGGATACTGTTCAAGTGAGGTATAGCAAGGTTGGGTTACTTTTGTGCATTTGAAATTGGGGCCCTAAACCATTTCAGCTAATACCAAAAAACCAGAAGAGTAGTATTACCATTTTTGTATGTTAGCTGGAAAGTTCCCATTTCCTCTTCAAAGATTTTGGAAATTGTAATGATCAATTATCCTTCCTGCTTTGAACACTGTTTGTTTTCCAGTATTCTGAAAATTAGCTGTAGAAAACAGTCTTTCTTAGCTGAAAAATTTTTCTGTGAAGAATTGGTTGAGGTGACGTATTCATAGAAATTGCCGCTATGTTGTGTGCTGGGAGCTTTCCCACGTTTTATAGTCAGAAGTTATACAGCTTGCCCCAAAAAGTTTTTCCAATATTTCCTTACATTTGTGGAATTTATGTTGTTTGTTAGTAAATACTGTGAAAGCTGATTTAACTCTAAAGCTGGCTCCGCATCAAACAATTTTAGGGAATTGTTTTTTAAAAAATAAAGACATTTAAAGAACAGATAGAAACTTACCATAATAGGTTTGTACAAATGGAGAATAGCTGATGTGTGCCACCAATATCAAAATATCTGATTTGCTGAAAGAATCACTGCTAAAACACCTTGAAACAAATTTCATTAGCTCTCTATTTCTGGCAAAGGAGATCTGCTAAGGTGGAGAAAATAACCAAGGGAACAGTATGTTTTGCACTGAGTCTAACGTATAGTGAGAATAGAGCTCAGTCTGAAAGCAGAAGGCCATTAGAATGAAACTGTTCTGAAAACACCTTGGAAATATAATATCTAAAATGATCTCTTAGTCCAGTGACTATCATCTTTCTGGCTATAAGTGAGAGAAGGAATCATGGCAGAAGATTGGAGGCAATGAGGATTGAAAAGTAGGGTTCTGTCAAATAATAAAATAATTAGATAGAAGAAGTTATTTAATGGAGAGAGGTCTTGAAAAAAGTTTTTTAAAGAGACACTATTTAAAGCACAACACAAGTGTTTTGATGTAAAATACAGATGTGAAATGCAATAAGGAAAAAATGGAGTTTTGTCAGAGATTCCTAAAATCAGAAAAGAACTGTACTGTGAGTGGTAATTGCACTGTCTTGGCAAAGGCATGTTTAAAAAGGGTGACACAAATATACAGAGACAAAATTAAGTAGATGGATTAAGTTCCAGTGAATGAAAGGCATTAAAAGGCAATAAAAATGTTCTGTTCATCATATTAGGTGTGAAAAGTAAACAACGAAAAATGATAATTTTATTTATTATAGAGGAAGGGAAAATAATTAATAGTTCATATTAAGCTAAAAGTCTATTTTCTTCTGTATTCCGGGCCTTTTAAAAAGAAAGTTACTTGTAAAAATGTAACATAATAAAGTCAAGAGTAGAATGAGTACATAGACCAGAACAGGAAAAGCATGAATCAGAGAATATTTACCCCATTTGGTGTATTTAAGTCATTTGTGTCTGATGAGGTTTACCTACAATCCCTCAGGAACTAACCGGATCAATGGCTCAGAAACTGGCAGTGTTTATCTTCGAGAGCTCATAGAGAATGGGTTGGCCCCAGAGGGCTGAAGGAGGGCAAACATAGTAATTAATCTTTCAAAAGAGGAAAAGCAAGCATGACTGATATTACAGTTTCTCTCTCCTTACTCCCAAGAGTTGAAAAGAGGGTAGGGAAAAGTTGTGAACAACCATTTCTTAAGAACCTAAAGAACAAGAATAAGCCAATATGAGTTCCCAAAGAAAAAAGAAGTCAAACCTATGTGGGGGTTTTTTTGTGTGTAGGGAAATTTTCCTAGCACATGTTGTATGGTGAGTTCTTTGGTAGCCTTGCAAATGACTGTCAAAAAAGGAAATCATAAATAATGCAAGTGCCAGATCATTACATGATGCTTCTGCCTTATTGGTAACTTTGTTTGGAGTATTCATCAATAGTTGTCTATGATTCTGTAAGGAAACAGAAATCAAAGTCCCAAAGATGGTAAAATTATATTTTGAAAATATTCTGAGAATATACAAGATGAACTCCTTATAGATTTTTTTTAAAAAAGGTCAGTTCTGTGGTTTTTAAGAAGATGACTCTAAAATGAGACAAGCTATTAGGGAGGCTTTTTGGAAAAGTTATGAAGAACAAGGTTATGTTCCTTTTGGCAGTATTTAAATATGACCACGTTTCCACTACAGAAATAACATATCCTTTGGTAAATTAATTTGTTTTAGTTTGGCACCAGTCCCAGTAATCAGTTCCTGAAAGGGTTACTTGAAACATGATAAGCTTTGTTTTACAACAACCTTCATTCACATTCATCGTCATTCAATCAGGCCTCCTCTCCTGTTCTCTCTCAAGGTCTTATATTCTGTCCTGCAGTTACCTACTTCTCATTCTGGATACTTCAGTTCTTGTGATAAATTTTGGCTGTGTTTAGGACAGTAGTTAGCCACAGACCAGTGCTAGCTATCATTCCTGTTGTGGATGTCTCTTTCTTTGCAAAGTTATTTATATTTAGATTGTTGCTGTAAAGATAACTGATTTTCTTTTTTTTTTTTGGCTGAGGTTTATCAGTGTTGCAAGAGTAATATTATCCACTTGGCAGAACATTTCTCAAGCAGTCCTATAGGTTTGACAGTTCCAAAGAAGATTGGTGCTGAGATTGGCAGTCACTGTGCAAGGAACACTGACCTCAGGAGGCTAAAAACCCTATAGCTATTTTTAAAGTTTTCAGAAGCTTCTTTTCACTAAGGAAAGTCTGCCTGGATGTTTGTTTAAATAGATTTTCCAGTAGAAATAAACCTTTAAAGCTTTCAAATGGCAGTGGGGACTTTCTCCTTTGGAAAGCAGAATTCAAGATAGCTTTTGTTGGAAAGCCCAATCTGAAGATTAGGAGCGTTCATTTCATGAAGGTCTTGCAATTTAAGTGACCGTAGGGAATTTCTTCTTCCTGTTCTTTTGCTCTCAGCTAGGAGAGCCCCCAGAACAAATGTTGTGTAAATGAGTAGGGAATCAGGTTTATTAGTCAGTGTTTCACATGTGGCTAGTCAGGTTTTGAAATTTTTTTTTCATTGTTATTTTAACACCTATTGCTATTGACTCAACCAAAATGATTTAAAAAAATTAAAATTAAAAAATCAGCTGTCTTATGGCACCTCTCCCATAGCTGGTAACTGCAGCACCAATAACTGGAGTATGAATAGCAAAGGTGTAATTTCAGATCCTGATTCCATTGACATTAATGGAAGTCTTGCCATGGATAATTTGTGAGAGAGAGGAAAAAAAATCACTGTTTGCCTTCAGAAAATAGTAATGCTTGTCTTCTGATTTACTGTCTTCAGTAGCTTTGTGTGAGCTAGAACAGGAAAAATTAAAAGCAGAGCAGAATACTCTCTGGACTCTGAATGGCTCTTAGGTGTTGGAAGCATTTGAAACTTTTTTGACCAGGTGATGCATGATTTCTCTTGGTTCTGTATTTACATATAGAAATTTCTCTCTTTTGCTCAGGGAAAATTTTGGTCGTAATTGTCGCGTAAGGTCTACCTATATTCCAGCAGTGATTTGAAACTTTAATGGCTTCCATAGGCAACTTGCATATACTCTTGGTATATTTGCCACTTAAAGAAGCTTCCCAGACTTCTGAATGGCTGAGGAGTCTCACTTCTGGATGACCCAATCTTGTATTACCAGTGTGGAACTGGCAAGAATGCTTTGCTTGCCCTCTGTTTTCTTTCCTGCTAGTTTTATAACCCTGAACATTGTTTGATTCCACTACTGAAGAATCCTTGTTGCTTTCTCAGGAACTACGTTTCAATTTCTGGTG
This sequence comes from Cyanoderma ruficeps, assembly GCA_008694505.1. Classification (NCBI taxonomy): domain Eukaryota; kingdom Metazoa; phylum Chordata; class Aves; order Passeriformes; family Timaliidae; genus Cyanoderma; species Cyanoderma ruficeps. The sequence goes on along the minus strand of VZDJ01000084.1, from coordinate 1,901,184 downwards.
CCACGGTTACAACTTTTGTATTGTTCACTGTATTTTTGCTTTGTATGCTCAGCCTTACAAACCCCACAATTAATGACTGTTCATCCATCTTTGAATTTTAAAATGAGGACATAATCATATGGACAGGTAACCTCTTTATTTTGAGGGGTTGAGACAGTCATTGAATTACATCTGGGACAGACACTTTTACATGGTTTTATATTTTTAATTGCAGATGATGATCTGGGTTAGCCTCTGATACTGTCCAGTCAACCAATTTGTAGTAAATTACAAATATTTATAATTATCCTATGTTTCCTGTAGAAAGTACCGCAATATGCTGCAATTTTCAGGGACTAAGGTGACTTTTTCCTGCTCTGCTTTGAGGATTGTGATTATCTCTTCCATGATATTAATTACAATATGTTTTTTTTAATCACCTCAACATTCTAAAATGAAAAAATAGAGAATGAAATAAAGGGGTGCATAATTTTTCCTAAGCCTGAGACTCTTACTGAGTTACCTGAAAGGATTTAAAGGTGGACACTTATAAACTGACAGACCTGGAAGGTATTAAGAGCAATGAAATATTTAAAGAATTAACACTGAAGTAAAGTAACTGACAGCCTGAATTAGAACTATTACTTCCTTCTTCACAGCCTTTGGTTAGCCTGGCCCTTGAATTTGAAGTGACACTGATGATGGCTGCTTGAGTTCTGCCTTGCTCTGTGGAAGTGGTGTCTCCTCCTACTGCATTAATTTAGCATGCTTCACTAAGAGACAAGCTGCGAGGCTTTAGTTAATTTACTTTTGTTCTCCTTCAGAGAGTTCGTATTCTTTGCATTTTTAAGTTCTCTTGATAATAGGATGTTTCCGGCTTAAAGCTGCATGGCACCTTTCCATGCCATTTTGTGCCAGCACAATTCTGTATTCTGAGTTGCTCAGTCAAAGTTGCAACATCCTGATATTATTGCCACAGGAAAAGAAAAGGTAGAACTAGAAAATTTGGTTTGTAGATAATGGAAGTGCTTAAGGGATTAACGCTACCCACAGTTGCTGATCATAGAGGTTGGAACTAGATGATCTTTACGTTTCCTTTCAACCTAAACCATTCCACGATTCTATGATTGTCTGCCTTTGAGGGTCATAGTTTTGGGCACTACAATATAAAAAAGACATTAAGCTCTTAGAAAGAGAGTCCAAAGACCATAAGGACTGTGGAGGGATGTCCAGGTAAGTATAACGTATTTCAACCTCAGAGTAGGGCAATCTGGGTTATCTAGATGGGTTTTTTTTTTTAAGTCAATATTGCAGCTAATCTATTTCTTTTTGCATTCTGGGGATTCTTTAAGTCACAAATGCATAGAATGCACATAAAATGAACTGATTTGTAGTTTTAGTGTGTCATATACAGTGTGCTCAACTCTGTGCTGTTATGCTTAGGGCTAAGTGCATTTTCAAGATACAAAACTAAAGTATCTGAGTTAAGGCCAAGAAGGGGAAGAAATTCAAATAATGACTGCTGATCCATAGTCTGTCATCCAAACTGAATAGATATTTTCAGTCTCATGAATATATTCTTTGTAACTCTTAAATAGTACTAAATCAGTCATGAAGATTATAAATTGAGAAAGTGAAATGCACTAATGCAGTGTTTTAAATTTTCATACCCTTTTGAGTACTTATGTGACCTTTACAAGATGAAATAAGCTTATTGGGTTTAGTATCCACAATTCAGCACTCAGATCAACCTCCAGGACTAATGAGAGAAAGTGAAATTTATTGAAGTGTCGGACGCAGTTTACTGTTCGCTTGGCTTTTGTGTGCTCCCTTATGCATTCAGATATTGCTAGTTGACTTCTGCAGAAGCACAGTCATGTCTACTGAGTTTCTAGTTGAGCACCTTGTGCCTTTTTTCTGCAGATGAAATGATTATGGATTGGAGAAGGCTGTATCATTAGAGGCTAACCTGGTATTGCCCTGAACATTCCTGTTCTCATTTAATGCACAGGAGGAGAAAAAGACCCCTGTGTTTTTACGTAAGGGGAACTGACCTATAGTTCACTTGTGAAGCTCTACTGATGGAAAAGAGGCTTTCATTTTAATGTGAATCAGCATCTAGGTAATAAACCAATATCTGGGAATTGTGCAACTACTTAATGTCTGTGGTTAAGTTTGATATTGCTGGGATTGTGGAAGCTTCTAAAAACAGTGAAGCGACAGGTTAACAATCAGCGTAACTTTCTCAAGAACAGTTGATCAATCTATTACCACAGTGTCTGCAAAATGAATCATACTGCTTAGCCTTACATATTGTGAGATGCTGTTGGTTATCATTAGGTCTTTACTGTTTACATACTCTCAGTTTTACTTGTTTCCAGGATATTTACTTTCTGATAGTTCAAATTCTGTTGAGCCTTTGTGAAGGATTTACTGAAGTGTCGCACATGCAGTTCATTAATTGCTTCTGTTTCTCTTCTTAGTCAAGATCGTAACTGAAAAGTAAAATATATAAAGTAAGTATGTCCAGGTTTTCTGGGTGTGTACAGAGGCAACAGCTATGGCCATCTCAGCTTCTTTGGGATGGGTGTGTTTATACAACTAGGTTAGTTGGTATTGTCTTCACACTTTATGCCCGCCTAAATATTAGAACTTGTATGCAATCAAAAATCTAAATAGCGGACCCTCTTAGTGTTGTGACAAAACAAGTGTGGCGTTTGCCTGCGTTTTGTACCATCCAAAGCTACAAAGATAGATGTGGACTAGCGCAAGTAGCGGTGTATTGCAGGAAGGTCAAAGCTGGTGATGAAGAATGTGACCCGCTGTGTGGTATTACTGAATTCTTGAGAGAATAAAATGCTAGTTAAGTTTCTCTGATTGCCAAGGTTTCTGTTTTGTTGAGAAGTGCAGTGTGCTCTGAGGAATGGATAGCCTGATATTTGCTATTCTGGAAGGTGTTTAATGGAGAGGGCTCTAGCAATGCTAAATGAGAGCATCTGCAGCACTGGTAGACCCCATACACTCAGCTGTGTGTTTATCTTCTCATTTTTCAGCTTCAGGTTTTCAACACTAGAGGACTTGAGGATTTTCAGACTTCATTTTATTAGAATGATAATCAGATGTAAATATCTTTATTACATTGTGCACAGAATAATGTTCGTTTTGCAATGCAGATCATTCTGGAAAGAGGAAGCAAGTCCAAATTTTGACCCAAAATCTGTTTTAGTTGAGTCATTCAAGATGTTGTGAACAAACTGAGTCATTAAATTTGCTTGCAAGTTCAGGGCAGCACAAGAAATATATCTAGAGACTATAAATAAGCTACAAATAGTTTACAGTTCACCGTCATGTTTTCTCTATTCTTCTATATACTACCTTCTTTTCTTAGCAAAGATACTTTAGCATCTGGGTGATTTCAGTTTAGTATTTATCGCTCAGAGGATGGTTGGCTTGCTGATACTGTGCTTAGTCTTTTCTTCACTAACAATAATGAAAAGTTTTTGGTTGCTAGGTACTTGCCAGATAAATCTACATGTTTAATAGTGCTGGGGTTTTCTGGTCCTTTGTTGGTGGATTTGGGGTAGGTTTGTTTTGGGTGATGGATTTTAGTAGCTAGTGACTTAGCTGGCCTGCAGAGCTCATAGGTTTCAAGTGAGACTTACAGGTTTCAGTTAATTTTTTTCCGGTATGTTTGATTCTAGCCCTGGAGTCAGCCAGTTGCAAAGGGAAGGGAGCCTTGTGTAGAAAAAGGAGACAAAGACTCTTTCAGACTCCTTCTTTGAATAGTCATCATAAAATTTTTGGGCGAACCATCGAGTAGAGAAATCAGTCAGAATTAAGATCAAGTTTTATAGGAGAAGAATCTTGGCTTAAACTTGAGAGCTGTTTTCAATCCCTAGGGAGATCAGTTTATTTTATTTTATATTTCAATGGTAGCCCTTAGGTTGCATTTCTTAAGAGCGCATTCTCTGAAGAAGTTATGCAAATGCAATGATGATAAAAAAGGATGAGGCTCTTTAAAGCAATAATAATATATATTAGGCATTCTGATTGGTTTTTCTTATTGTCTGTGTAAGTTTTCTTTAGAATATTATTTCTGATTGCTTTCCAGGTGTTCCGGAATGCCCAGAGGCCTGAAAAACACTGTTTTGCACTCAGGTTGAATACTAGTCTTGTTACCAAATATCTGCTCATTTCCTAAGAAAGGCAGAAACTGCAATTAAAAGCATAAAGTGAAATAGATTAGTAAATCTGGGGTTTTATAAGAGCATGTTGAGAGATAAACAATAAGTTAAAAAAGCCCCTTTCGTGCAGTTGTGCACTAAATCTCAGTAGTGAGTTCTGGTTGAGCAAACCACACTGAAGCAAACGCACAGTATTTATGCAATTTATATCTAGTACAGCTCACAGTAAATGATTTTGGATGCTTTTGAAATATGGAATAAAACGTCCCTGTTTAAAATATAAAGGAAATCATTATAGCTAAGCTAATGATCAATGTTTACTGCTATACTGATTATTAACTTTAGATTTATTCAAATTAAATTTGGTTGATAGTCTTAGCAGACAATTTACATGAAGTTCCATATGAAAGTGTTGATAAAATTTTAATCCACATTCAAGGAAATAAATGCATATAAATATTAGTGTAAAGTTGAGGAGCTGTTTGGAAACTTGTCTAAAGGAGAGAGATATTGGGTCACAGATACTTACTCTTCAGACACAGTTACATCCATTCTTTCCCTTAGAAAATCTTTCCACCTGTCAAAATCTCACATCCTCTCCTTTTGCTCCTTGTTGACCAAGCATTAGGAATTGCTGGGTTCTCATTTTTAGCATGGAAGAATTGGTAGTGCTTGAAAATTTTGTGTTGTCTGTTTTGTTTCCCTGCCTTCAGCCTCATTCTCTGGAACTGCTTCAGTCCCTTCAGTGGTATATCAGTTTTTCATAGGGTGACCAGCGAGATGCTCCAGCCTCTCAGATTCTGTGCCATTGCACAGTTTGGTACAAAATAGCTGACAATTTCTTGGTTTAATGTAATTTTCATTCAGAGCTGCTTTGGGCTGAGTGTTGAAGCAACAGAGATGTCTGAGCTAATTTAAGTGTAAGGAAAAATCTCTTTCATTCTTCAGGGCCTTCGAGCGTATCCTGGACAAGGCCTCAAACCTCAAAGCAAGTGCTGTGTCTTTTTGATCCTGTGATTGTCTATTGCATTGTGGGCAAAACCTCTCAACCAAGCCTGCTCCACGGGTGAAAGTCTGTTGGAATAGTGGACTGATAGGTAGCTTGGCTCTTTATTTTCCTTCTCATGTAGCCAGCCTCTGTCTCCACACTCAGATAAAGATTTTGGTTATCATTATATCAACATGTATGTGTGTGTGTGTGTATATATATATATAAAAAT